>CM073772.1:20492679-20875179 GCA_037158775.1 Hetaerina titia | reverse complement strand
AAACTTTGATAGACATGATGCCCTCTAATGCAGCCATACGAGCCATGCATTTACCGGTGCAGGCGTGCATCGGTACAGAAGACCAAGTGGGAACCATCCAATTGTATCGAATTTGCCAAATTTTCAAGCAAAGGCTTGGCTAAAATAGCAAAAGTTACAAATTTAATCGATTATAATTTATTTAGGCCCTATGGAAACTACTTTTGTTTGAATCTTTTTCATGTATCTGGTGAATTTTTCAATTTCAGAATATTTTTCAGTGTGATTTAATTTTTTAGAATTTTTACCCACTATGTTTGGAATTGATAGTAATTAAGGAAGCCATACTCTTAGTGAGTGGACAGTTGCATAATCACATTTGGCCTGGCAATCGTGGTCTCATGACCTTAGTGAAAAGTTCTTTTTTAAAGAGTGTCCATCGTGGTTTTAGTTAATCTCATACCATCTAAATTATATTAGGGTTGTTGCTGGAGAAAAATACACAGGGTAGACACCAATTGCTTAAGGCCACAAAATAAAGATTGTATGTGCAATAGAAGCTAAACTGAAGCCAGAATGATTCTTAAGCACATGATTTACAATATGGTGACATTCCATCCACTAATGTTGGATCACCCATCACTCTAAACTCTTCCCTTCTCCCTACAGAGCAAGAATGGATCCTGCCTCCTCCTGCAACCGGTCCCACCACATTTATATCCTGCCAGCCAGATGGTTTCCCCAGATCTCCAGGCGGATCTCCAAGCACTGCACTTGGGACCTGAACCAATGACTGTAGATCTTAATTCCTGTGACTTAATAGCCGATGGAGACATGGAGCAGCTATCTCTTGAAATTGAAAAGGAAAGGTGTGGTTCAATTATCATCTTCTTCATATTACACTTAAGATATTTATTTATAACTGATTGGGAAATGGAAAAATCTTGAGATATATTTTAGTTTAATGCTCCTTTTTTTGAGTTTTAGTTAAATGTCCCTTCAAAGATGATCAGTAGTTAATCATTTTCAGTATTGACATTAGATATGGTTTATTGTTAGTTTTCTTGATATGAGGGTTGCAATTTATATCTTGAGCCTAACAACGAAAAGAAAGTAATTTATTGTTGAAAATGGCTTCATTGTTTTTCAAAGTATTCTCCATGATAATCAATACACTTTTGCATGCGCTCGAAACAATTTTCTTAATATATTTTTTACTCCAATTGAGGTACCTCCAAGACATGGTTTTGAATGCATTAACAGCTTCTTCAGGTGCCGAAAAATGTTGGCCATGCAATTTTTTTTTGATAAATAGGAACAAAAAGAAGGTGCTAAATCAGGGCTGTGCAGAGGATGACCCATCAATTCGACTTTTTGGCCAGTCAAATAGGTAGTTCTTTCAGCCGATCTGTGAATTGTTATTGTCATGATGAAGAATGATCGATCCTTCGTTGCCGCTTCTTTTTCTGTGTTTCACCAAGCACTTGTGGCAAACAAATGCTTGTGTACCATTTAGAATTCATGGTTCTACGTTGCTCTAATGTTATAGTTTCTACATGTCCAGCTATTCTGAAGAAACAGGCGATCATTTGCTTCGATGTACTTCGTGCATGAATCACTTTTGTCGAATTTGGAGACCCATAATGTGGATTGCTGTTTATTTTCGGGTTCATACGCATAGACCCAAGAGTCACCTCGGAGATGTTATACACAGCTTTTGATCCTCTGCAATTGTATTTGTTAAGCATTTCTCTGCACCAATTGACACAAGAATCTTTTTGAGCTTTTGTCAAATTATACGGGATCCAACACGAACAAATTTTTTTCACAGCTAAATGTTCAGGCAATATCTTATTAATGCTTATCATAAAAATCTCCAAGGATGCCTTCATCTCATGATAAGTCACATGACGTTCTTTCTTTTCTAATTCTTGCACAGCATCAATGTTTTCTGGCCAACAATTGATTTTGGACAACCTTCATGTCTTTCGCCATTGAGCAAATGGTGGCCACATGCAAAAGTGTATTGATTATCATGGAGAATACTTTGAAAAACTATAAAGCCATTTTCAAAAATAAATTACTGTCTTCATTATTAGGCTCAAAATATAAATAGCAACCCTCGTATTAATAACTGGAAGCTTCATATATTTGAAAATTATAGTGTTCATACAGTCCAAAAATGATACTAGCCAATGGTAATCAGCAGTTCAACCAGCGGAGTAATGGTAGACGGGATATACAGGAACTGTAATAGAAATAGGTAAACACGTACACATTTATTATTTATTTGGTAAAAATGATTGATGTGACAACAAATACCAAATTAACACGTGTAAAATCGTTGACTAATGGACGCGTTGGAGAAGAGAGTAAAATGCGTTGACTTCTTATACAAGAAAATATTGACAAATATTCATTTTCAGACAAAAGAACCGAACAAGTAAAAGTGAATCCTGTGGTGTCAATTGTTTCTTATATGGCTCAACCATACAAGTGCCAACTGATGTTGCAGGATAGGAGGTCCACTGATGCCTATGAATCAATCAGATAAAAATGAAAAGTTGGTTCGTGAAAGATTATTACACATTTTGTCCTTAGGATTTGTTTATTTATCCATCGCAAAACTTAGTGGCAATATGAGAGGATGACAGAGAAAATAACAGTAAATTTTTCATCAATGCTGAAAGCACGCATCATGGATTGAACGTTTTATCTCAAGGAGAAACTCATTATATAATGAAAAGAGAAACTTTATAATTCCACATAGATTTATTAGATGGACGACCTAGGTTTCGACGTGGCACGTCATCATCAGGTGATGATGACGTGCCACGTCGAAACCTAGGTCGTCTGTCTAATAAATCTATGTGGAATTATAAAGTTTCTCTTTTCATTATGTTAAGTCGATTCCATGAAGTCACGCCCGAGACAACGAATTATAGAAACTCATTGTTCAAGTTTTTCGATAGACAATGAATAGACAGGTTTGGTGAATGGGAATTATCTACTACATCATTCAAATTTGAGAAATAGATTGGATCTTACACAATGGTATTAATTATTGAGCGTTACTATAGTGTATTAATTTTCAAAGTTTATTTTATGGAGGATCGAGATGGTGCATTGACTAACATTCTGGCCTCCCACCAAGAGGGCCCGGGTTCGAATCCAGGAGATGGCAGATATTTTTCAGTGGAATCCCGATCCCTACTTCAGGTGCTTTGTGGAGAGTACACCGTCCATTGGATGGGATGTTAAACTGTGTGTGACCCCTTGGCACCTTTCATTAAGAGTAGGCTAATGTCAATGCCAGATTTCTGTCCACCCATTCTCCTTTCCCATCCATCCCTATTGGTGCAAATGGCCTCAGCTGTTGGTCGCCTCCCCTACAACTACTACTAATACTATGACTAGTTTATTTTATTTTTCAAAAAAATTTACAAAAAGATATCAATAAATTTTAAATAGATTAAACAGCAGAGAGTGAAATAAATGCAAATAGGGACCAAAAACATCCAGAAATATAAGGCCAAACACAGAAAAAGACAGCATTTAGTACACAGAGGCCACCCAAAGATCATATGAAGGATTCACGGTAGATCTTTTGGATTAATTTAGAAAATAGTAAAATGTAAAAGGAAACAGATGAGTTTAAAAGTAAACATACTGCAGTAAACAGAGAAAGTATGAGGCATGCTCATGAAATAAGGGCCGTTTGATCACAGGAAAAAATATACTCATATGAAACATATTTTATTGGCACTTTTAATTAGCTACAAACCCACTTCACTTCTCTACATAATCGCCGTTCACTTCTAAGCATTTTTCATGCCGCTGCATCAGCTTTAGCTTCTTTAACCCCTCTGCAAAGAAGCTTGCCGCCTGAGAGTTGAACCAATTGACAACGCTGTTCTTGAGTTCCTCTTAAGTTTCGAAACGTTGTCCACCGAGCCATTGTTTCAAGTACAATAAGAGGAAGTAGTCAATAGGGGCAAGGTCTCAATATCTCCATCTTGTTGGTAACGGCCCAAAAACTCTTGTCCACTGAACATTCTTTGCTGTTTGTGGTGGTTGGTGAGCATTTTCGGTACCCACCATGCACACAATTTGTGGTATCCAAGGTTTTCCATGACAATATTGTAGAAATTTGTTCGTCCAAGTTGAGGAAATTGTTCAGCCAGGCCATTAATTGTCCATTGACGATTGCATCGCAGTTTTTGTTCCAATTGCGAACAATTTCATCAGTCAAAATACTGGGCCTGCCACTTTGCTCTTTGTCATGGACATTTGTTTGTCCATTTTTAAAATCACAGCACCATTGTTTAACCTTTCCTTCACTCATAACTGTAGGTCCATAAACTAGGCATAACTCCCGATGAATTTCAGTACCCAACAATCCTTTTGCATACAATAATCGGATGACCGAACGCACTTCGCAGCTGACAGGATCAACGATTGTCGTGGACATTGTTGTTTGCATGCATAGACAAGCAAATGACTTCTGAAACAAAACAAATGCTGTTATAGCTTCTCAATGAATCAGTAGAAGGCACTGCAGGAGTAAAACTGTGTTCTGGTGCCAATATTTAAATATAAGCAAACGGCCCCTACTTTATGGATATGCTTCTCAAGAAATTAAGAGGAAAATGGCCTGAGAACAAATTGAGAGATATTGAGGGAATTATATCTAAGAAAAATACTGAAAAAGGTAACTTCCTAACCTTAAGGAAATTCATAATGAGAAAATATCTTTGAGAAAGAAAATTGTGGAAGTAATCATTGGTGATGAGGAATTTGCATTGCTATGGAACGAATTGTATAAGGAAGAAATAAAGACATAACAATTGTATTCAGGAATTGCAAACAGGATAATTAGAAAATAATATCCTGGAAGGAGAGCAGTTTTAGATGAAGAAATTAGACAAATCATAAGCATAACAGATTTTGACCAACCCCTAGGAGCTCATGCCTACCCAACACCTAAGAGCAAAGAGCTCATGCATTCCACCCACAAACTCGACTGGTCAAGTTAGAAGTCCTCTGGAGCCAGATAGTGGCTATTTATTTAGTACTAATTTCTGCCTTCTTTTTAGGGATTGATATATTTAAATGTTAGACTCTTAACTTGGGGAACGTTTTAATATTATAGTCAAATATACTATGATCATTTAGACATAAATGACAAATACATAAACATATTGAAGGCATCTAGCCTTAACTCTGAAGGATAACCTTTTTAATTTTTTTTAATTTCACCATAGGTCTTTAATTATGCAGATACTTTGGCATTGCTTAAAAAATATTTGAGTAGAACAAATAATGTTACCAATGTTGAAAAAGTAGTGATGTTCATGGCCACTTCACTTGGTGTTACAATAACCTGTATGTTCCCTTTGTACATGTCACAACCTCATTACCTTGTTCTAATGAATGAAGTTCTATTGTTCATGAATGCTTTTCCACATAAAATCGAATTTATTCACTGCTTGTGTTTTCAAATAAAAATAAAACTTTTATGCTTGATAAACTGTATGATAATGTTGATGAATACTTTAATGATAAGAATTTGTCCACTTTTTATTTGCTTACACCAATTGTTTTTGCATTGATATTAATTTATCGATTTCTTTGTAATGTTTCCAGGGTTGAATACCTAGAAAAGAGTAAACATCTTCAGAATCAGTTAAGAGAGCTTCGCTCAGAAATAGAAGTATTGAAGGTTGGGGAGAAGCAAACTGAATTGGACCAATTCCATGAAGAGCAAGTGAGGATGGGGGAAAATAAATATTCTACACTGAGGAAGGTGAGTAAATGCATCATTTACAATAAAATGTGTAAAAAAATCAAGTTGTCTTGGCTTCGGTGTTTGTGTTTATATGGCAAAATATATACTTAATACTTTTCAAATTAATTACTGAAATCATAACATAAATGGTGAATACTTGGTGTTTATTGTTTACAGCCTTAATCCTATAAACCGTCTGGTTGCAAAACCCTTCAAATGCACCATTTCATGTTATCTAAGACTCCTCTCAAATACATAAGAAAATATTTCAGGCATTAAATCTCACCAGTTTAGTGCCCCAATAGTTTTAAGGGCAGAGCAAATGGTTACCCAAGTACTGAATGTTCCCATAAGAAAATTCAATTGAAGCATATTGCTCGTCGTTTTGAAGTACTCGAAGTTATTATTTCCTTTTTTGACTAACTTATTATTGTGTCTTCTGTGGACTATTTCTTATTAACAGTCATTTCATTTGCAGGTAAAATCCGGGTCTACCAAAGCGCGGGTGGCATTTTTTGAAGAATTGTGAAAGTGCGTGAAGGAAACTGTGATCTACGACTAAAGGTGCTGTAGAATAAACAATATCAAATAGATGAAGAAGACGTGGCGGAGAAAAGATAATGTGCCTATGCTGAAGACTATTATTTACTCAAGTTTTTTTTATTCTCAGTCATTTCTATATAATGTTGTTTCCTATTGAGTATATGTATTATGATGTATTTTCAAAATAAATGTCAAGGCTTGTGATTTGTGCGTGTAATGATAATTACGTGTCGTCATTTTCTTTTACCTAAGTAACATGTCATAGCGATGACGAATTCTGCTACTCATCATTTTATTAGTTGTAAAACAATACTGTAGGGGAAAATTTGTATTGCTAGGCTAATTTGTTGAAAAATGAGGCAAATGTTTTAAATAATATCAAATTACTAATATTGGAATAATAACTGTTGTGCATTAGGATATATCTTATAATATATGTTAGAGTGACAGATATAATCGTTTATTCGTTACCAATATGGCGGCGACCAGGAGGTTGCAAAAGGTAATGACGTTAAGATTTTTGATGATTTACGGTTTGATTTTGCTTAAATCGGTCGGAAAAACCAGTGGGAATTTCTAATTAAATAGAGAATATATTTCAATTCATCTCTTGTGTTATTTAGGTGTAATTTGTTTGTTTGTCTGTGGTAATCTACCATGCATCGTTTTCGTTGAGTTTTAACGTTTCGGTATACCGAATACCAAGTTTTATTACCGGTTAACAATGCATCCAAATTGGGATTCCTTAATTTGGAGAAATCCGTTGTATTTTATTGGGAGCGAATTTTTTGTCTTATTTGTTTTCCTCATTGCTACCGTATACTAGGTAATTGGCACAAATGTAATTAAGTGGTTCATTTCAGGAATTGCAGGACATTCGTGGTTCAGGATTAAAATCTTTTCGAGATATACAAGTAGATGACTCAAATATATTATCATGGCAAGGACTAATTGTTCCAGTAAGTAGGTTGATTCATATAAATGGTATTTGCCTAGTGCATTATTGGTTAACCTGTGCTTTTATTTTCCCAGGACAATTCCCCGTACAACAAAGGTGCCTTCAGAATCGAAATTCTGTTTCCTGCAGAGTATCCATTTAAGCCTCCAAAAATAAGTTTTAAAACCAAAATATACCATCCGAATATTGACGAAAAAGGTCAGGTTTGCTTACCGATTATTAGTGCTGAAAATTGGAAACCAGCGACGAAAACTGATCAAGGTAAGCATGCCTAATATTGTATGAGTAATTCAGTTGCCTTATCATTGCTGGCGGATGCTCGGCACCGGTAGATAATTTTGCACAATGGCCATTTATGGATGTAAAAGGCATTATATCTAATAATAGTCCGTGTTATTTTAGGGTGGAAACGGCTAAGTACGAATAAGTTTACGGGTATATTTGTTCAAAAATTCATGGGTGAGTGACATAGTAGCCCCCAATCTGATGTGCGAAATGCCACAAGTGGATGGGGATATTGTTTTGACATCTCAGTCTGACAGGCCTATGTTCACGGGAAAACATTCATTGCCGAAGGATACTGTAGTGACAGATTCAACATTTTCTTGAATGCGAGTTGGACATTTATACAGGTGAAGTGCGTTTTGCATGCCAAATGGCCGTTATACCCTCCTTAATCATATTAAGGAGGGTATTACAATTGGCATGCTTTGTATTTACCTTTCTGTCCGCAATTGTAGAATAAATCCGTACATTCTCCCTTATGGTAGACGTTCCAGGATATAATGTTTTGCCTTAGTTACTCTCAGTCAGTGTCTAAAATAAGGAAGTTTACCCACTAAGTGACAGTATATATAAAGTTTTCATTAAAATTTCACGAAATTTAGGCTGTAAAGCAGGATATTTCTAACTTAATAGGGCATAATTGAATGTGGCAAAATTCCTATTCCCATTTGTTGATTCAATTTATTTAGAGGTGAATGGTGTTTATTGTGATGGCTTACTGTGTCCAGTGAATTTTTTCTCCCAAATATTTATGTGATCGTGAAGGTACCCGAATATCTCATTTATTTTCTTGGAAACATTTTCATTTTTATCCATCTTTTCCCGATCGTTTTACTCTGAATTTACTTTAATGGCACTCGATAATGCTCGAGTTGATTCTATGAAAGATTTTTAAGAGAGGGCATCCCTGCCTTGCAACATTTTATTTTTGCAAAATTTCTGTGGGCTTGATTTATTAATAAAAAAAAGTTTCTGAAGTTAGTCATTCTAGTCAATTTCAAATGTCTTCATCGCCATGGATCGAGTTTTTCAAAAATTAAAAAAAAGCATTGTGTATGTGAAAGCGATGCTAATTTTATTATCTAGTTGTTCTTATTTCAAGGTCACTCATGGGGATGCGTTAGTCTTTTTGCCTATGTGAAGAACAAAAACAACCATGGAACAAGGTATACAAATTGAACAACTCAAATATTTGACATTTAACTGTTTACCTATCCTGGAAGTGTTTTGTACCAAAATGGTCAAAGTAGTAGGGATGTGAGGAGAAGAATTGCGCTAGGTCAAGAGGCTTTCTCAAGGAGGAGGGAGTAGATGGCAGGGACGTTGTGTAAGGATGTTAAGAAAAGGTTCGTCAAAACTTTGCTATTGAGTGTAGTTATGTACGGCATTGTAGCATGGTCACTGAAGCAGGAGGATAGATGTAGATTGGAGGCTTTTGAAATGTGGGTGTGGAGAAGAATGGAGGTGAAATGGACCGAAAGAAAAACAAACGAGGAAGTACTAGGTATGGTGAAATGGGAGGAGAGTAGTTTGTTGGGAGAAATCCTAGGTAGGCAGGAAAAATGGATGAAGGCCAAATTGATCGGCAATGAGATGTTGAAGACTGTAATAGAGGGGAGAATGTTGGGCAAATGAGGAAGACACAGGAATAGAATAGGTATGTTGGTGGAAGGAAGAGTGGAATTGTAGTGTCTAATTGTAGTTGTGGTGCCAGGTTGTGTGTTTTGTTAGGAAACAATCGTTGTAATTTTGTGCAGTCTGTGTATATTCAATACTTACCTTAACTGGTAGATTACCATTACAAATAATTTGCAATTAAACTAAAGAATTAGCCCATAGTATTTCAGTGTCGAGTAGAGTTAGATATAAAGAAAACTGTTGAGCAGCACTAGGGGTACTAAATAATTCATTGTAAAATGTAATAATGAGTAATGAATCAAGTGGAAAGAACTCCTGATGAAGTAGCCCACTTATGTCTGCGGCTTTTCTTTCCCTGTATGACAAAATGGAATGGCAAAAAATTCATTTGAAACTTAATTGTTGAATAATGTGGGTCATTAATACTAGGCGCAACCCTCCCCAAGTACTGATTGGAGCATGAAAAAATTAAAAAAATATGTAACAGTATAGAATTTTATCGATGGTTTTTTAATGGAAAACATTCATTTATGTTTCACATAATGTAATTTATCAGATAATGTATCTCAACAGACACTTGTTTATATTTTTATAAGCTTTCACAACATGTATGATTGTAACTTTTCCACATTTGATATCTTTTTAGTTATCAGATGCAAAATTATATTGTCAATGCTATCAGGATGAATGTGTTTGTAATGTAGGCATTGAAAAACACATGCTGTGCATAAGGCACCAGATTATTTTTCAACATAATCTCTTTTAATCTCAAAGTACTTTTCCCAGTCCTTCTCCAACTTTTTTTAGCCGACCATAGAGCAGGACTTCAGAAGGTCCTCAAAATAGGCATGGATATTGGGGGTGACCTCGATCAATATTACTCATTTTCCTCCAACCATTTTTCCAAGTTTGGAAATGTCTCTGGGGTGAAATCTGGTGAACACAGTGGATGTTGTAGTAATTCGAAACTTAATTTCATAATTTTAACCATCAAAACTGTGAAGGTGTGCACCCTTGCATTTTCATGATGGAAGATAATTTTATTCTTTCCCAAATGAGCTTGTTTTGGCTTGATCTCTTCATTCAACCAATGCATTAAAGATGCATGATATTACTCACCATTTATCATTTGTCATTTTTACTAGTGATCAATGTAGATGATTTAATGTGCAGTCCAAAAAACTGTAGCCATCACCTTGTTGGCCAATTTCTCAGTTTCCTTCTCCTTTTGAACTGGATCACCTTTAGAAACCTGCTGTTCCGACTGTTCCTTTGTCTCTCAAGCTTAGTTGTGTATCCACGGTTCATCCACAGTTTTGTATAAACTCAAAAAATCATCAGGATAGCGATGGAAAAGTACCAAATCAGCTTCCAAATCGGCCACATGATGGGATTTATTCTCCCCTGAAAGCAAACATAGCACCTATCTTGCCAAGATTGTTTTTACACACAATTTTTTGTGCAAAATGGAAAATACTGAACCCACTGATATGCTGGGGGTCCAAACTATGTTGCAGACATTTGTCCATTGATCACTCAAAACCATATTGTTGATTTTGCCAATTATTTCAGTGGAAATCACCTCCATTGGATGTCCTGAATGATGTCCATCACTTGTAGATGTATGGTCTTGTTTCAACTCATTTACCCTATTGTAAACAGTCGCAAAAACACAGGAGCAGAGGTGCCATGAACTTCATCCAATGCTTCTTTGATCTCTTACAATGTTAATCCTTTTAAATAGAAGTTTTTAATCCATGCGCAAAACTTTCTTTTTAATTTCTGTAATTAAAATTCAACTATGAAAATGAAACTACATTATGGATGGATATAGGTGAAACAAAAACAGCAGTCTAGTGAGAGATGAGGTTCACTGAAAGGAAATCTTTTCGGATACTACTAGTGCCATCTCTTGTAATTTCTAAAGAATTAATGAGTGACCCACTTAAACAAACACTTTATTTTCGATAGTCACAGATGAGAGGCTCAATTAACAACATAAACCAGTAGAAGGCTCACTAAAATCTACCAGAACTTAAGTACCGTTTACTGAATTGTGTAGAAACACCACAGAACATTAGCTCTGATATTCTTCACTAATTAAGCAACAACAAATAATTGTGAGAGTGATATTTCGACGGCAGGTGGTAACTTTAAGTATGCCGTAGAACAGTGACTGCAACCATACTTTGCAGCATTATTACTGAAAATTACAAAGGAAAAACAAAATACAATTTTAACAAATGAAGTTCCCTTTCATTTAAATAAATACTTGGTTTTATTAGCTATCTTGATAATTGAAATTAATGAGATTATTTCTATACACACAAACACATACATATGTACACCTACACTCCTGTATTCACTTGTTGTGCCTTCTTTGAATCGTTCCTAACAATCTCCTCCCCTCCCTTGCCTAGAATTGCTTTCTTTTTTCTTTCTGTCCATTTAATTTTCTCCATTCTCCTCCACAGCCACATCTCAAAGACCTCCAATCAGCCCTAATCCTCTTCCCTCAATGGCAAAGTTTTCAAATCACCCAAAACTATGCTCCATATTTCAATTTTCAACTCTTTCTTCTCTACATATGGTCTCCATCATCATCTTTCTCCTCCTTGAATAACGTTCTATGCTCAATGCAATTCTTTTAATGGCCTTACTGCTTACCTAAGTATTCCTCTGAAGCACATCCTAATTAAGTGACCTATACTTGTTTCAATTTGTTTCCTAACTTGAATGTATATTTTTGCCTTCGTGTTTCATAGGACCTCTTTGCTTTAATTTTCATAGGATTGATTCTTGTCCTTTACTTATCAAACTGCTTCTTTATTGAGCTAGCTAAATATTGTAACCTTATGTCTGAATGGCTAATGAATGCATGATCATATGCTAATCAAACTGATTTGAAGTGTTTCCTACCCACTTGCATTCCCCTTTTCCCATGCCCCTCTTATGATTTCCTCTACTTGTATATATTTAGAAGCTCAGTGATAAATGTCTCTCCTGCCTATCATTCTCCAAAATTTCTCTCCATTCACTATCGACAACGGTGCAGTCTTAGGTTCTGTGTAAGTCATCTCTCCCTCCAATCTACTCCTGTCTTCTGCTAAATTTTCATTAATTGTGCTGAGTTAACTCTGTCAAATACCTTCCGCATGGTCCTATAGTTCTCATATAATGCTGCATTTCTCTTTTTGGAGATGGTCTCACCAAATTATTTTCTAATCAATGGCATGCTCCTTGTATTTTTAATGCTTGTGAAAATGCATGGGTGATGCATATGTGGTAGGTACAATATGCCTTGAACTATTCAATGCTCATGAAAGTGTTAAGGTAGTGCACGGTCCATTTATAGGCTGATTAAAGGCAGTTTTTATAAACGAATGAATGGTTAAGGTGCGTGTTGCTTATTATGTATGTCGATGGTATGGTTCCGAACAATGTAATGTGTTATACATTTATTATTCTTTGCATTTTATTTTCATTTTCTTCAATTAATGTTTTATGAACAATATGATTTGGCTTTGGCATGATCTTTCATGAAAGAAAAGGATTGATCAGTCGCCATTGCTTCTCGTCTGTGAGCACGTGTAGTCTTCTAGTGTTTAATTTTCAACATTAAGAACTGCTCCTTTGAAATTAACCCATGGAGAAATAAAATACTGTGCTGAGAGATTCATGCACAGTGATTTTTAAGCTTGAAGCCATTGATTTTGAAAAAGAAGAAAGGAATTCAAGAAAACGGGAGTCGTGGGGCAATGTGGAACGTGTGTTATTCAAGATACGAGGGGACGGAGGCAAGAAGAAGCAGTCCTAAGATGTTTACACCCAAAGAAACATGCGATGAGGTGCAAGAGATGCTTCCAGCCAGAATGCAAAAGACTTGGATTCTTGATTGGTTTATTTTAGAGACATCAAATACACATGGAGTGTATTTTTGAGCCATAAGAGTTGTGTTGCCATGAGGGCAATGTGATTGACTAAGAGGATCAAATGGGAAACAAAAAATGCACTCATCATGGGCTCTAATGGAAAGAAATACAATGGAAACTGGCCAATAATGGGGTTAGCCAAAGTCAGGAAGTTTAACCTTGGAGTGGAAGAAGATGTGTGTGATTGTGGATCCTGCACATCTGAGTAATGTGATCAAAAGATCCTGCCAGCTCCAATCTCCTGCTGGACTGCTCTTTTCTATGCAAAATCTGTCTTGACTGTTTCAGTGTGCATATTACTGATAAGTGGAAAGATTTAGTGAACAAATATTCAAATTTGGCAAATTTTCTAAGTGGAGTAACTGAAGATTCAGTGGCTGGAATTATCCTTGAATAAGTCTATTAAGCTGAAGTTGGTTTCCAGATGACAGAAATGGCTGACGAATGTAAATGAAGACTAAAGGCAATTGAGTAGGGTTATTGGAGCTAAATATGACAAAATATGGAGCTTGATATTTAAAAGTCAATAAGATATGGCGTGTGTGAAAAAAATGGGGTTCTTTAAAAGGATTAGGAAATGTACCAGGTACTACAAAGCTAAAATTGAACCCAAAGATTTCATTGCAGAAAACCTGAGGATGTTATAAATGATCTCTCCTCATTGACACCAGCCTTGGAGTGGTGGAAGGGCATATGCATTCTGATGACTCTGGAACTGCACTGGTGGGAGGATTGATGATTGCTCTTGGTAAGGTTACTTTGCCAGATGGATTATTGAGTGTAAGAGCCAGAAGAAAGGCAGTCCACACAGCGTTTGTTCCTCATTGAGATGACTGCAAAAGCATCTGACCCCAGCGAGGGGGGAGAGGTGTGTTGTGCATGGCAGTGGGAGAGGCAAGACTTCCCCAATTGTCATCTCACTAAATCCTGGTCAAGCAAAATCAACAGCAGAAACACAGAATGTGGAAAAACCAGTAAGAATTGGGGCTAAATAGGGCAATGTTGAAGATTGGGAAAATATAAAATATAAAGAGAGTAAATATAGGTATTTTAGGGCTGTTTGAGTTGAGATGGTACGTTACTGAAGATTACAGAAGTATCAATACAGAGTAATATACAGTGGAATGGAAGAGAATCAGCTAGAGGTGGCAATTCATTTGAATAAAAAGGTAGCAAGAAGCATAGTACACATTGAGCGGTGAGTGATAAAATATTAGTAGTAGAGATTAAAGCAGAACCAATGAACTTGGTCATTATTCAGGTAAATATACCACCGAGCAATCATAAAGAGAAAGAAGTCAATAGGATGTATGATGAGTTAGAGGATATAATCGCATGTGTTCCTGCAGGGAAATATTTGATAGTGATGGGGGATTGGAATGCGACTGTAGGCGAAGGAAGAGATGGTGATGAGGTGGGGGACTACGGTTTAGGCATGAGGAATGACCGTGGGGAGGAAGCAATTGAGTTCTGCAGGCCACAGGGGTTAGTCATCGCAACACTTGGTTTTAACACCACATTAGGCAATGCATGAAAAATGCCTATGGATGCTGAAAATGAAGAAGAATAATAAGAAAATTCAATAACACCATTGTGGTTAGGCACAGATTGAGGAAGTATGATTAATTTACAGTTTTCCAGGACCTGATGTAAAATCCAATATTAATTTACTACAAATTAAGTGTAATATCAGATTTGAAAGGAAAAAATAGGGCTTATGGTTGAGGAAATGAAATTTGGAAGCATTAACCAGAATAATAAGAAAGAAGTGAGAAAGTCAGCTGGCTGTTGAGAAAATCATGGGTGAGAATCACTCCAGCAGCAGCATTCACCCTTATTCCTTGTGTGGGAGGTACCAAAGAAATTGTCAGGATATGGAATTGTGACACGCTTCAAATTTGCCAAAAATACAGGTGGTATGCTACCAAAACGGAAGAACTCCATCCCTCACGTTCCCTTTGATGGAGTTTATGGGAATAAGTGCAACTGTGGGAAGTCCTGCACAGGACATACAGGCAGGTAAATTAAGTGCAGACTCCAGGAACCCTGGAGAGCCTTGAAAAACAAAATTTCCCAACTGCCACCCGAGGCAGAACGTGCCTAGTTGGAGCCTGGGCATTAGATAAACAAACATAAATAAAGTCAATATGATATCAAAAGAGTCATGTCACTGCCCTAGGATTATCCGTGACACCATTGAACTAAAAAAAATCAGATAAATATCAACAGTGAAAACTTTTACCAGCTCTACAGTATTTAGAAATGGATATTCCAAAATTAACTAGTCTGAGAGCAGCAATGCCAGGTGTAAATTTAGCCTTCCGCCTGTTATCAGCAGATTGCAAACACATGCAGTGAAAGCTGGAAGCATTCATAATCTCCACAATCTTCTGGCTGCAAGAACATTCACTTCATTATAACATACTAGAGGCTACAATGCAAGAAATAATTTCAGGAAACGAACTATTGATTCATCTAAAGTTAATTTGATAACGATATTCGTGGTTATGAGTGAGATGACAGTAATGATTTATGATGTTCATGTCTCTTTTTTATTTTTATCTTAATTTTATCTTTCTTGTTATTGTTTTATACGTATGAGTGTTTGATAATATCTGTGAGAGCTTTCCACACAATGCTCAAGTTAGCGCAGTTTGTAGACAAGTTGCAAATGTAGCAATGAAATAAGCTCATAATTTGTTTGTTAACTTAAGGTGGAGTCTATCATTATCGATTTTTCAGGAATTAGGTAAATTAGCCAGTATTTGAACTTATTGTTGCAGGTCCAAGAATTCATTCCAATTTTTCTTCATTCAATAATTATGCTCGTCAGATTTCATCTCTAACTTATCACCAAAACCTTAGCATCATGAAAACAAACAATGTTACCATTATAGTTGTCAGGTTTTGTTTCAGTTGACCTTTTTTTTAAACATACGCTCTTGAGAACTGCTAGCCTTTTTGTGCGCTGGTATGAATGGAAAGTATCTTGTATTTGTGACAATGAACATTTGTTGTCGGGATTCAGAAAAAGATAGTGAAATGAGATTATGAAATAATGGTTGCCAACTAATTTATTTTTAAAATACACTGTTTGAAATTGCTGTACACATAGGTATCTTGATTTAGAATTTTGACTTATTAGGAGTATTTTTCATTCCGCTTGTTTTTCCCTTGAATGATCTTTTTTGTTTAGATAATGTGTGCAGTATGTATGAAAAAATATGGTAATTCTTAAAGCCAAATTCCATCATGGTAAATATTAGGAATGAGTTCATGTAAACTCTTTCTTCCTTGTTTCCTCTCAACCGTTACAAAATTTTAATTCGCCACTAAAGATAAAAATGCCGGCATGAGGAGAAGTGGTGTGTGTTCCCTGCATTGTGATCCCTATGACTCAGCGCTATGCATTGGCAAGATGGGGAGAAGCGTAGAGGTGTCATCAGGGTGACTGAACACAAAAAATGTCTCACGAGGAAGAAAGAATACTCAACGTTGGCTAGCCATCTCGCAGAGACCCACAATTGGAGCAGTTCCGTGGTGATAGTTCTCCATTTTGAAGAAGACTGGGTGTCCCAAAGCCCCTGGAGGTAGTACAGCACTACATCAAAAATGCCCTCTCCTGGTGAACGAAAAAGTGCTCCCCTCCCACGTCTTATCATCTCCTTAGAATCCATAAGTGCCGAGACAGTGACGACACGACTAGACTTGAGGACAGATCCGAGGAGGAGGGCGGGTGCGTTAGCAAACAGTGCGGGACAAGTGGTGACTGGAATATGCTCCCCAGACTCCCTTCCCCCAGTGGTGACGCAGGACAATGGGGGCAGGGAAGAGGAGGCCTTGGCGACTGTTAGGGAGTGGATGTGCATTGGTCCCCCTGCGGAATCTCTCACAGAATGCACACACAGTGCCCAATTACCCCTATTGCACCCATTCTCGAGCCAACTGTAAACCCCTCTCTCTTCTCTCTCCAGTTCTCAGTGCTTTATATATTATGTCATGTAAGACTGTATATCTGAAGATGTCGTGACATGATGAATCCTGGGTCCTATAAATAAATCATTAAGTCGATAAAACCAAGTTTTTTCATTATCTTGGTGATGGTTAACTTCCACAAAATGAAGCCTTAAACAGTTACCTTCATTAATTAGTCTTTTGCGTTGCTTAGTGGTCACCATTTTGGTGACACATGTAGTCCTAATCTCATTCCATATTTGGCATTTTCAGTGATGCCTGCTGCCCATGGATTTTGGCACATGTGTGCCAAAGCTTACCTCTTGAGGTAAGGTTGAGGTTTTATTAGATGGCGTTGGTGAGGATTGAAGTTGGTGTTAGTCATTTTCTTTGAAAGCATTCACAAGATGATTTTTCTCTTGGGCAGAAACCCAATACTGAAAATACTGTTGACTTCTTTGGAGGGTAATGGTTAGAAAGTGTGTGCAAATATCAGTTATTGTGCTCCTTCATTATGAACTCTTAAATGACCCAGACTTCCATTTTTTCTCTTTCTAACGAGTAGGTTTATCAAGGGATGGCAGTCTGTGGTCTTCTTCTATCTGGACTTATTCTCTTGATTTCGGTGTTTTTAAAAGTTGTTAATTCTTCCTTTCCGTGGGGCCATGTTACAAAAGATTCTTTGCATATCTGATCAATAGCTTTGGCTTTTTCTCCTAGGTTTTCTGATGATTTTTATCCTATTCCTCCGCAAGTAGATTTACAGTGATAGGCGATGGTGAAAAATTCATTGTAATGTATTTTTGTTTTGTAAAAGATTCCATTCGACGAGAAGTTAATATTTTAAAAAAAATTGTCATGTTTCGGGAATCCACTGAAAGGGTGTTTCTGGTGAGCTTTACATTTTCCACAGCATCATTGACTGATTTTTAAAAAGTGATGCTTAGTCGATAGCTGATGAGCAGATCACTCTCTTCAATCCACGTTTATTAATTGACCCAAAGTGTGTCAAGTTCTGTAAATGTGTTAATGTTTTTCCCGGGAAGGGTTGTATATTCATGGGCCAGGTGTCTTCCTAGCCGATACGTGGTAGAGTCAACGGTGCCCACTATGAGGAGGAGTAGGGATTCAATTGTTGTGTATTTTTGGATGTTCATCATGACCATACCACAGAAGCCATTTCTCACTAAACACTACCATTTTCCACTCTGCACTCATGGCCACTATGTATAGAATAATGCTGCCTCCAGAAATTTACAGAAGCCTTGACAACCCATTATCAAACAAGGGTACTTCCACAAATTACTCAACAGCAAAATCCCATCGCACACTCCAGGTGCATTCCTTGGGCCTAAACACGCTGCTTTGATAGTCTCAATCTCCTTACCACCTACCTCCCCACCACTCACCAAATGTGTCAGATGCTAAAGGAGTGCTTACACTCGGATAGGATGAGGGACCATGATGGTGCGGTGGCTAAAGTACAGGCTTCCCACTGAGGGGGGGGCCCGGGCTTAATTCCCAGAGGTGGCAGATATTTTATAGTGGTATCCCGATCCCTACTTGAGGTGCTTTGTGGAGAGCAGTCCACATAAGTCATAAGAGAGTATGACGTCCATCGGATGGGACTTTAAACTGCAGATCTCTTGGTACCTTTCGACAAGAGAAGGGTAATGCCGATGCCGGGTGTCTCTCCACCCTTCATTTCCCATCCATCTATGTGGTGCAAATTACCTTAGCTGTCGGTCACCTCTCATAATAAACTCGAATAGGAAATAATGAAGCCTGGAGTTGCCCTCCTCTTGCCAAATGCCCCTTCTCCTGCCAAATCGCCCAATGCATTAAAATCCACGAGACACCCCCTCCCGCCACAGTCCTTGCTCTGCGACTGCCCCGGGTGTAAATGCTACCCTTTTTTTCACTCCACTCTTTCTTCTTCCAAACAATCCTCAAATGCTATTTATGCTTGAAAATATATTATGTCTTTTAACTTTTGGAACTGTCTTTAAATAGAGGAATAAGGAAATTTTAAATGATTTCAAGTTCCATCTCATTAGGCTTAGATTATTATATCCAATAAAGAATGATATTTGGTTGAAGCTGTGCATTTACTTGATGAATGTAAAAATATTTAACTCTTTGATATAGTCTTTCATAAAAACAATCATTTTCTTGATAACTAATGAAGGTGTTCATTTGATTCTCACAACAATTCCACAACGAGTGTGTTCAGAAGATATTTCAAAGAGAAACAAAGTGCCTTAAAACTGCAAAATGTGCCATCCCACTAAATTTCTTACATGATGCAAGGTGACACCTATGCTGATATAAACTCTTCTTTAATTCATATTTAGTGCACCCCTTGATTCCATCCAAAATATGTATTGTTGTCCTTTTGCTTTCTAGCCTTCCCATCCTTCTTCCCCCATCTTCAGCATCACAAGGCCTCTCTCAAGTTTCTCCTGCATCCACTCGTCCTGCCTTCTTAGGATTCCTCCTAAAAACACACCATGCCTAGGTTGTTGGTTTATTTTGCTTTCCATCCATTCTTCTTCTCGCATTAAAATACTAAATATTTCACTAGTCTTTCCTTAAAAACTTTACTCGAGGTGTCCAGCTAACTGGAAAATCTGGAAGACTTAAGAACCTGAATCAGAATGGAAAGCACAAGGAATTTGTTTTTTGTTTATTAACTAGGACAAATCGTATTTAGGTTGTAAGTTTGGGATTGCTGCCAAATCGTTGAGACCTCTGTTGTTCGAGTCTGTGTGTTATTCATGGTGCATTGACTTAAAAATTGCAAAGAAGATTGCTAAGTAGGCCTTTTAAAAATGATGAAAGGTATAAAAGGCGAATTGCGTTGAAAGTGGGAAGGAGTTGCAAGCCAAGAATATATGCCTTGAAAGCACATACAAAGAAAAGTCACTCATATTAATAAGTAGGTTAATTTGTTGTAAGTCCTGCCATTGAGAAATTAGTGTTGTTGATTATTTATCATGTTTAAAATGTGTTGCGAGTTTAACTTCTTTTAGTTGTGTTAATTTGTTGACATATCAGCCCAGGACATGCACCACATCAGTTGTGCGTGAACTTTACCATATTTTGATTTCCACTGACTTACCCTGGGAAACCATAACCGGCACAGGGAAAGGAACTGGCCCCCCTACCCTGATGTGTGAATATTCACACGCCGTCGGGCTTGGTACATGGGTGAGCTCTACCATCACCTACTAAACCGACCTTCGGGTTGATTACTGTGTTTATGGTTACCAGTCTGTGAATAATTTTTCTATCTCTATAGTTGATTTTTATTATTTTTAATATTGCAAGCAAGAAAGAACCCTTTTTGGGTGACATTTTCCTATAATCACTGCAATTAATTAACAATGTTTCCTTGCATCTGAGATTGTGTTCTTTGTTCAAGGAAACTGAAGTATAGACTTATAACTCCCTCCTCATTATACTACTACAAATTTGCATTGTCCTTGAATGCTACACTCAACAATTGACTGTATTTGTGTAAAACAAGACCTAGGAAAGTACAAAGATTAATCTGGAAGACCTCAAAAACTCCAAAAAACAGAATCAGATTAACTGAACACCTTTTATGGTGCAATTCTTCTTCTAATGACACCAATGCTTTAACCATCTCCATCCAAAACACTTTGGTACAATAGTAAGCACCAGTGATAATGGATGCCCCTGTCCTTCCCCCCCCCCCTCCTAACACTGCTCATCCCGACTCCACACGCCACACACCTCAACTGTCCCCCTTTAGCTAAGGTTTGCTTAAGGTTCATTAAATTTCAGGATAACTCTGGTACTACTCTTATCTCTCAAGGTTGGCCTCACTTGGCCTTGTGCACTCTGTCAATTGTCACTTGGGCTGCCCACTCCAGGGCCAGGTCCTGTACCCTCTGACCAGTCCAAATAAGTGGCCAAGATGACCCAATGCAAGTGTGCACCTTGAAATGCAAACAAGTTCAGCATCCCTGCCCTATAGATTCAGAGAGTCTCTTCATGGTTGATGTTGTTATTACAAAGGTTTCCATTGAATGGTTTTACACGCATGTGGCATCACTGACAGTATTCAAGTCCCTTACCACATTGGCAGAACTCCCCCAACAATGAAAGCAAACGAAAGTACATCTAGAACCACCAAATTTCATAGTTTTTAAAAAGTTTTGTTATTGTACAGCAACTTGCTGTTTATTTGTTTGGAATACCAGTGCATGAATTTTATATTTGCTGTTGGTGTTAGAGCAATAACAATCAGGTACAACTACTGGACATTCTAATTTTCAGAGAGCTGTAAATCTGGTATCCCTTGATTTTCCTTGGTTTGATTTTCATCATTACTAGTTAAAACAATCGTGGTGACATTAAAGATGTACTGTCAAACAGATAGTGTTACAGATTTGTTTTCCCTAGTGTGCACAATTGCAAATGTTATTATGCTAACATATTAATATCACTAGCCCTTTGACAGATTTCCTGCCTCATAGTGTCCCAACACTCCCGTGCCTCAAGCCTCTATAGTGGCCAATGGGGATTCATGGGTAGATTTTGATATAATGTGAATGCTTTTGAGCTCTGTGTTCCATATTCTTTAGGTTTGCATTGTAGATGTGGTTTTTGTTTGTTGTTGCAGTGATACAGGCTCTGGTTGCCTTAGTAAATGATCCGGAACCCGAGCATCCTCTGCGTGCAGATCTAGCCGAGGAGTTCCTTAAGGATCGGAAAAAGTTTGTGAAGAATGCAGAGGAGTACACAAAGAAGCACAGTGAGAAGAGACCATCTGACTAAAGATGCTTAAGACTGATTAAAATTGGATTACTTCCTTGGATTTAACTGTTAAAAACTGCGATTAATTGCTAATATATTATTTAAAGGGATGTGAAGAATCGATTTATGTGTCAGAAGTGTGAAACCAACTTGTGTGCATATGAAATCTCTCTCCTTTGTGACTGTCAATCTTTTATTTTTTGGATGGTTTGATTGTGAAGCTCTCAGGGTCACTCTAGAAAGAAATTTTATTATATGCTGTGCCCTTATGTTGTTATTCTGTTTAACATATCACATTGGTAGAAAATTGAATAATGAAAAGTAGCACATATATCCAGAAGAATACAGCAGTATTTTCTCTGCAAATTGTTCAAAATTTTGTCATATTATGATATATTGAAATTGCTAGGTTTCTTTTTGCTTTGTTTTCTTAAAGTTTTCTTGTCTAGTGTGTGTTGGTTGGATTACTATTTTGGTTAGTAGAAGATTATTAAGAGAGCCGATGTAATGATCATTGCACATTGCCATGGCCTTAGCAATGAATTTGTAAAATGATTGAGCTTTGTCTTTGGAAAAAGATTTGTGAAATTTGATTTATTAAATCACATCTTGGCTGATAATGTGAAGTTAGCTTGTGTACAGGAGATACTGGTATTGTGCAGAATAAAAGGAATTTACTATTTACTGTGATTTTCTATGTGGAAACTTCCTTTTCAGATTTCCATGTGTTAATTCTTTCGTCACAGAAATATGCACTTTTATTGTCTTTAACTTGGAAACATGCTTTTATTGTTTATGTTCTCTATTTCTTGATGATAGTATTATGTTTTCATCATCAACATAGAGTAAATTTGATGTTTTCTATTCGATTTAAGGTCAATGAGGTGATTTATATATATTAAGGATTGAAGTGGATGTAAGGTGCATCTCTGAGGAACACTTTGGCATGGGAAGAACTGGAGATAAGAATGAAAGTCAGAAGGGACATTTCCCATTCTGTAAGAAACAAGTACAGCAATGCAATAGCCAGGCAGTAATACTGAATTACCTTCTTGTAACTTCAACCAGTGTTCATTCAGACATGAAATATCTGTCATGTCTGTGCTAATCATCACTTCCAGTGCTACTGATTTATTGCATAAACTTTGAACGGAATGGATTTTTTGACTGATGGCAGTATCCCTTCAATATTTTCAGGTTTATTATCCAAAAAAAAATATAGTTTCCAAAATATATGTGTTTTGGCCAGAAATTCATTGTTATAAGATGATTGTAAAGATCCTGTTGAGAGAGTTATGGAAAGAATCACAGCTCTGCCTTTGGTTACCTGGGACTGATCACTTTCCACCAATAAGTCTTTGATGTTCAGTAATTCATCCTGTAGATACTTGAATTCTTCTTCATTTGTCCGGTTGGGGGAAAATTCAAAGTGAATGTGGGACCATTTTGGGATTCCAAAAGAGTGTTTCTTTCCTGAGGAAGCCATCATTGAGTATGCTTGTGTCTGTTGGTTAGAAGAATGAAGCTGTCATTGGATTTATCAGAAATGTTATTTACTGGTCCTTTTTCACTAAATTTCTTATGGTGGGTATTAGCAATAGACATGATTTAAAGGTAAGATAGAGGTTATCTAAAGCCTCAGCCAGGTTATCACTGTAAATACTCTTATATACAGAGTGGTGCGTAACTGGCTGTTCGTAAGCAACAGCTATAGGTGAAAATTTCTTAGGAGGTGGGTTAATGTGATGTTGTTTATAGTGATCGGAGATCAAATCGCCTTAACCACTTAAGTTGAACTGAATTCATTATCCGATTCATTGCTGTTCACTGAATACATAGTGACCCTAAATCCTCTGAACTATAAATTCCTCCCCTTTAGCATAACAATCAGCTTATGCATATATGCTGCTTAGAGATGAAGTGAACTTTGCATTTGGCTGACAGCCATGAATATCACCTCGGGGAATTTCTCAGAAAGAGCTTACTCATTCATTTTCTCATCAATGCTCTTATGAATCTCTAGTTAAAAATATGACAAAATCCTGAGGGCATTTATTTTCAAGGACTGTACTGAATTGGGAAATGTTGGATGACCTAAGACTTGTTTAAGTGCTTAAGTGTTTGCTTTGTGTTAGTAGTAGTTTAAATTATTCTCTTTAGAAGTTTTGAGACGAAGAAGATTTTTCCAAGGTATTACGATCTTGTAAGGGGAAGAAATAATTTTTCAATAAAAAATATTATTATTAGGTATCCTACCAGTTAAGATAGGTTTTGGGTGGAGACCACTACCAAATAAGTATTTTGTGACTCCGGACGTAACATAGCCTAAAATCTCGTCCAACATTCCTATCTTGTTCCTGCCCTTTCCTTGTTTGCCTAACTACTCCCCTCTGTTACCATCTTCAACATCCCACTGCTATTCAATATGCTTTTCATCCATTTTTCCTCCCTCCATAGGATTTCTCCCAACAAACCCCTCGCCTCGCCCACCATACCTAATACTTCCTCATTTGTGCTCCATTTGGTCCATTTCACCTTCTCCACAGCTATATTTCAAAAGCCTCCAATCTACTTCAGTCATCCTGCTACAGTGACCACGTTTCTGTGCCATACATAGCTACGCTCCATATCAAAGATTTTAAGAGTCTTTTCTTAACCTCCCTATACAACGTCCCAGTCATCAACTCCGTTAACTGTTCTACCTGCTCTAGTTTTTGCCCTTCTATTTTAATGTTTGGCTTAGCCATTTTCTTTCTGAAAAATCGCATAACCTTTGTTTTATTTATATTAATTCTCATCCCATATCTATCGTACTGAATTTTCAATTCACTCAGCAATGGTTGCAACCCCTTTGCTGACTAACAAACAAAGCTTCGTCATCAGCAAACCTAACTGATTTTAGGTATTCCCCTCTGATTTTCATTCCTACCTCCAGTTCTTCCCATGCCTCTTTAATCATTTTCTCCGCATATATGTTAAACAGTACAGGTGATAATGGACAACCCTGCCTTGCACCTCTTCCTAACACTGCCCATCTGGACTCTCCGTTCCCCACTCGCACCTGAGCAGTCTGAGACATGTACAGGTTGCGGATTAATCTCCTGTCCTACCAATCTATTCCTATTTTCTGCATTATATTATTTTTTTTCATCGATTCCCTCAAAAAATGTCTCTGAAATTTACGAACCAGACAAATATGTCCAGATTGTATTCTATGCTACTCTCGATTAGTGATCTCATTACTGCAATGGTATCACGGGTGCCTCTCCTCTTCCTAAACCCAAATGGGTCATCCCCTAAGTAATCATTTGTCTTGCTCTTCATCCTTTTGTTGATGATTCTGAGAACCCCATAAGCTGCATGGGAAATCGAACTTATTGTTGTGTAGTCCTCACATGATGTAGTCTTTATCTTTTTCGGAAAAGGAACTAACACTAATATCACAGTCTCAGCCAGATTCCTTCCTCATAGCTATTACGAATCTTTCATATAAACTCTTCCACCCAAATTTTGCTAAACCTTTTAGTAGTTCTTCTGCGTGTTGTCTACACCCAGCCTTATTTGATTTCATCTGCCTTAATGCCCTTTCTATCTCATTGTCGAGTATGTCTGGACCTAAGCTATCTTCATCTACATCATGCTCCTTTTCTATGTCTAACCTTGTTGGCCTAAGTTCTTTAACATACAGTGTATCTATATATTCCTTCCATCTCTCTTGGATCTTTTCTGTGTCAGCTATTATCTTACCCCACTTATATTTAACTGTTAGCACAGATCTTGCCTTCTTACTTCCCGATAATAACTTTACCTTGCTGTATAGTGCACCAATTTCACCCTCTGTAAACTTTCCATATCTTTGCATTGCGTTTTCCACTGTGCTTCTTTTGCTTTATTTGTGGCCCCTCTCAATTTATTGTTTAGCTCTTTGTACTTCATTTTGCCCATCTTAATTTGTTATTTACTCTTTGTTCATCAATTTGCTTAATTCTTCCATTTTCCTCTCTCATCCATCCATCTTTATTATAATCTCATCTGTGATCCATGGTTTCCTGTACTTTTCCCATTTATGGTTCCTATAGTTTCTCTTGCAGCTTGCAATATCCCTTTTTTGATACATTCCCATTTTTCCATGATTTTACTCAGCTCTTTACCATCATTCATGATTTCCTCTATAGCCTTCTGATATTCCTTCCTTGTCAAGCCATTTAATGCTTCTACATTCCATTTCTTTACCTTTTCTTTTTGAAACTGACACTACATTTTATAACAAATAAATTGTGGTCCGAGTCCACATCAGCTCCCGGGAAGCTATGCAAATTGATCACACAGTTCCTAAACCTGTGGCTAACCGTAAGATAATGTAACTGATACCTTTCTGAGTCACCTGGTATTTTCCATGTATAGTTACGCATGTTGTGGTGTCTAAACCAAGTATTGCTGATGACTAAACCCTGTCTCCAACAGGATCCAATTGCTTTCTCCAAGCGCTCATTTTTCAAGCCTAAACCGTAGTTGCCCACCTCATCACCACCTTCCTACGTCTTTATTTAATACTACTGAAACTCCTCGTTGGCTGTCGCCCGCGCTGCTGTATATTATTCTACAATTATCCCTCCAGTAATTCCCACTATCCTTCCATCTCACCTAAAATATGTTTCCTCCTTCCATCTCTTGCTTAATATTCTCTAATTTTCCTGTCCTCAACGTTGTCCTAACATTCCATGTTCCTAGTCAACTAATTTCTTCTTCTGCGCCTGCTGCAATCGGTTTTCCCTTGCAAGGGTTCGTAGGATGACAACCGCGCAGCCTTGCCTCTCCCGCTGCCGGGCACTACACACGGCCCCTCGGGCCGAGTCCCGCAGTTTCCAGGACTAATATTCCCGTTGCTTTCCTCAACAGTGTTATTAACGTGACAACATCGCTCAATGGCCGCCTCACTGAAAAACAGACACTGCGTTGACTACCTTTCGTCTGGTTCCTTACCTTCGATCTATCTGGCCTGGGTGACCCTACCAGGAGCAGTTATTATTACACAGCTCTAGGGATCATCAGAACGCACAAGCCCTTCCACCACGTCAAAGTTTTTGTCCATTGGAGGGGAAAACACTATTATGATGCATAAAAGCGCGGGATATATTTCCCATAATATGTATGGTTCTTTCTCCTTCGCCCACCCTATTCTTGCAGTTCTAGGTTATTCTTCACAAATAATTTGTTGTTTGAATACCGTGTTTCTGAGATGGCTGTGTTCTCGTTCATCTACAAATGCCAAATATATTATATTTCAGTGATTTCATAATATTTTTACGTGGTCAAAGCTCGCGGTAAATAACAATTGAAGGACGATAAAGCCCCAAATATGGCTAATGTTTGTATTCTCGGCGTTGTGTACTTGGTACCAGTAATTTACAGTAATTGAGTGTTGCAGTTGTTGAGTGTCGAATATTGTAGCTGCATTTCTACTGTGGAAATTCCGAACCCGTTTCCCTTTACCATTGTACGAAGAGAACAATAATCTCCAAGCAAAATGGCTCTGAGGACATACGGCGACAAGCCGATTAGTTTTCAAGTGGAAGAGAATGGAGAATATTTTTGTATCGGATCGGAGGTGTGTGATATTGACATATTGTTGATTTTACTTGGGCCTCTCGCTTTTTTTTGGCAGTATTTTGAAGTTATCTCTATTTTCATGTAGGTTGGAAACTACCTTCGGCTCTTTCGAGGGTCGTTGTATAAGAAATATCCAGGAATGTATCGAAGAAGTATTACAAATGATGAAAGAAAAAAGCTAGTAGAACTGGGTAAGGGAATGCACATACTATCGTTTGAATTATTAGTAGACAGAACTTAATAAAGATTTTCTACTAGGTCTCAGTCAACACGTCTTGGCATCAAGTGTTTCTTTGCTAAAGGCCTCCGAAGTCGAGGATATAATTGAAGGGAATGATGAAAAGTACAAAGCCGTGTCTGTTCATTCATCGGAGCCGCCAGTTCCCAGGTAATTTTTGTTGTAAGCATACCGTTAACTTTAGTTGTCGTATCTTCAACAATTATTTTATTAAAATTTCATCACTGCAGGGAAGGGAAGTCAAGAAAAAGTACACCTTGGGTGCCCTCGCTCCCAAATAGTTCTCACCTCGATGCCGTACCACAAGCAACACCAATAAATCGCAACAGAGTAAATAACAAAAAAGTTAGGACGTTCCCGCTATGGTAAGTCACCTACATCATGTTCTTTATGAACAGTCAGTCATATTCTTTACTTGTATTTTCAGCTCCATAGAAATAATCTGTGGGCTTTAAATTTCCATATTTTATTTGTTAGTTTTGATGATACTGATCCAACAACTATCCACGAGAATGCCACACAGCCCGAGTTGCTGGTCCCCATTCGTCTAGATATGGAAATAGAAGGCCAGAAGCTGAGAGACACTTTCACGTGGAATAAAAATGGTGTGTTTGTGGTCAAAATATAACTTTCATTACTTTTGATTGTCCCCATTTGCCATTATAAATTATTACATTATGCCAAGCACATGATTGCTGGCTGCTGAATTCATAATTTCTCTGGGAATCAAAACTCTAAAATGAATTGGCTCCCCCAAGTGTGTTTGAATTACATTTGCTGCATGATATATTTCTAGTTTGGGGTGGTGTTTCCTCATTGTCCAAGTTAAACCCAACTTTTGCATTGGCGATAATATTTTCTCCATAGAGCTTTTTGTAGAATGTAATTATAATTTGATGCTGCTCATTTCCACTTATGTTGCTATTCTTGACTCATGATTTCAGAGGGTCTAATAACTCCAGAGCAATTTGCAGAAGTACTTTGCGATGACTTGGATTTGAACCCACTTACATTTGTACCTGCTATTGCTCAAGCTATTAGGCAACAGATAGATGGCTTTCCTACTGACAACATTCTTGAAGAACAATCTGATCAGCGTGTTATCATTAAGGTAACTGATCAGCGTGTTATAATTAAGGTAAATAAAAATCAGATTTTGTAGTGTTGTAATTATGTTAAGAGGTAATCTAGTCAGTAGATTATTCAAACTTTTGTGAATAATTAACTCTTTAATCCCAGAAATGGAATTTGAAAGTTTTGAAGTAAAATGTAAACCATTTTTGCTTGAACTTTTTGTAATTTAAATGTACAAATTCACTTTCTTTGCATGATTAAATGGCCACAGTCATTGGCAGGTGCTCATTTGAGTCTTTTACTCATATGAATTGCTCTCCATAAATCATAATAATTTCAGATGAATTATATTATTTAATTAAAACTAACTTACAGTAGTATTGATTAGTGGAGGTGACCAAAAGCCAAAGTCATTTTCTGAGACTGAAGTAGAGTTAAGATTTTTCCAGAGAGGAAAATATGTAACTGTCTGAATCATTTCAGGATTATCATTTTCTCGTGTTTTTACTAATGAATCAAACTTTTTTATGCTTTACTTTGGGTGACTAGTACATATATTAATTCAAAATGTTGAGGGGTTTGATGGTTTTGTGCTATCAAAGGTCTCCTCTAATATATATATGTTCACCACAATTGGTTTAATGCAACACAATTGGAAAGACTCATCTGATTTCTTAAAATTCCCTCAGCTAAACATCCATGTGGGCAACACTTCATTGGTCGATCAAGTGGAGTGGGACATGAGTGAACGTGAGAACAACCCAGAGACATTTGCCATGAAGTTGTGTGCCGAGCTGGGTCTCGGAGGAGAATTTGTCACGGCAATTGCATACAGTATACGGGGACAGCTTAGCTGGCACCAGAGGACCTATGCATTCAGGTGAGCTCTTGCAGTTTATTATCTTTATTTTCAGGGCATGTCTCACTCTCAGTGATTTTCAGGAAATTTTTGCAGTGGTGATAGACCAAACAGCTTGGTGAAAAGACATATTCTACTGCTACAGTTTTTTCATTCAAAACCAAAACTAAACACCACGTCTTTGTTTATGATGGTCTTTCACTCATAATGGTTGGATTTCAGTCTTCTTGTGGTGAAATTCTTTCTCAGTTAGCACTGACATAAAATCATAAGAAATATTAGTCCCGAACAAGAATGCTTAAACGGATGGGATTTCGTGTTGTTTTATTATGCCCGAGGGTGAATCACTCACATATGTGCACATCATTGAAATTGAGTGATGTTCAGGAAATTTGATAAATATGGATGGGGAAATCATCCTTGAAGTAAATCTCGTCACAGAGTGAACTGATACGAGGGTGGTCCCAGAAGTACCCGTCCCAACAAAGAAACCACAAAAATTTTGGAAATAAATGTATTTATTTTTTTACATAATCTCCTTCCTGCTCTATACACATTTCTCAGCGATGTTCAATAAGTTTGATACCCTTTTTGTAATAAGTGCTGTCTTTCTCCTCAAAATAGCCGTTAACTGCCGATATCACTTTTTCATGGTTGGAAAATCTTTGACCACTGAGCCATTTTTTCAAGTGTGCAATCAGAAAATAATCCAAGGGGGCTAAATTTGGTGAATAGGGTGCATGAGGTAGCAATTCAAACTTTGATTCATGAATTTTGGCCATTGCAATAATGGATTTGTGAGCTGGTGCATTGTCTTGATGAAACAACTCTTTCTTCGTTTAAAATGAATACACATGAATGAAATCGTGTGGAAGTTACAAAGTGTATTCATTTTAAACGAAAATGAACCTCCACAAAGTTGAGCCTGAAACCATAGAATTCAACTCTTTCTTCTTAGTCAAATGCAGCTGCTTTTGCTTGCTTTCTTTGCTCAAACGTTGTAACAAGTTTGCATGATATTCGTTGTTGATAGTTTTTCCTTTTTCAAGATAGTTAATGAAAATTATCCCACGCGCATCCCAAAAACCAAAGATCTTGCCTGCAGATAAAATGGTTTTTGCCTTCTTTGGAGCTGGTTGTCCCTTTTTTCTTTTGAATCCATTGTTTTTTTTCTCGGGTGTGAAGTAATGGACCCATGTTCCATCCATGGTTATGAAACGGTGAAAAAATTGTGCTTTGTTGCTGTGAAACTTTGCTAAACACTCAATTGAAACATCTTCATGACACTAGTTCTGCTCGAGTGTGTGCAAATGTGGCACCCATCTTGCACGTACCTTTCTCATATCCAAATTTTCAGTTAATATGGGATATACCGCACTTTTTGAAATACCTGCTATGTCTGCTAGCTTGCACAATTTCAGTGGACGATCATCCAGTTTCACTTTATGGATTTTCTTCACCGTTTTTGGAGTCGTCACCTCATTTGGTCGGCCAATGTAATGCTCTCGTCTTGACAACTCGTTTAAACTCTGCTACCCAATATTTTACTGTTGTAAACGAAGGAGCAGACTCATCCAGAGTAGAATCCTGTTCAGCTGTTATATTGGTAGGGCTCAGACCTTACAAATAAAAGTATTGTATCATGTAAAGATGACCAATTTTCTCCATTTTCACAAATTCACTGAAAATGTTCACTATTGATGGCTCCCAAACAAATACGAAACAATGTGGCATCTTCAAACTTGAAACATAAGCTTTATAGATTGCAGACTTTCTAATACAGTGATATTAAAAAAAAAAACTACTGCCATCTCTAGGTCAGGGACCTTCTCGGACCACCCAAAGTCAGAGCTGAATTGTTGTTCAATTCCAGTGTATGGCCATTTGCTAGAGTGCACCAAAGTTTGAATTGATGTGTGTCATACTTTGCAAGTGTATGAGCACTGTCATTTGTTTCAACATTCTCCTGGTGTAATTGATGGAATTCGGCGTAACTTTGTGAAATCGATTCATATTGGAAATGAAAAGATGATAACTTTGTAATTTCACAGAAATTTATTATGATCCAACCCAGGTTTCGACGTCCAACGTCCCACCCGACGTTCCCACCTGAAGATGACATTGGACGTCGAAACCCGGGTCATATTGTAATAAATTTCTGTGAAATTACAAAGTTATCATTTTTTCATTTCCAATTCTCCTGGTGGTTTTTGTTTTCTGTTGGATTTTAAAATTATGGATTATGGGACCTTAATATGAAGTGGATTTTCCTTTAAGGGAAAAGGGCCTTGTTAAGAAGGCAGATAATATGAGGGCAAATTCCTTGGCAGTAGTAATAGTTCAGGGCACTCAAATGACTACATACAATTTCATAACTGCCAACAGACTTCAACTCTTCATCCTCCTTATTTTAATTACCCCTTCATTTTCACCACATTTTGAAGAACTGCTCTGGGAACACTGAATGCTATCTTGGTCATTCCTTGGCTAATCTCCATCTTTTCTCTCCTCGGCTGAGTAGCGAGGCACCACTGGCCACAGTTGAGGTCCCCTTTCGGCCACCATCAGAAGCCGATCAATGGTCACCATTCCTAGAAACCCTAACTGATGCTGAAATGGAGAAGAAAATCAGGGATCAGGACAGAAATACGAGGTATGTATTCACAGGGGTCATCAGGGGGGCTTTTCTATCTTATGTAAATATTACAGTTCATGTCACTATCAATAATAATAAATAAGTCGCTTATGGCACCCAGGAAATATGAACATAACATGCTGTACCTGGCACTTCTTTAGGGATTGCACATTTAAGTATGAATTTTTATGTATGTTATTATCCCTTGCGAAGAGAGAGTAAGGTAAGTGAACACATTCATTGCCAGTATTTTGTCCAGAAGGCCATCAAAATATGTAACATTAAATACGTAACTTAGAAAAGTTTCCTTTATCCATGTTCTAATGGATGCTTGATGAAGCGTGAACATAGATTACAATATACCTGTAGATTCAACTTATTAAAAACAAGGGAATTTTAACATTATTTTAAACTTTTTTTTTATTTTTTGAATTTTAAATTTATTTTAAACTTTACATTAAATACCGGATTGCGTCCCTTAACATCTTTTTCAATAATCAGTGCCTTAAGTTAGGTGTTACGCCTAAATATGTGTGCATCAGGACATCCTCGACATCCCCGTCGGCTAGACATGCAATGAAGATTGCAGAGAAAGCATGGATCCGGCGTGAGCTGAGTGTATGGTTTGGGAAGAGAAAAGCTATCTCCCATTATCTTTTTCTCCTACATGGGGAATTAGGCACTAAATTACACCAAGTGGAATTAGACATTCTCCTAGATTATACACGCACCCGAGCAAGTGAAACAGCACATAATAAGTTCAACACCATCAAGGCCAAGCTGACCAGACTTCAACTCGCCCAAATGGAAAGAAGCACCCCGGTCCATCCAACAGCCGAGAGAACGGACTTAGAGTTTTACCCCAGAGTTGTCAACCTGTCATCTCATCAGTTCCCACCAAAGGAATTGGAACTCTTAAACAAAGGCATGAAGTTTGCTCCACATCTACCTCTGACCCAACATGCTGCCAAAAACCTCGCTGTGGACTGTGAAATTGCATTAAGACTAGAAAACTACGGTACTAAGCAACTGGTGGCAGAATCTCTTAAAAATCACTTCCAATTGCCCCCGAACAATAAGTGCAACACTGAATCCCACCTAGACACCCTCAGACACCTCAAGGAGTCGATTAAGAGTGAAAACCTTGTAATCACTAAAGCCGACAAAGGTAGCTCGCTTGTGGTCCTGCCAAAAACCGAGTACGTTCTCAAATGCCTAAGTTTCATCTCGGAAAACGATTTCGTGGAACTACCGAAAGACCCCACCATATCCTTTCAAACATCCGCAAAACTAGCGATCAACTCGTGCGATGGGTTATTTAATGAAAGGGAAAAAGTGCTTTTGATTCAGAGGAACCCCCTACCCCCACGACTCTATGGCTTGATTAAAACCCATAAGCCCACAATGCCGATTAGACCTGTTGTCTCTTCCCTGTCTTCCCCTACTCACAAACTAGCCTCCAAGTTGAACCACGTTATAATAGAACACGCAATGTTCTCTTCCAACCACAGCATCAAAAATTCGGTGGAACTAACCGAAAAACTAAGAGCCATCTCAGTGCCCCCGAATTCCAAATTAATCTCCTTTGACATCAAGAACCTATTTACCAGTGTTACAAAACAAGAGGTCCTACAGATAGTGAGAGATCATCTGGAAAAAGCCACTACCAACCCAGTAATTACCGAAGAAATTCATTCCCTGACCGAACTGTGCCTCAAACAAAGTTATTTCCTCTTTAATGGCACATTCTATAACCAAACGGAAGGACTAGCCATGGGATCATCACTATCCCCCCTTTTGGCGGAAATGTTCATGGCCGATTTTGAAGAAAGACTTTTCAGCCCTGATAACAAACTCTTAAACAATATTTTCTATTGGTTCAGGTATGTGGATGACATCCTTTGCTGCTGGACGGGCACCACGAGACAAATTGATAAATTTTTAGTTTTGCTTAACTCCCTTCACGAAAGAATTAATTTCACAGTTGAAAATGACAACGGGAGACGCATCAACTTCCTGGATTTGACCATTGAGATCAACAATGGTAGGCATCAATTCTCTATTTATCGGAAACCTACCAGCACAGACGAAATCATCCCGGCTGACTCCTGCCACCCATTCTCTCAAAAGACCGCCGCCCTATACGCAGCCATTAACAGACTAATCAGAATCCCCATGTTAAAATCCAACTATGGAAACGAACTCCGTGTGATCAAGTGCATCGCTTCCACGAATGGATACTCCTCCAACTTAGTGGATAAAATTCTTAGTAAAGCCCTCCACAAGCTTGCGGTTTCGGAAACTTCCGTCCTTGAGTTAAGTGACAAACCAAAACGGTGGCGCAAAATGACCTTTCTGGGTAAAATATCGTACGCGGCCGCCAAAAAAATCCCAGTGGACAAATACCGTATCGCCTACGCTACCCCATCCACGTTAGGCAAACAGTTAATCAACGCCAAAGATGACGTACCTGACCGGAAAAAGAGTGGCGTCTATTTGTTAAAATGTAACGACTGCCCAGCCATATACATCGGGAGGACTGTTCGGAGCCTTGAAATAAGGACGGATGAACATCGGAAGTGCTTCGAAGCGGGCAAGGATCATTCTTTGTTCTCCAGGCACCTCCTTGAAAACGGACACTGTAGCAATTTCTCTCCAGAAATTTTGCACTTTGAAGATAAGGAGAGGAGACTGGACGCTCTCGAAGCGTTGGAAATCGTCCAGCATTCCCGAAGAAAGACGTTACTGGTTAACGACCAAATTCTCCCATCCCACTCCCCAATTTTCTCCATTCCGTTTGAGTCCATGGGACTACCCAATGTAAGACGCTGATGAAGAGGAGACGAAACCAGGGCCCTTCCTCCCAACCCCCCCCCCCCTGTCTCTTCCACTCTCCGTACCCAACCCTAACACCCCTCTCTCTCTCAAACCTCACTCTACACTCTTTTCCCTCCCCTCCTCTCCCTCCCCTCCTTTCCTCCCTCTCTCCCCCTCTCCCCCCCTCTCGCCCCTCCCTCTTCCCTTCTCCCCTGCTCCTAAACCCCTACCCCCCCCCCCCAATTGCTTGTCATATATATAGGATACGTAACTCTGTATAGTCACCTGAAGATGACATTAAGTGTTTGAAACCCGGGTCGTGAATAAATCTCTATTCAAGTGAAATTTGCATAGTTTGTCTCCTTTCCATTATTAAAAACATTTAAAGATGGGCCCTTTTCCAATGGCATCAAGAATATAATATGAACCCCGGAGTATTACGGTTGGAGGGATCATGAATATAAGATTAAAGAGATAGACTGCAAGACTGACAGGTTTAAAATGTCTTTTTTTCCTAGAACGATAAGAGATCAGAATGCTTGTAGTCAAAATCCCCCAGGAGTCAGACACAATAAGTATTAATGTACAGGTTAGGGACTGCTAGGGATATTTATATATATTTTTCTGTTTCAGATTCCCCCACCTATTTGAAAAACCCCAGCCCTCTCATCCCTTACCCTTTCCTCCTGGTGCTACACCCCCTGCTACACACCTTTTTTGGTGGGTCGCAGGGTATTTATGTAGATGTGACCAAAGACATGAATTATTGAAATATGCAGTAAAAATGGTCACAATTCCTTGTCTTTACTCTCGAGTTTTTAAGCAATGGAAAGTACAAATTTTTTCCATTTTTCAGTCATTTTAATGAGGGTGGAATAGGAGTTTAACAAGAACACAGAACTATTGGAAGAAAGCTGAACCGATCACGTAGCCAGGAACAAACAAATGACTGGCAAAGGGCAAATATTAACAAGGATTGCTGATACACTGATTCATATTCATCATATCATACTAATACTATTAATTATGGAGGTTGGGATTAAGAACAGAAGGATAATGCTTAGATCTGGGAGTCACACATGTTTATTCGATGGCACAACATGTCTGGAAGTGCATTGCCATATTCTCAGGCACGCAGGAACAACTGAATCTCCGACCCCGCACTGCCACCCCAACAAAGATTAGCAGACACATTTGGAGCCTAACAGATAATAGTTACAACACTCTCCCTTAATGATTTAGCTTAATTCCTAAACCTTTCACACACATATGGTGCTTTAACTCACCAAGTCTTTTAGTCAGTGCATTAGCAGGCTTGGAATATGTAGGAAGGTACATGAGTTTTATCTGATTACATTCAACAAGGGGTCCCTCGTGAAATGGTGGTGAAAGTCTGTGTGTTTTAATCGACCGTGAAATACAGGATTACATGCTAACTTCTGAGCACCCTGATTGTCATTGGACAGAACAATCGGTTATGGGCCCAGGCAATTAAATAACTTGATAAACTCTGATATTAAGCATAACTTGCATCATATCTTCGAATATAGCGAGTTCAGGCTTCCTGCTCATTATTGAAAACTTTAGGGTACCAGCAACTTTAATAATTGGAAGTTTCTGATCGAACATGATAATGGGGAAAGTACAGATAGCACAAAATATTTAAATCAAAACATTAATTGTGATTGAAAACTTTTGATTTTGTGAAATAAAAAACTATTAGGGAAGCTCAGTTATTCAAAACTTTTATTTTTGAAAAGAGTGTATCAAAGAGTTTAATTACCTTTATGATTGTAATTTTGTTAAAATTTTGAGGATCAGGGAAGAAGAGAGATTAGCATGGATGATTCACGGATATAGATAATCGAGAGTTTACAATATTTCACAATGTGAAACCTAATCACAAAAACTGATAACAACTGACTAGAAATCACACAGTTTCTTATATTTCTCATAGATTAAAGTATATAAAAATTACTTCATGTCTTACTAATTTGTTGTTTGTAAAGTTTAGTAATTTCATATCTATTTAGATGCACCTTGATTAAATTTTAAGCACACAGGATAGCGGTTGCTCGAAAGCATTTTGAAAATTACTAGTCAAAATTTTAATTGAATAAGATGTCACCAGATCCTCTATTTTCATTTCGCATAATAAATTTCATTGATTATTCTACCAATCTAAATTGAATGAAAACTCAAATTGTGAAGTCTTATTGTACAGTAAACTTTTCGGTGGAGTTGAAATATTCACTAAAAAATGCTTTTCCTGGTTATCCCGTTTTTCATTTCTCATTCCAAATATTCAATGTTATTGCATTAAGTTTCATTTTAGATCCAGTATGTCATCTGCTCCCACAGCTCTTGACCAGCTGTGGTATGTAAACAGACCTCGATTGTAACCACCAAAATGTGGACGGATTCTGTGTTTCTACTACGGATGATCTGCACTTGTATTTCAATTGCAGGTCAAGTAATTACTAAGTTTAGTTGAATATTCCAAAAAAGAAGCTTTGATATTTCTTTATTGATAATTCTAATCCTCAAAGAATTTAAGATAACCTAATCTGATAGCATTGCCACTCATATTGACTATTTTGCTCAGCTGGACCACCAAATTGTTCTCAATGTGTTGGTTTCAAATTGACCAATTGAGGGAACCAGGGATTGCAGCACAACACAGGAATGTAAGGTGCCAAGTGCAGTCAGTCATGTGCTAAATTCAAAATGAAGTCCACAAGTCCTCTAAAGAGTCATCACTTTGTCGTGACAGAGATCCATTGCTTTCACTGGCAGAACAACAGCAAAATATTTCCCCCCTTGGTAAATGCAGCACTTGATATACCTTCTTGCTATCCTAGCCAGTAACTGTTCAACAGAGTGAGTTAACTCAGGAGGGGAGGGGCAGATGCTGATTGACTTGACATACTTCATACCAATCTCCAGACATGACACAGATAGTACTTTGATATATGCTCAAATGATCTATGATTTATTGCAGTAATGCTTCCTCAAAAATGATATGTAATGCTAATACAAAGGTCTTTGAATAATTTCGAAACCTTTTCTTAGGTACTGTATAAACAAATGAGTACCTATTAATTAACCATTTTTGGATTAATTAAAATCTTAAAATACATTTGCTAATATTTTCTTCACTGACTACATTTACTTTTTAAAATGTTATGTAATTTTATTGGTTAATTTTCAATTTTTGTCAAAAATACCAATATTCTCTGGTAATTCTAAGTGTGATTTGAGATGCCTGAGGGAATTATTTCAATAAGAAAATAAACTTTGTTCTCATAAAAACTTTTTGCTTAAATGTGCATGACCCTGTAAGTTTATTTAGAATAAGAATAGAGACAGAGTAAAATATATACTGTTCACAATGGACTGTAATTACAAGGAAATACTATTAAAGTTACAAGTTAATTTACTTCATAGTGCCTATTATGTTTTCCTACCGGCTTTTGTAACAAATTCTTACTTCCTTTTTAAACTTTAAATACTAACTTTATGTGTGTTTTCGTGTCTCAGACTGTACAGGATTGAGTGGCAAATTAGAGTTTTTGGGATGGGTGGTTTTCAGAAGAGGTTGTCTGTTATCACCTGTGCTTTATCTTTTGTGTTATCTGTTACCTTTAGCTTTATCTGTTATTACCTGTGCAACGCAAGGAGGAACATGTCTGGTATAAGAGACATGGGAAGAACTGGAGATAGGAACAGAAGTCAGTGGGAGATAAAATCCATTAGATTCAATTGTATGGTAAACGATTAGCTAGCCAGTCAGCCAATCAGCTACAATCATTGTAAGTGCATTTTAAAATCAGTGTGATAGGTAAGGGATGAAGGTCTATGGAAACAAATGAAATATTTCGAACTTTTCAAGAAGGAGAAGGCTAAGTTAAATGTTAAAAATTGAAAGCAAACGCTAAAGCCAATGGAACAGTTTGCATATGTTGTAAGTATTTTGAACAAAATGATCAAAGGAGGGGGGATATGCGATGAAGAGTTGCCTTAGGCAAAGATGCTTTTACAAGAATGAGGAAGTTGCAGACTGGGACGTTGAGAAACGAGGAAAAGTATTTTGATTGGTGATGGGATGCTGAAGACTGCCATGTAGGGGAAAAATTAGATGAGGAAGGGGCAGGAATATGAATGAAGGGAGGAAGGAAGCATGCATGGTTGAAGAGGGGCTTATGGTAGTGTCAGGTTGTAGTATAGTGTAGTAAGATTGTCATTTGACTGAAGAATATGGGTGATTTTTGAGAAATGTAGGGGTGTTATGTTTATGCCCATCCAAAACCTGTCTTCAACAGTTAACTTAAGTAGTTTACCGAATGATAATCTTGCTATTGAAACAAATCCTTTTTAAAATCAAATTTATCACTTTTTCCCATTTAACATAAAAAAATGTTTAAAATGCATTAATTTGCAGGCTTTATGTGTGGTAATAACACGTAAGGTTTTCAAAGAGGTTAAAATATTGACTTTGTGGTATTTCAAGACTAAATTAATTATTTGATTCCCTTTCAGGCGGATGCGACGTTTGGCCAATACAACGCCTGGTTGGTAGGAATGGATAAATGTGGTGTCCCATAATCTCATTTCTATTTGTCAGAGTTTCTTTATATCTTGAATACATTTCCTGAAGTGGTGTAATCTGTGTTTAATTTCTGGAAATGGAAGTCAAATGTGAGATTGAACAAACAAGGAGTGGTGACCCTTTTCATTTTTAAAATTTATTACATTTATTATAGTGATTTGTGTGCTTCACATCGTGTGCTCTCAAGTGGTGAAAAACTGTTTTGGAAATGAAGCAAGCTAAAACATTCACTTATTTTCTAAGTATTGTGAAAAATAAAATGTTATTGTCGGTAATTTATATTTTATGTTTCATTAAACATTTTGTCAATGAGAATGAGATCGATGTGTTTTTTTTACACAACTCTTTCTTAAGAAAAAATTAACCATGAATCGTATTTTTTCCTGACCACTCATGGAGGAGGGATAGTTGGAATTTGGAACTGTCATTTTTAAGAATTAAGTCAATCAGTATCTGAGTATTGACTTTATTAACATATAATTTACAGTCATTCGCAATACAGAAACCTGTGGATTTTGGAATCCATTCCACACCATATTTCTTGAAATGTGGTCCTGTCTCCCCTTTTTGGCCCAAAATTCCAGGAAGCAATGTAGGGGGTGGAGTCAAGCTCAAAAAGTGCTGGACCCAGAAAAGACCCACGGAAGGTGAATTGGAGAACTAGAGAAAGAAAACAAGGTGGTCGATGATGGAAAAGGGTATGAAATACTTGAAAGTGAAGTTGAAGCATCTGTAAAAGAGATAGGGAATGGGAAAGTAAGGGAGTTGGCAAAATTCTAGTTGAAATATTGAAAGCACTCGATAATTAACAAATAAGAGTAATGAGATTTACTAGAAGGGACAACTGCATGAAAGACTTCAAGGAAACTATTCTGATTCCTACAGAAAAAAGAAATATTTTAGGAACTATGAGGAACACAACAATAAACCTGATGTGGCTAAAATAGTGAAAAAAATATTAATTGAAGATTGTACAGGAAACAGAAATGCGATAAGAGAAGAGGTCAATATGGATTCATGGAAGGGGTGTTAGACAAGGATGCTGCCTACCACTAACTCAATTTTACATATACTTGGAAGGAAAATTTGATAGAAGTAGAGGAGTGAGTATCAGAGGTAAAAGAGGGGAAGATATCACGTATGCTGATGATATAATAGAGATTAGTATTAACAGCAAACCTTCATGACAAATGAAAAGAGTATGGAATGTTAATAAGCAAGAAAAAAATCTAAGAGCACGAAAGTAAGAAGCGACAAAGACAAGAGTATGATAACAGGAGGTAAAAGTAAAAGGATCAGCTTCACGTTGTAAGGTGATGTGATTGAACATGTTTAGAGCTTTAGATATTAAGGAAGTGTCATTACTGAAGACATACAAGGTGTGATCAAAAAAAGACTGGACTGATTTTATTCTGCGCAAACTGTTCAACGGATCGAAACGAGACACAGTGCATCATCTAGCAACACATCTGATGACTAAAACGAGAGGTGTTGCATTTGTTTTGTTGCTAATATTTTGGATACCCTCCTAAGTTTATCATAACAACATTTTAAAAATCTAGTTCCTCTAAGCTGCATGTGATCTGATTCAGAAAACAATCCAACTTCATAAAGGGTCCCATATACTAGAAGAATATTCTGAATGAGGTCTAACCAGCATCTGATAACATTTCTCTTTGAACTTTCCATCACATTTACCAAGTACTTTCTAATAAATCCTAATTTTTTGTTAGTGTGTCCACATATGTATTCCCCCCTATGTGTTTCACCCAGGAGAGATCGTGAGTGAGGGTGATGCCTAGGTCTTTAATTGAGTCTACACATTCCATTTCGATGTTCCCAGTGCAGTAGGGGTTCAGGTGGGAATCGCTCTTTTTCCAAAAATGTATCACTATGCATGTTTTGAAGTTTAATTCTAAAGTGTCGGACCAGTGTTCTATGGCATTAAGATCATCTGAAAAAGCTGCTGTGTCCTCAAGATCACGGATATCATAGTAAACTACTCCATTATCAGCAAATAAACGTATCTTACCAGTTACTACCGAGTGAATGTTGTTAACGTAAAGTAGGAATAAAAGAGGTCCGATGACACTCTCTGGGGAACACCTGAAGTAACCCCCACTGCATTTGAGCTGACTCCATCTATCACTACTCTTTGAACCCGACCGTTTGAAAAGTCTGGACATGTGGAGAAAAAATGTATGGCATTTCCACCACAATAACAATAATGGCTTACACGGCGCTGATCGTGAGTTTTTTGCCAGAACCGGGACTTCTGTGATTCTGCAGCCATCCTACTCTCCAAACATGGCTTCATCAGACTTTATTTGTTTCCAAAGTTGAAATCAACCTTGAAAGGGTGTCGAATCGACTCTATTGAGGACATTAAAACTAATTGTATGGCGGACCTGAAGAGGATCCCTAAAGCGGCTTATCAGGCAGGGTTCGAGAGTTGGAAGAAACGTTGGCAAAGGTGTGTCGTCAGCTAATGCATGTACATTGAGGGCGACAAGTTCGATTAAGCTGTATCCGTCGTAATAAACAAGTTATAAAATCAGTCCTTTTGTTTTTCGAGCACACCTTGTATCCTGTTACGAGTAAATCAAGTCAAGAGTAGCTATGGCAAAAAGAAATTTCAAAATAAGGTGGAGTACTGTATGGACTTATGAAAAGAAATTGAGAGGAGGAAATTGGCACATCTGGATTGTTATGTTGCATATAGCAGAGACATGGACTTTGTGGTAAGATGAAGTAAAAAGAATAGAGGCCTTCAAAATGTGGACCTGGATAAGGATGGAAGGATAAGAGAAGATAGGGTAAGAAATGAGGTGTTGCTATGAAGAAATGTAGAAGTGACAATTGGTAGACAAAAATCAAGAAGAGAAAGATGATTTGGTCAGAACATTGTATGAGGTATAGGTGCTTGCTGAAGATTGTGATAGAGAGAAAGAGAAGATGAGGGAGAGAGTTATATATGGTGTCAGAAATAGTTAAGTTCAAAAGAGAGTTTGAAGAAATCAAGAGTATGGCTCGGAATAAACAAATGTGTAGGTCAGTAGGGAGAGAACCTGCTGCATTGTGGAAAAACTCAAGGTGATGGTGATACAAATGAAATTCAGTTACACGTATTAGCATTTATTTTTCTGATGGAAAATTTGCTTTTCAGTCTACAATCAGGGTAATTATTTTTCACTAGCATTATTTACCCATTATACGAGAAATGAACTCCCTATGTAATGCCTTCGAGCCTACGGCTAATTTTGAATTGGCGCGTGGTATAAGCGTAAGTCATAAGCGTCGTAAGCATTGTTATCCAAGTTCTTGGGCGGGAAAAATCAACGAAACGAGTATCGATCTGTATACTATCGACCCTGAAATAAACAAACGATATCTCGTGAAAAGTTTGACTTCATGGACACCGGCACCCGGCGATGGTTTCGCGCCCTTAGTTGGAATTTATGTTAGAATAGTTGGTTTTAGTAGGCATATTGTGAATGAATACTTAAATATAAATATGGCATACCTATACGTATTTCGCGCTTAAAAGGTTGTTGCAGGTATCTTTTTAGGGAATGTTTATACTCGGGCTCCGTTCAATCATACCAGGCAACAATTCATATATCTAGAAACATCCTTTTTTGGAATTCTTTCAAATATATCAGTGTATCTGAAAATGGCAGAGTCAGAGTTTCAAGATTTACTCCATGCTGCTGAACAGTTGTCATCGGATGCAATGGGGGGAGGTCAGCTTCCTCGAGTTGAAAGAAATTTAAGACAAGTCCTAGAAGCATCTCAGGAACTTTGGTCTCGAGTAACTCAAACTGGTGGACAAGATACTCAAGCGTAAGAGCAGTGTATATGTAATTTATATTTAATGGTAAAAAGATTACGCCCTTAATGAAAATTTTACGCACACGCCTCTAATTCACAGGCATGTGCTTCTCGGTTCAAAAGGTGTCGATTTGCCACGACTTAGTCAAAAACTCGAGACACTAAGTGCACGGAGGACTTTTGAACCACTCGAGCCCACGCCGGACACTGACATACAAAGCTTTCTGAAAAATGAGAAGGAAAATGCAATTTTATCCATCGTTGAGGAGACACACGAAGCAGTGAGTTATATATGTAAAGTTACTTAATTTAAAAATGTATTTTTATTGTGTGAATCAGACATTTTAGACAGACGTCTTATTGAAAAGTTTTCCCATATGATGATGTTTTATTTGAAATGTTCTCCATTACAAGGCGTTTGAAAGTGTTAGACAGTGCCAGTGGGACTCTATAAGAAATGAATGGAAATGTTCGAAGGGTCGAGCGATGGCAGCTCTTCGAAGCAGTGACCCGCATGATTTTGTGGATATCAACGTTACAGAGGTAATAAACTTTCGACTTTTTCCCGCTCTAATGTTTCCTAAATTGGGTCTTACGTGCAAACGACCAGGAAGTACAAGGATTTACAAGTGAGTTACAGTTAATAAATCAATGCAAAAGGCAATTGCCTTCATCATGTTTTGTTGAGTCTTTCTTTGAACAAAACCTGTCAAATAATTACCTGGGTTAATATATTTTCTGCAATTGTCAGAATGCAGGAATTTTTAAATTTACAGAAAAAGTAATGGAGCTCTTAATAACACCGTGAATCAAATTATTTCCCCCAGTGTAGATTCATTGTTTCATAAATACACTCTGGTTTAAATCCCTAAAAATAATCTGAATCAACTATTAAATTATTAATCAACTTCATATTGGAGAATATATGCAATAAGATATTTTGTTATATTAATAATAATACATTTTATTTGCCCAACGATCAAGTTGTTACAACTGTTACACTTGGTATAACACACGTCAGGAGAAAGTAACAAAATACACTCATGGAAACAAGACATCAGGCATTATCAAGAAATTGAGTAAATGAATAAAACATTTTTAAATTTTAAGAACCTAAATAGATTTATTTGTTTAACAAAGCAACCAAAAAATGACACAAAGGCTTTTACATTGGCTGACAGATAGTACATATAATATACACTAAGAAAAAGAACGGGTAAAAGCATTAAACAATAATGAAAAGTTAACATAAAATGTCAAGAACAGCTATAAGATGGCAGGAGAGCACATATGCAACCAGAGAGGGTTAAGTTACTGTCTGGCTTTCAAGGAAGGAGGTGAAAGCGTTGAGGGAGGAAGAGAGGTCCAGGGAAGGATGCTGGATGCTTAGGGAATTAAATGTAGCGGGAAGTCAATGGAATAGGTAGGACTGAAAGACAGAAATTTGGAATCTACAACAGGCTCAAGCTATGTGTTGGCCGAGGGGGGAACACAAAATGAGAGTAAAGGAAGAAGGTTGTTGGTACAGAGAATTCCGTTAAAGATGCTATGTAAGAATTTCATATCACAGCAATCGACGGGCAGTGGAGAGGGGAAATACCAAGGGATGAGAGAATAAGGTCTCGGGTATTATTTTTGAGGGAAGGGATGCGATAACAGTAAATGGCAATAAAGAAATTAAGAGGGCTATTGAGTAACTAAAGTAGTTGAGAAACGGCGGTCGACCAGATTGGTGAACAGTATGCTAAAATTGGGAGGACACAACCAAAAAACACCGTCCTGAGGGCAAGAGGATCACGAACGTCAGTGTGACAGTAAAGTAGGCCGACTATTGCTATCGCTGTCCCAACATGCCATGGAATGTGCTTGCACAAGGAGAGCTTCAAGTCAAAAATTACATCTAAATCGCAATAAGAACTGACAGATGGGATAGGGCTGTTCGGAAGAGTGTATGAAAGTGAAAGTGGTTTAAGCTTTATAGAGAAGGTCATAATAGCTGATTTGGAGGGATCAATGCATAACTGCCAATCGGAGCACCAAGCAGTGATGGAATTCAGAGCAGATTTTAGGGAAACAGCATCAAATGTGCAATCAATCTGTTTGAAAATTTTACAATTGCCTGCGTAAAGCAAAATATTGCATCCAAGGTGGACAACATTGTCAGTAATGTCGTCTAAGTAAAGTGAGAAGAGGAGAGGGCCGTATAAAACATGCAGCTGCTCATTCTGCCTAGTAGGCCTAAGAAAGCCCAAAGAACCTGGGAAACTAAAGAAATGGTGAGGTAAAAAGAGGGAGGCGGGAGATAAGCACTTGTGGTCATTCTTTGAGAGGATGGTGGCAGGTAGGAGGTAGGTGGTAGGAGGGAGAGAAGAATAAAGAAGGCTTAAACTTGTTTTTCTCATAATGACGAACTTCCACTACATCTTGCTTGAATCTGTTGAATAAAATCAAGGATAAGCCTAGTTTTTAGCTGTATGTGCTAGAATTACAGATATTTTTTTCATATAGAGGACAATTGAAGGAAAAACATCCTAATGAAAATGTGATAATAATCCTTAATCCACTTGAAAGATTTTTTCAAGGAGTAGAGAATTTTCCATTAACATCTCTCTCTGTATTAATGTAGTGAAGGATTCTATATAGGTATGGCTACTACTTTTCTGGGGTTATTGGAAGTGCAAGAAAATCAAGAATGACCATAAGTGTTTTAAGAATGGTCCTCTTTATTTTTGTACATGAAATTTCTCTTACATGAAAATGATCCACTAGTATCTGAGAAGGCCCAGCCAAATATCCCATTATCATTCCATCAAGTGTTATGAATCTTATCTTTTTCAATATATTCAACTCTGCTGTGAAGGTTCACATGTGACCATCTCATAACTTTTGAGAATTGGCTATGTTACCATTGAGATGGTAACATATCCATCACAAAAGTGTTTAGGAGAGACTTGTGGAACCAGTTCACAGCAATTTGAAAATTATGAAAAATAATAAGATTCATTAAACACTTTGTGGAAAGGAAAATTGGAAATTTCTCCTTCTCAGATACTATGGAGCCTAGTTCCATTTTTCTCAAAATTTGAATTTATATAAATCTTTGAAAGTGGCACTTCCTTAAGCCGTAAATAGTTTTTTACACCACTGTAAAAGTAAAAAGGGGGGAATATTGAGATTGTTGTGGTGGTGGGACTGTGAATCCCTTGCCAGGGATCAGACACACATCGCCAGGATTAATATCTTCGCAGGTCAATTTAGTCCCTTCCTACTTAGCAGGTATATAGTTGAGGTAGCCCAGACCCTGTCTCTGGCAAGTGAAAAACTTCCCCATAAACCACTTTGGGCAAAACAGTGTGACTGTGTGTGTATTTGTAAGTTCCCGAATATGATGCCTGGCAATAGGATTAATTTCTTTGTAAACTTATTTGGGAAATGCCCCCCCCCCCCACTTATGTAAATGCAGTTCCTTAAATTGATCAATGAAAGTTAAAAAAAAAATGCAATAAAGTATCATTTTGAATGAGAAAATTATCAAAAATCTCATTTTTATTCAGAATGTTTGGCCAAATCTCATGTGACTTAATTTTTTTATCTGTGCTCAAACTGACGTTTTATTTAAAAAAACGTCAATATGAAGATTTTCCACCAAGTTATGCCAGAAACTTTTATTTATCCTCGAATTACCAGAACACCGGTTATTTGCGCGAAACAATCTATGCATGAAATCAATTCAATAGTTTATTTTTGTTGGTTCATTTAGTATGTACTAATTTCTTAAAGGAAATGCATATTTTATAATTTTTAATCAATAAAACTCCTAAAGTGACCATTATTCTTTTTACAAAATAAAAGTACTATAAACCTAGACAGGACGATAAATTAGTTAACCAGCAGATATGAATGATAGTTAACCAGCATAAATGAATGAATTGAGGCTGGTATGTTCATCTGATGTATAACATCGCTAAATGTGATGATTTGGCATGATAGATAAGGGTTATGAAAAAAATAAAAATGCTTACTGTATTCTTTCTTGAATAGTAATTATTCATATTTGTTACTCAGATTTTTTTCCTTAATGACAAATGCTGCACTGTGGTCCAGAAATATGGAGGCATCAAATTATCAAGTATTTCATCCTTAAATTTGTCTATACTATTCTTAGAGGTGTGAGGCAGGGTTGTCCATTATCACCAGTTTTGTTCAACGTATATGTGGAGCAAGGAGGTTAGGTTTGCTGATGACCAAGCTTTAGTTTGTCAGTCAGCCAAGGGGTTGCAACCATTGCTGAGTGAATTGAAAACTCAATGCACTAGATATGGAATATAAGTCAAAATTAATAAAACAAAAGTTATGTGATTTTCCAGAAAGAAAAAGGCTAAGCATTAAAATAAGAGGACGAAAACTATAGCAGGTAAAACAGTTTACATATCTCGGAAATGTTTTGGACCAACACGGTCAAAGTAGTAGGGATGTAAGGAGAAGAATTGTGCTAGGAAAAGTCTTGCACAAAGAGGAGGGAGTTGATGACAGTGGCATTGAGTAAGGATGTTAAGAAAAGACTCTCAAAAACATAGATATGGAGTGCATAGTTACATACGGCACGGAAACGTGGTTGCTGAAGCAGGAAGATAGACATAGATTGGAGGCTTTCGAAATGTGGTTATGGAGAAGAATGGAGAAGGTGAAATGGACCGAAAGGAAAACAAATGAGGAAGTACTGGAGATGGTGGGTGAGGAGAGGGGTTTGTTAGGAGAAATCCTATGGAGGCAGGAAAAATGGATGAAGGGCGTATTGATTGGCAGTGGGATGTTGAAGACTATAATAGAGGGAGAACGTTAAGCAAATGAGGAAAAGGCAAGAACAGGAAGGGGATGTTTGACGGGATGAAGGGAGGAAGAAAATACACAAAGATGAAAGGGAATTTGATGTAGATTAGGTTGCTGGTTGTGTTTTGTTGGGAGTCACGAAATATTAATTGGTAGTTGTGTCCATCCATAACCTACCTCAACCGGTAGATTACCTAATAATAGTAATACTATTCTTACAAGCTGCATAAAACATTGGGGTATTTAAATTTTGCACAATATGTGGAATATGGATTGTACATAAATATTGAACTCCTGTTTTTCAATTAAATTCAATCCAAAGAGAAGGTTACTTTTCAATTTATACATTCATATTATAGTCCATGAAATATTTTCTGACCATATGTTCTTTGTAACAAGGGAATAATATGTCTTACAATACCATAGTTTGCCAAAAACCATAATCTCATGGACAACGTGGTGTTACGAATAATTTTTTGAGAAAATGTTAAAATTTCCCATTGTTGTTAAATATGAGACATAACACAGGCCTACAGTGGTTTTGGTGCCGGAGCTTTTAATGTTGATTTAAAGAACAATTGGGGTGCTGAATCCAATTATGACACTAGTTTTTTCCTGTCAGCTATAGTGTTCAAGATATAGATATGTTGTTCCTTACGTAAAAAAATCTTCTACATGATGATATGGGAATATTATATTAATAATAAAACCCACTAAATATAAAGACTTGATTTATTTCTAGGGCTGTTAAATCACCCACAAACACAACAGAATTTTACAATACAATTGAACACAAATACTAAAATTTTTTACTGTAATAAAACAAATTGAAAAGAAAAAAATACATAAAAAACCACTCAACACATCGGAAGCTTCTTTTGCGCGATTTTCTTGAGTGCACTTTGTTCAAACAGTCTCGTTTTAAGCACCAGCAGTAATCTGCCATCATATGGTTGTCCCATCTTCCTTGGTAGCGAGCTTCCATTGTTTTTATATCCTGGTGAAATCTTTCACCTTGTTCTTCACTTGTGTCTCCTAAATTTCCAAGAAAATTGTCTAAGTGGCTGTGTAGGTAGTGAACTTTTGTGCTCATATTACACCAAGTGATTTGAAGTTACTGAGCATAATGTTTACCAGCTCAATATAATTTTCACTTTTGTGATTTCCTAGAAAATTTTTTATGACCTCAACAAATGACATCCAACTAATTTTTTCAATCTCACTCATTGACTCGACAAAAGCAGGATCCTTTGTAAGTTGTCTGATTTGTGGCCCCTCAAAAATACCAGCTTTAAGTTTTTCAATACTTATATGGGGCATCTTTAGTCTTAAGTCCATCCTTGTCAAGAGCCTTTACAAATTGCTTCATTAGGCCTAGTTTAATATGTAGAGGCGGTAAGATGATTTTCTCTCTTTCAACTAAAGATTCAGCAATGATGTTTTCTTTCCCAATAACCAAGTTTTCTCTCTTAGGCCACTCCTTCTTAATCCAGTGGTTTTGTCTGTCCATGCTATCCCAGAGGCACAAGAAACAAGGATATTTTGTGTAGCCACTTTGCTGCCCAAGAAGAAAGTTCACCATTTTTAAATCTACACAAATTACCCAGCGATGTTCCTGGTATTTTATCTTCTGTAAGACCAATGCTATTGTATTGTATTCTTCTTTCATTTTAGTTGAATGAGCGATTGGTATTGCGCCAAACCTGTTACCATTGTGAAGAAGTACACATTTTAAACTACGCTTGGAGCTATCAATAAACAAACGCCAATCACTAGCATCATATTGTGATAGTAGTCCCATTTTTTCCAAAAGACCCTTAACGTCTAAACAAAATGTAAGATTGTCTTCTTGAGTAAAGAAGGGTAGCATATCCTTTTCCCTTGTGCGATAAAAACTTATTTTTGTACCGGGTTGCAGTAAATTCTTTTCATGCAGTCTTGATGCTAGTAGTTCGGATGCTTCCTTCGATAAGTTCAGTTCTCTAGCAAGATCGCTTAGTTCATCTTGATTAAATAGTTGAGGAATTGTTGATACCCCCTCGTAGTCACTGCCACTATCGTCAATACCACTGATAAGGCTACTGAACAATAAGTTTGATTTTGTTTAGATGGGGGAGGTTTCCAATTCATGAGAACATCTCATTCAATGAAGCCTGTGAAAATTATTAGTGTAAAAAAAGGATTTATGTTGTTGATTAACAAACTGGTATTCTTGGCTGTAAATTGGAATATCTGGGTTCAAATTTAAGTTAAGGTCTTGGATACCCATGCTATTGTGAAATTCTCGCATTTGTATGCACGTCAGAGGCAGGCTATGATAAAGTTACCAATTCAGCATTTCATTGGCTAATTTCATATCTCTAATGCAGGGTATATCTCACATGGAAGATGAAGCCATACTCCGTGGCAGGAGTGCTCTGCAAAGAGAAGAGGTAGCATTTGCCAAAGGACTGGTGGAGAGAAACAGGGAAGTTGTCCTGGGAAATGAAATGTCCAGCCCATCGTTAGTACAAACATTTTGGAATATATCTCAGGAGTTGGGTGATGAGGTAAGTTTTGACTGCTTTGATGCAGAGAGACATCTTCTAGCTGCTCTGCTGAATGTATTTCTTGTCCTAGTCTCATAGGTGTGTGTGCCATTATTTGATGGGAATAGAGCCATGTTCTTTTTTACAAAAATTGCCGAATTATAAATAAAAACACTAGGTACTGTTAAGATGCCAAGGCTTTGAAAGAGAGGTCTGCAGTGGGCTCTATAGGGTTTATTGCACATTGACCTAGGAAATTTCTTTTGAATAATAAATATTTAGCTTGGTTGATGACCCACTTCCCCAGATTATGATACCATATTATACAAGAGAATAAAATAGACCATAGTAGAGTGTTTTTAAAACATCCATAATAACAGTATATTTCAGAATTGAAAGAAGATAGTACACAGAATTTAATTTTTTACTTAGATTTGTGATGTGCAGGTCCCATTTCAGGTATTTATCAAAATATGTTCCCAGAAATTTATAGTCGTTAATAACTTTACAGTTATTTGACATAGGCTGAGAAGTACTTTTATCAGAATGGCAGGTTTTAGCAGAGAATATCATGGCCTGAGTTTTTGTTTCATTCAGAATAAGGTTATTCCCATAGCGCCACGTGCCCATGTCTTGAATAATGGATTGACCTAAAGTCATCAGATCTTCACAGGATTTCTGATACAGCACAATGCTCACATCATCTGCAAATAAGACAGTTACCGAGAGGATTTACACATAATTTTTTGGGTAGGTCATTTATATAAATGAGAAATAAAATTGGATCAAACACTGACCCTTGAGGAATGCCTTTTTGAACACCTAATAGTGAAGAGAGGAAGGTATTTCCATTCTTCTGGACAGCTACCCTTTGTTGCCAATTTTTGAGGTATGTTCCCAACCCCTGTTGTGCTGTGCCTCTAATACCCATTTGATCACATTTGAACAAGTTTATCGTGCTCAACCATATCAAATGCTCTGGACAAATCAAAGAATACACCCATTACTCCCTGCTTGGAGTTAATTTGTTGTATGATGATATCAACTGCATTGAAAATTGCCTGTTCTGTTGATTTCCCTTTTCTGAATCCACATTGTTTTGGGGATAGCAGGTTATTAACTTCGATTCTATTAGCCTTTTATTAAACACATACTCAAATATTTTTCCTAGCTGGGGGATTATGAGATATGGGTCGATAATTTCCCGCATCATTTTTTTCTCCTTTGTTTTTATATATTTGTATTATCTTGGATACTTTGAGGGCATCAGGATATATGCCTTCTCTCAGACTCTGATTTACAAGTAAGAGTTAGGGACTTAAAATTTCATCTATACAATTATGAATTGTTTTTCCTGATATACCATTTATATCAGTTAAGGCTTTCTTTCCTATCTTGGTAATGTGTGAACAAAGCTCTGAAATGCTGCATGGTTTAAGAAAAATAGACTTGTAAGACGTAGCAAAGGAGATATTAATATCATGAGGAGGATCTTATACATTAACCATCGGTAGCTTTAAGAAGGAGCTATTGAATTCATTTGACAGTTTTATTGGATCTGCTGGTTTATTTTTATCATTCCTAAATTGGACGGGTAACTCCACTACAAGAATTTTGTTTAATAATATGCCATCCCATTTATGTGTTATTGGTTGCATTTAAGATTAGTTCATCATTATATTTATGTATATATGTGTATGTGGATATATATATTTATATTTTTAAACACAAATAGAAAATGTGCCACATGGCAAACAGAGATTCATTCATTTGGATACAGATGTGAGGAAAAGGGATAGAAGCACACATACAATATGTTTATTCTGCTCGATTCCACCTTCCCCCACCATTCCTTTGTTCGTCCTTTATATGTGATCCTATCCCTTTTCCTTACATCTGTATCCATGTGAATGAATATCTCTTTGCCATTTAGCAGGTTGCCATACTTAAATAATTACTTGGCTAATGTGGCTTGTTTCCTTCTTCTGGCTATGGGTGGCATGAAACATACTGTTCCTGTCCTTTATGTCATTATGATAACTTTCCCTACTATTCTCTCCTCTTGTGTCCTCGTTAATTTCTCCTTTGGTGGGTGAAATAGTTCCTGGGAAAAAATATTGGGCGAGGTGATTTGCCAGTATCACCATGGCACTTGTTTTCACTGTCACCCTTAGTCCCTCCATGAACTCAGTATTTCCTCCACAGCTGTCTCAACATCCCTCCCCTCTCTCTTCCTCTTTCTCCCCCCCAATCCGCACTCTTCATTGAATATTAAACATTTTGCATGAGAAAGAAGTTCTCATCGCTCATGGTAAGTTAGGAATTTGATGCTCCATTTTGATATTGTCCTTGACATCTCCTCTTTTCTTTTCTCTCTTCATTGCAGAGGTTGGTGGATATTTGGGAAATGATTAGATTTGTGGTTCAGGTGCCATATAATGCAGCCAAGGAGGGTCCTATTGTTTGCCGTAATTCTTCTCAGTTTTGCGGTGCTCTGGTGTCACAGTCAAGGAAGTACTTGGAAGATCGGTGAGTTAGCATATATTTGAAGACACTCTCTGGAGGCCTCTTTTAATAGTTGGCAGAGTCTGAGACTGCCACCCTTTGCTGTCTCCCGTTTCTTCTGCTGTATATTACTCTATAATTATCACTCCAGTAATTCCTGCTAGTCTTCCATCTCACCTCCCATTGACCTAAAATATCTATATTTCCTCTTCCCATCTCTCACTTTATATTGTCTAATTTTCCTCTCCTCAACATTGTCCTAACATTCAAAGGTCCTATTTGTATACATTCAATCTTCTCTACCACAGCTGTCAGTTTTGCTTTGCAAAGCTTTCTTGAGATGACGACCATGGAAGCCTTGTCTCTCCCACTGCCGGGCATGACAACCGGCTGATTGGGCTGAGTCCAGTAATTGCCAGGACTCATTTTTTCTGTCCACGATAAAAATCATTGGAATAATAATTGACTGTTGGCTTCCTCAATAATGTTTTTAACGTGACACCATCTCTCAAATAGCTGGTCAGATAGGTGGGGTCAGACACCTTTGCAGTTGCCTCACTGAGGAACAGATGCTGTGTGGACTCCCTTTCATTTGACTCTTAACCTTTGCCCTATCTGCCATGGGTGACCTTACAAGGAGTAATTTTCACTGCTCCCACCAGGATAACTCTTGAAGGGTTATCAGATTGCAGCACCAGTGATAATGGGCAAACCTGCCTTACATCTCCTCCTAACACTGCCCATCTGGACTCTCCGTTCCCCACTTGCACCTGACAGTTGGAGACATGTACAGGTTGCGGATTAGTCTCCTGTCCTTCCAATCTATTCCTATTTTCTGCAAAATACGCATTAGTTTTTCCCAATTCACTCTATCAAATGCTAATAATGAAAACTTTGTTGCAATTTTCCACAGTTAAAACTTTATTGCCGACCATGGTTTCGATACACTGTATCATCTTCAACCTGAAGATGATACAGTGTATCGAAACCATGGTCGGCAATAAAGTTTTAACTGTGGAAAATTGCAACAAAGTTTTCATTATGTCTCGATTCCACAATATCACGCCTGATTCTTCACTTTTCCTATCAAATGCTTTTTCAAAATCTATGAAACAGGCAAATATGTCCTTGTTTTATTCTGTATTCCTCCCGATTAGTGATCTCATTACTGCAATGACATTGCGCGTACCTCTCCCTCTTCCTAAATCCAAACTGATCATCCCCTAAGTAATTATTTGCCTTACTCTCTATCCTTTTGTTGATGATCCTGGGAACAACTTAAGCTGCGTGGGGTATCAAACTTATTGTTCTGTAATCCTCATGTGATATAGGCTTTACCTTTTTTCGGAATAGGAACTAACACTGATTTCACAAAATCTTCCGGTCAGATCCCTTCCTCATAGATTCTACGAATCGATCCAGAAAGAGTCTTCTTTTCACAGTTTCCTAAACATTTCAATAGTTCCACAGAAATGTTGTCTACTCCTACAGCCGTATTTGGCTTTATCTCCCTTAATGCCCTTTCTATTTCATCGAGTATGTCTGGGCCTCAGCTGTCTTCTTCTACATCATGTTCCTTTTCTCTGTCTAACCTTGTTGGCCTAAGTTCTCTACCATACAGTGTTTCTATATATTCCTTCCATTTCCCTTTGATCTTTTCTGTGTCAACTATTATCTTACCCTGTTTATCTTTAACTGTTAGCATAGATCTTCCCTTCTTACTTCCCGATAATAACTTAAACTTGCTGTAGAGCGCACCAATTTCACCCTTCCTCTGTAAACTTTCCATATCCTTGCACTTTGTTTTCCACCATGCTGCTTTTGCTTTATTTGTGACCCGGCTAAATTTATTATTTAACTCTTTGTACTTCATTTTGGCTAACTCTGTGTCTACATTTTTCCATTTTCTTCTCTCATCCATTTTTGTAGTCATTTCATCTGTGATCCGTGGTTTCCTTATCCTTTTCCCGTTAACAGTTCCTATAGTATCTTTTGCGGCGTTCGATATCACTTTCTTGATACATTCCCATTTTTCTTCGATAGTACTCAGTTCTTTACCGTCATCCATCATTTTCTCTACAGCCTGCTGATACTCCTTCCTCGTTAATCCATTTAATGCTTCTACATTCCATATCCTAACCCGCCGCCTCTGCCTTATCTTTTTGAAACGGATGGAACATTTCATGACAACTACATTGTGGTCAGAGTCCGCATCCGCTCCTGAGAAACTGTGCGAATTTATCACACTGTTCCTAAACATTTTTTATATTCGGTTTTCGGTATGCCCATCAGTGCTTCCTGCGATTTTTCCATTACTTCCTCTCGGCTGCTAAAATGCGTTCCCCGTAATGGTTTTTTAACTCGATTGAACAGAAAGAAGTCACAGGGAGCCAAATCAGGTGAATTCGGTGGCTGTTGGATGGTATTTGTTGCATTTTTCGTCAAAAAATTACGAATAATGATAGCACTGTGCGATGGTCTCGACGCACTGTGCGACGATTTCTGGTCTCTTTCGGCGAATTGCTTCACGCAAACGTCTCATAACGCCCAAATAATACTCTTTGTTTACTGTCTGGCCTTCTGGCAAAAATTCATGATGCACTACACCGTTGTAATCCATGAAAACCGTCAGCATTGCCTTCTTTTTTGACTGAAAACGACGTGGTTTTTTTGGTCTCGGCTCATTTGGTGAACGCCATTCACTTGCCTGATGTCTGGATTGCGTGTCGTACTCATAAACCCACGTCTCGTCTCCAGTAATGATCCTTTTGATGAATGTGGGATCGGATTCAGCCTCGCAAATCATGTCTTTTGCGACGTCAACACGGTCTCTTTTTTGCATGAAATTAAGGTCTTTTGGCACCAACTTTGCTGCTACACGACGGAAACCCAAATCATTAACCACAACGTCTTGGGCGGATCCATAGGCAATGTTCAAGTCCTCCGCTATTTCTCTGATGGTTAATTTGCTGTTATTGACCAACATTTCTTTTACTTCATCAATTTTTTCACCGACTTTCGATGTCGATGGTCTGCCACTGCGTTCATCATCTTCGATTGACTCAGGACCACTTCTGAACCGCTCGTGCCACTGGTAAACGACCGTTTTTTTAGAGAATCGTTGCCGAAACACTTTTCCAACATTTCCAACATCCGTGCGCCACTAAATCCGTTTTTTACGCAAAATTTAATACAAGTTCGTTGTTGCAAATTTAAATCCATTTCTGCAATTGTAAAAAATCGCCAACACACACAGAGATAGATGTACTCTTGGCTACGTAACTTTTGCAAATGTCAAGTTATGACACTAAGATTTAAAGGGAATATCAACAACAGATGTACCAATTTAACAAAAAAAACAGAACTCAAATCGGAACGATGGGAGCGCCACACGGTGGTTATTCCGGGAACTTTTTGTTCAAGGTAGTATTATTCTATATTTATCACTCCAGTAATCCCCACTATCCTTCCATCTCACCTCGCATAGACCTAAAATATCTATGTTAACTTTTTCCATCTCTCGCCTAATATTCTCTAATTTTCCTGTCCTCAACATTGTCCTAACATTTCATGTTCCTTTTCTAATTTATTTCATCTTCTTCTGCGTCTTCTGTCCTGCTGCTGTCAGTTTTCTCTTGCAAGTGTTTCATACGATGACGACCAAGGAAGCGTACCCTCTCCTGCTACCGGGCACGGCACACAGCTGACTGGGCCGAGTCCCGCAGTTGCCAGGACTCATTAGTACTGTAGTTACCATACATGATATAAATCATGGCATAAATAATTGTAGGCCGACCCCGGCCGATAATTTACTGACCCCGGTGGCAGCGGGTTGATTGTCGCGGTGGACATAGGTGGGGAGGTCGGGTCGATAATGTATGAAGGCAACCTTCTTACTTTAAATACATTTATTGTCTAAAGACATATATCGAAAACACAATAACAATCAAGCCATGGAGAACAATTTACACTAATCCATGGCGAACAACTTACAACAAAACCTGGTGGGCGGTCACGGTATAAGTTGGGAGCGAGCCGATCAGTACCCCGTGGTCCCGTGCTCGGTTGTGATGGTCGCCGGCTGGTCGCACTGGGAGCACGTCCGAACCAACGACCCTTGTGTCGCCAAGCACAAGACTCTCTATGACGCAAAGCACAAGACTCTCGGACCCTTAGGCATGAGACCCTTATATACCGTCTTGTCCAGTAGGGGACGTCGTTAATCTTCCTCAAGGAATGACGTCTCCGCGAGCCACGCCTGGACCCTTGCCCTGCGGGGGTTACCGAGGGTCAGGCACACGTGGCCCGCACTGGCAGGGTCACATCCGGTTCATGTCCTGTGCAGCATTTGGACACCCTCAGTGCAGGACGGTTGGTCACTCGGGGAACTTTTTGTAACTAATAGCTTGCAGCCACGCGGAACTAAAGGCTTGCAGCCGCGCGGCCATGTCCTTGCGACATGATGTCCTCGCCTGCAAATCCAAAGATTGCGTGTTCGATTAACACCTGGGGAGTTTTTCCTCCACCTAAGGCTTAGTGTATGGAATTGTAAAATTATTATATCATTGTTCAAAGTCCGATGTAAAGAACAAAGTGCTGTTTTCAAACTAATGCAAAATAAATAAAATTGAGGTGGTTTCCTGTTACCTTTCCCAATAGTGTTTTTAACGTGACTCCATCACTCAATGGCCGCCCTCGTGGGGTCAGACACCTTTGCAGCTGTCTCACTGAAGAACAGACGCTGCATGGACTACCTTTCGTCTGGCTCCTAACCTTCGACCTATCTGGCATGGGTGACCCTATCAGGAGCAATTATTAATGCTACAGCCAGAACAGCTCTTGGGGTCATTGGAACGCACAAGCCCTTCCACCACATCAAGGTTGTAGTCCATGGGAGAGTGAATATATGCATGGAACTCATTTTTCATGAATGTCACAATAATTCTTCCATCCATACCCATTCCCATTTCCTCTCCGGTTGGTTACCAACTGGAGAGGAAATTGTAGAATAGTCCTGTATCATCACATTATCATAAACCACATTACATATTTCTGTAACTATCCTCTTTGGATCAGAGTGGAACATTTCCCACCAAACTACACTTTTCTAATCCAACAGAACATTTTATTGGCCACCACTGATGTACGTACCCACTCTGGCCTTAAACAGAGGCCCCTTTGAGCTTCTGGCATAGATTGTATAAAATACTCTTCAAGGCACTCATCTCAGCTGAAAAAATCAATTTAATAGGACATATGCTATGGTATGAGACTTAATTGGAATCCATTTATGAGTGATGATGATGCCTCAGGCTGATGGAAATTTTCTCCCATGAAAAACCAATGAACCATGAAGAGTACATCCACTCATAAATTATGAATGCGTGACCTTATAGTGTCCAAAATATGTCCTCCTTGCCATCAAATAAAGATGATCCCTTTCAATTTCCATGTTTATGCAGATTTTGAACCACTCATAATATCAAATAATAATCATTGTGGTTATCTCGTGTTGGCTTTGCTATTGCCAGCTTATTTGGCACGTGAATCATTGGGGAATATATAATACCTTGGCCATCATGTGGGAATTTGGTGTGTATCCACTGTATATTAATTTTATTGTGTATTCTGATTCAATTGAATTATTTATATGTGCTAAAAAAAATGCATGCTAATAAGTTCACATCATGGCAAACAATCCATCTGGTTCAACCCATCTTTTATTGAAAGGTACAAGACATACATGCAGAGCGTGGTGACCTCAGACCTCGTGAGCTCACGTTTGGGATCATCTCCCAGCACACTGTCCTTAGTCCAGGCATTTACATCTGTGCGTCTGGGATCCCGCTCCTTCCATGCGTTTGGTGCGCAGGGCATGCCATCACCTGCGCAGAGTCAGCTGTTCCACTCCACAACTGTGCATGGAGAGACGGGCATGGAGGAGTCGCCCTTGATTGATGGCCTACCCGCGTGGGCGCTTGTCTTCTACTGCCTGCGATGCGGAGACCTCAGGGCTGCCTTGCAGTGTGCCCGCCAGGCTGGGTGGGTGTGCACGAGAGAGGCTCTCGTGCTTCTGTCCACCTCTCTCATGTCAACCTCAAATTACTGAAACTATTGTAATTTCTGCATGCGCGGCAGTTTAAGCTCTCTCTGTACATTTATCATTTTATAATATTTGAATTCATGAGTGATGTTCTCATTGTTTCAATGACAAATTTTCATTTTAGTTACTGGTTCAATTGTAATTAAATTGCAATTTGTCTAGAAAACAACCCAACAGTGCTCTCGTATGGAATTTTCTTTCACATTTGAGGTGTAATGAGATGTCCTGGACATCTATCAAATTTATCTTTTGATGTGGTGCAGTGAAACTGAAGGTAGGCTAAAAGACAGGTGGCCATTTACGGAGGACACCATTGAAGGGAAGTTTAAGGAGATGGTTGATGTTGAGAGTTAAGGTGGAAGGATGAGCCATTTATAAGTTCGATATGAAATGATTTTACTGAATTTTAATTTAATTATGAACAGAAACATTCTTTCTTTGCCGTTTGTTTGAAATTTGTTCATTTTTCCTAGATGAACAGTGTTCCAATCATTTTGTCAGTATCTGTGAAGTGTCACGGGATTTTCTCTGAATGTGATGTCTGTATCTTGATATGCAAATGATATTTGGCAGAGTTCTTGCAGTCCCTGATGGGGGTTCATGGTTGGATCATCATCCGTTTCTCCCTCACTCTCTCTTTTCTCTCCCATTAAATAGTTAGTATTTCCCACTCCATTAGATGCACTGTGATTTTTTGAATGCAAAGTACAAAAAATACATGAATCAGATGGAAACGGATCGAAGTATTTTAACGTTAACACAATATGATAACAACAGAACAATATGGTAAATAATGTAGTACTGTACATTAAATGCATGTGTATACAGAGACATAAATAGTAAAGTAAAATGGGGCATCATATGTTTTCAGGCAAGGTGAAGTTGATGGTCAGAAATGGTGTGTGTAAAGAGGGTTTGAGATGATTTATGTCTGCATGGGAGTAGATTTATCAAGAAGTGTTTTCATCACACAGAATCATTTTAGTTTCATTTACCTATTTTTGAATGAATTGAGTGACTGGCAATTTTTAATGTCCTTAGATAAAGTGTTAAAGTGTTCCATAGTCTACAGGCTGTAACATGAAAAGATTTGCTGTAAGTTACTGTGTCATGTTGAGGTATTAGGTAGATATTATTTCCACTAGTGTTGGCACTGTGCCTACAGTTAATGAGGACAAGTTTATCAGATAAGTACTAACTAGGGAAGGGAGGACGTAATGTTTGGAAAGTGGGAATGGAAGTGAAGAGCCTCTCAAGACTTGAGAGGGAGGAGTAAAAGAGCCGGTAGGGTGACACACATGAAGGATTCAGGGCCACAGCCAGGGTGGAAGGCATTGCTGAATGTGGAATACATATATGTATACATAGAAATTGGGAAGTATGAGAGGATGGTTGTCTCTCTTGCTTTCAGTTGGGCACACTCCTTCAAACTCCTTTTCTCTCATGTACCGCAGGAGCGAGCTGGAGGAGGTGAGCAAAGTGCTGAGAGAGTGCTTAGAGTCTCCGAGTGGTTCACTCATTCCCAGGCATGAGGTACAAGTGCGGTACCAGTTCCGGCGGCACATCCGAAATTCCCCAGATCCATACAAGAGGTGAGTGCTGCAAAGGGTGTCTGCTTGGGTCCTGGCCAGAGTCAATGGCCAGTGCTGTTGAGTAAGATCTCGAAAATATCTTTTCCTCGGCAAGAGTGAGTTATTCATGCCACAACCTTGTCTGATACTCGAATGCACCAGCGTTAAGATCCATCAAAGTCAAAACTATATCATTTTATGAGACACACTATTTCGAGTGCTTGCTGATTAGTTCCCATGCCAAACTCTCCCTTGGTCCTTGCTGGCCTGGGACTCATTTGTGTTATTCAATCTTTCCAAATTGTTTAGAGAAAGAACTCAGCAGTGGTTTAATCTTGGTGTGATGGAGCACTGTCATGAGCAAAGAAGATGATGGTGCTTCACGGAATACCTATTTTTTAAAATGCGAGCTGTTTTGATAAAGATTATCTCATTTGTCCCTCCAAATATTGGACTCTAAATCTAATGTGGTGCAAATGAAGTATATGCTGTAGAAAGTCATATTTTCACTTAACTCACAATATTTCTTTGGGGGAGATGCATTGTAACCCTTTCATGCCAGCCTCTTTTCCCTGGATTATGTGAAAAATGCCACGGCTGTTTTGATGAATTTGTAGGTTTACCCTTAGAAATTTATATAAAGCCTAATGTGAATGTGTTTTGGCTAATTTTTTATGCACTTTATAAATTACAGTTTTGATAAAAAAATTATGTTGTTATCTTGTCTACACATTTAGGAAAAAATATAATTTTAAAATTATTTTTTTTTAATTTGAACTTTTACTTTCTGACTAGAAAATTTGTCATTAATAATTTTGTCATAATTAGTTCCTACTACTAATACTTAGCTCACACAAACAGTTTAATGCTTTTGAGATTATTTTTTGAATAGTTACATTCTGCCCGCAGGGATATCCCCCCAAACACCTTCCCCGCAATTGACCACTACTTCTCCTCTACCCAAATTTTCAAACAGTGAACTCTGGGAAGAAGATATTCTTCATTTTACAAAGTCCAACAGAATGAATTATTGAGTAATCATTGTCACCGCTAGTCTTTCTTAAGTAAGCAAAAGGGCTGTTACAGAGAATCCCATTCCAGAGCGAAGATAAAATGTTTTATTTTCATTGAAATGAATCATCATGTGTTGAATAGAATGGTTTGAGGAATCACTTTGTGGAAGTGATTCATATCAGAAAAGAAAATACTTTGTTCTTCCACATATATTTAACTATGCATGACCTAGGTTTTAACTTACAAAGTCGTCACCACGTGAAGTCCAGAGGACACTCAGCTTCATATAGTGGACAGAGAAAAAGAGGAGGGGGGAGGGGAAAGAGAAGGGAAACTGGTGGAGTGTGTGTGTGTGTGTGCATGTGAGGTGGCCATCCTTCAAGAGAGGACAAAGGTCCCAAGCAGCTTGTTGCTCGAGAACTTGAAAAGTATCACGTATTTATTCTCTTGTGCATGCAAATAATAGAGAATTTTAGTGTTGAGATGAAAATAATAATGTTTCTGTGTCAATTCCAGTGTATATTTTATAGCATAATGGGGCTTACACTCTGGACAGCCTTTGTACTTAAATATCATTGCAGTGGTGACACAGATGAAGCTCAAGAAAACTTCATCCAGGCTGGTTTAATAATAATTTCTTCATTTTACTTAATCTTAATCATCCAGTTGGTCAAATCGTTGCTACAATTGCTGATGCCTTGTTTAATTCTACCATGTCTGCTCAGGGCAGTGTACTGCATCCTGGGTGGTTGTGGCGATGGGGTGGTGGGAGGTGGGGGACGAGGGTTTGGCGCCGAGGATGAGGGGGTGGGTGGCACCCTGGGTGGCTGGGGGGGGGTTGAGGGGGTGCTGGGGCAAACATCGGATGACTACCTCTGGCTCAAGCTGACGCAGATTGAGTGGCAGAGCAGCGTCTCGTCCTCCTCCCTGCCTGCCAAAGGAGCGACTGTCGGGCAGAAGAGCACCCTGCAGGATTTGCAATCCCTTGTGCTGGATTACGGTACTCTCCCTCTCTTTTCACAATGTGATTTTGCCCTTTTCCATCGATGCATTTGCAATGACAGTTCCATAGTTGTACAAGTCTCCTAAACATGTCACTCACTCTATCACTGGCAGTGTCTTTTTTTTCTTCACATCAATGATTAAATAATTTGGATGCCCATGATCCCAATTGCCCAATTATAGCACTGATCTGAGATTGGTCCAATACACTCTGCTCTACCTTTCTTATCTTTACACAAGAATACTTGTATGGTAATGACCAGGTTCATTAACCCCTGTGTTCATAACTGGGCGTCGGAGTACCCAAAATGGTAGATTCATGATAGAAACTGGTTGAGAAATTAAAATTCCATCCTGAACCCTTGAATCATCACTAATTAGGTCTTTTTGAGGCAGAAAATGTTCTGAACAAATTTTCAACATTTTTTTTCTTGAAATTGGAAGATCTGAAATATTGTAATGGTCCAGCTACAACCAGATAACCACCATTAAAAGAATACAATTTTTATGTCATAATTGCCTATATTGATTGAAATAAATGGGGTTTGGAAACAAAGCCTAGTACAATCTGTATGGAATAATCAAAGATAGCTACAAAGACGGAAGACTTTCAAAGGAGTGTGATGATTGCAATACCGAAGAAGACGAGGACAAAGAAATGTGAGGAACACCGAACTTTGAGTCTTGTGTCACAAACGCCAAAAATACTTACGCGAATAATAAGTCGAAGGATGGAAGGGAAAATTGAAGGTAATCTATTGGAAAACCAATTTAAACCAAACCTTGTACCAACAGAGGTACAAGGGAAGCCATACTCTGTCTGAGAATCATGATAGAGAAAACAATACATGTGAACAAGCAACTGTATGTGGCATTCGTGGACTTGGAGAAAGCCTTTGACAATATGGAATGGAATAGGATGTTTGGACTGCTATAAAAACTTGGAATACATTACAACAACAGAAGAATAATCTATCAGATATACAAGAAGCAAGTAGCCACAATGCGAATGAGAGATGGAAGCCGTATAGAGGCTGAAATTAACAAAGGAGTTAGACAAGGATCTAACCTCTCACCTGCATTGTTCAACATGTACTTGGAGGAGGCAATAAGAGAAGCACAAGGTATCAGATTGAATGGAATTAGGATCAATGGAGAAGAGATAAACATGCTATACTTCGCTGACGTTTTTGTATTGATATCAGAAAACCACGAGGATCTTCAAAGGTCGCTAAATGTATTGGATCAAGTTCCACAAAGATATGAAGTGAACATAAACCAGACAAAGACTAAAATCCTAGTATGTGGAAGAGAGAAGTGGAATACAGTAAAGGACAGACTGAAGGGACAAACATTAGAGCAAGAGGATTCCTTCACCTACAGGTATCTCAGAAGTACCATCACATGGGACGGAAGAAGTACTACAGACATGTGAAGAATAGCTAAAGCTAAGAGAGCATTCGTAATGAAAAGACAACTGCTGTGTTCAAAGAAGATAGATAGAACTACAGACAAGGAAATAATACGTGACAACATTTGTATGGAGCGTGGCACTCTATGGATCAGAAGCATGGACTATCGGAAAAGTAGACCAGAAAAGACTAGAAGCCTTGGAAACCTGGTGCTGGAGGAGGATGCTTAAGATCAAATGGACAGATAAAATAAGAAATGAAGAAGTATACCGAAGAATAGACGAAGAACTGACCTTATGGAGCACCATAGAGAAAAGAAGAACCAGATGGATTGGCCACAACCTGAGGCACAATGGATTGGTGAAGAATATAATAGAAGGAAAAATAGAGGGAAAAGTGCCAAGAGGAAGGCCAAGGGATAAATACATGGGACAAATAAAGAAGAAAGTATTAGGTAAAAACATACCAGGAAGTAAGCCAATTATCATCAGATAGGGTAGGATGGAGGGCTGCAGTCAACCAATCTTAGGATTGAATGACCATTGTTGATTATAATGATTATACTTAATGGAAAATGTATAGTGAAATCACAGACTGACTCTAAAGCCACCTGAATTGTTTATGTGGTGTGCAGTAAACAGATAGGGTGTGACAATATTTTCTAAGTTGGTGAAAGCATCTGTAAATACACCAATAAATGTACCAGTCATCTCAATAATATGCACCATAGATATTATAAACATACCACTGATGCAAAAGTTCAATGCACTAGGAGGAAATCCTGATATAATGAGTACAGACAATAAGAGTATTGTTGAATGTAACAATTAGTGCCCAAAGTAACGTATAATCCCCTGTGATGAACACGTAAAGTAAATCAGGAAAATCAAGACTTACATTTGGCACACGCAGTGATAGTTTAATATTATGTAGATACAGTGTTGCATTCATACACTTCTTGGGAATCTGAGGAATACTCTGTTGGTGTATTCAATGATCTTTCACGTGCATTTTATGCTGTGGACGATGAAATTCTTCTAAGTAAATTTGAATGTTATGGGATCAATTGTTACAATCATATTTAAAAGACAGGAAACAGTGGTGGAGGTTTCTGGCATTGGTGTCAACAACATGATAAACCACTTATCACCCATAGAAACAGTAATTGTCTGGGTAACACTAGGTGGCATTTTTGGGCCATTATTAGTTCTGCTATACATCAGTGATTTGCCTAGATATAATGAGAATAACAGTATAGTTCTCTATGCAGATGGTCCACAAAACTCTGGCAATGGTCCACAAAGACCCTAACTTGTTGCAAGCCAAGCTTGATTGCTCATTATTGTGCTTAGAAAAATGTTTTAATGTTAACAAACTGTCTGTAAATGTACAAATTATATTCAATTTAAAAAAAAGGAGGGAAGTACCTCCATTAGATCTCTGCTTAGAAGGTCAAACGACAGAAAGGGTTCACAGCACCAAGCTTTTAGGTTTGTCTGTTGATGAGTCCTTAAACTGGGGGATCCATACCAATGGCTTATGTTCCTCTCTGGCAAAAAGTGGATTTATTCTATGAAATCTTGCAAACATTATAGATTTAAATATACTGAAAATGGTTTATTATGGCAACTTTCAGTTGTATATTAGCTGTGGACTTATTTTCTGGGGGCCATCACCTGGCTTCCGTAGAAATTTTATTATGCAAGAAATATGTGTTAGGTATATAGCAGAAATAACACCATGGTAAACTTGAGCAAACGACTTCTGAAACAAAACAAATGCTGCTATAGCTTCTCAATGAATCAGCAGATGGCACTGCAGGAATAAAACTGTGTTCTGAAGCACCAGTATTTAAATATAAGCAAATGGCCCTTACTTTATGAATGTTCCTTGTATAATAAGAGTCCCTTTTATGTGGCCATCAACATTTTCAACTATCTGCCACCAGGCATTAAATATGCTCCTTCTAGAGGTATATTTAAGAAGTCTCTCAAGTATTTTCTGATAGATAAATGCTATTATAGGGTGGAAGAGTTTCTGGAGTCTTCGGAACCCTGAAACAGCTGAGTGTTTGTTCTTTGACTTGTCCTATATTTATGTAGCGAAAACTATAGTTGGAATGACTAAAGTGATGCCAGCGGCACACAAAGCAATGAGGCAGTGGTCCATAACAGAAATACCTAATCATATTTGCAACACTCAGGAGAAAAGGTGGAAAGAGAACAGCATGTTGGTTGTGATAAATGCAGGATAATAAATAAAGTTGGAAATGGGAATCCTGAAAATACCTTCTCAGAAGAAGGCACGATGAAGTGTAACTTGGGTTAAGTTCGTCTCTTTGAAGCATGTATTTACAAAGTTAAAAAAGAACAGAAATACACATGTATTCTAAAGCCATTCCAAGACATGGATAACCCCTAGGCACTGATGTGGCACCATGTTCATATAATATCAAAATATAGTGTAGTTGTTGAGATGAATCGCTGAATTTTTTAATACATATTCTTACAACTTGAATATTTGTTCTATGAAAATTATGTAAAGTCAAAAAAATTTGCAGAATTATTAATAGTTTCTCAATTAATATCCGCAGTTATTTTTAGCAGTCCACCATTCAGGGGAGGTTTTTGATGCACTAAGATGCTTAAAACTGTTGCACTCTTAAGCCTTAACTTGCACATCACAAAAAACCCTTAAACCTGATACTGCATGTTATAATAACTCAATTTCTAGCACTGCATGCATTCTTCCTGTGTTAGTCTTCACCACTCTTCAGAATATTATTTCTTTCTTTTGCTTTCTAATGATTAAAATGATAGAAAAAATCCATGACTTCTCCCTCGAGTTCTCAGATTTTTGCCAAAATATCACGTCAGCAAAGGGCAAGAAATGTTTGTAAATGTCACTCGGGCCATAGTACTGGCCATGCTTTTGTTGTTTTGTTTGTGTTGCTGACGAGATGTCCGCACATACTCAGTCAAAAGTGCCACTACATTGCTGATTGGTCGTGACAGGTGAGCAGCATTACCGTGCATCAGAGAGGCCACATGTGTACGTGCAAGCCCTGGTCCTCACTGGCCTCTGGGAAGTGGCGATTGAGTTTCTGGCACTCAGGGCCATGCCAAGGCTGCAGTCCAACTGCCAGGCTGTCCACCTCGCTTTGGCTCTGCATCAGATGAACCTGCTTGCGCTTCCCCAGGACTGCAAGGCTCCACTGTGTAAGTGTGATTATGCTATTGCCAAGCATTTGGAAGCGACAATTCTGTGAGTTGTGAGTCGACCAAAAGGAGCAAGATGCTTCCTCTGTGAAAATAGAATCTCTTCCCTCTATCCTGTTGATAAATTTTCTGGGGGATTGGGATATTGCAATGGCTAACATACTGGCATCCCACCCAGAGGACCCAGGTTCGAATCCTGGTGGCGGCAGAGATTTTTCAGTGGTGTCCCGATCCCTATTTGAGGTGATTTTTTGGAGAGTATTTTGAGTGTGTATGCCATCCATCAGATGGGATGTTAAATTGTGTGTGACCCTTTGGCACTTTTTGTTAAGAGTAGGCTAATGCCGACGCTGGGTTTCTCTCTACCCTTCCTCCTAACCCAGCCATCCCTATTGGCACAAATGTCCTTAACTGTTGGTCGCCTCCCCTTATAACTACTAAATACTTCCTGTGCAACTTACTCACTGATGACTTTTTTTGAGCAGTGTTGGGTTCCAAAGCCATTTTGCAAAAGGATGAAAAATAACACAACCATATTATTCTCAAATTCATTTATTATTCTTATTTTTTCTTCAAATTTTTTATTTTTCACATTTTTTAATGGCTTTATCATGTTCGAATTGAGTGGCTTCATGTGTGATGTGGTGGAAGTTGAATATAATGAATAATGATGATGGTAGCACTTTTCCACTTGATATCAAGTGGAAAAGTGCTACCATCTATTCTACCCTCCATACTATTCCAATACTCCATCTATTATTCATTTCGTCTGAAGTTTTGAAAAGTCGGGTATATGTTGTATTTTCAGCATTAAGTACACTGTGTTGTGATGTTAATTCATGTAGAACATAATGTTGTCATCCAGGTTATGGCCCATCCATCATTTTCATTCATACGATAATTGTACATTTATAAAAGTGCTCCCCTTTCCCATCGCTTGGTGGCAACAGAGAATGGGAGGGGAATACCATACCAGTCGTCATAATCCTATTTGCCAATAAAATTGTTTTTGCTTTCGTTGGGGTCGGTTCACCTGGTCCAATCCATTATTTGGCTATGGTTTACTTTCAAGAGTGTAGCGGTGAGTCCAACTTTCATTAACTGTTATAAATTGGTATTAAAATTCCATGGAGTTTTGATTGTTAGGCTCCAAATTTTTGATTAAAACAGTGTCCTGGCTTAATTTTGATTGTGGGGCACTTGGTTGGATAAACCCCCCCAACCACAAATTTCAGTGTAATTTATGTTTCCTTGACAGCTCAATTGTTAGAGTATCAGCGCAGCAAGTTTAAGATCTGTGGTTCGAGTCCCAGTCGAGGAAACTTTTTATGCTTGTGAACTGCTTGATTTCACCATCCCCACCACTCCTGTGTTTGTCTTTTGTGTGTGTTCCTATCCCTATGAATGAATGCGTTTGGCATGTGGTGGGTATTCGTATTGGAATGGATGTGTGAGCCAGATTGAAGATTTAGGGAGTTTGGATGTCTGCCAGAGTTGCTTGTTGCCAAAGTTGGTTATGACAGTTCTTTCCTGGATTTGCAGTGGTTTTGGATCCTGCTGACCCGAGGCCCATGCGCCGCCTCAACTTATCACGTCTGATCACGTTGTATGTTCAGCACTTTGAGGCCACTGACCCCAGGGAGGCGCTCAACTACTACTTTTGCCTGAGGTAGGTGCTTCCTTGTTGTGTGTGCAGAATATTTTGTTGGCAGAGATAGAAATGTAGTGTTTGGGATGGAGGGAGCTATGCCACCAAAAGATGAGTCTGGCTTCCAATCTTGAACATTGGGCTCCCAGGCCCAAGTGCTGTGATCATCTATCCTTGCTATTTATTACTCAGTATGCACAGGGAAAGGAATTGCCCGACCATGAATATGTGACAATTTAATGTCTTACGGCTTAAAAAGCAAGGTGAGTCGTACCTGGCAAAACGATCCTTGATCGGCATGCCTTAAGTGTTCATTCCAAATTGAAGACCTCTCATAGTTTCTTACTTTCCCATTTGTCAATGCTCTTTTTCTCTGTCTTCTAGTTGTACATCTTCTCACTGTTTACCCATAATTGGTGCACTTTCAGAATGTTTCTGCTCGTAGAAGAATTTATTTTAACTTATAAAATCCCAACCTTAGCACTTTGACTGGTTCCCTGTACCATAACATATAGCTTATTATAAACTTCCAATAATCAGTAGGAGATTTGGAGGTGACTGCACAAGCTCTAAATTCTCTTGGAGTTGAATAGTAAGAGGATTACTAATTAAAAATTAGTGGCAAATAATATAAAAGCATGTAATCTCAAAATGGATTAATATACTGGTGGTGTGAACAAATCTTAACCATTATGACTGACCTATAGATGGAATTTTGTGGGCCTAAATTTTAAGTAGCAGAGCCATCCGTGGCTCACTGATAATATGCTAAAATTGTTGCAATTTAAAACACAGTTGAGTCCATTTTCATTGTGGTGGGACTGGAATGATGAATTCACTACATGATGTACATTTGGACAAAGCCTGTGGTTCACTCTGCAATTTACACTCATTATGCTCATATACTTAAAATTATAAAATTTAATTTTAAAATTGCAATATGTAATTTATACAATATGTAACACTTGAAGCCTTGGCCTGAGGTGCACATTCGAGCACAGCCAACAATACAAGCATCCCAAGTTAGAGCACAGATTGCATTGTGTGCATATTTGATTCAATATAAATTTCATTTTGTGCATATTATGGTTTCCCACATTACCTTGTCGGAGGTTTGTCTATCTTGGGATGCCATCATAGGCTTTTTTTATTAGAAAGATGAAGTACAATCAAAAAAGTTCACTACACTGAGCGTTTTTCAAAATCCATGTATGATAGGTTTGACTGTTTTAGAACAAGTTTGGCTCTGTTTGAATGTGTGATCCTTGCAATTATATTACATGAATGAAACACTCAGGTGCTGTGAAAAAGCATTGTAAATTTTAAAAAAATGTCGAGCTTTCTGTTATAAGAAAAGAATAACCAAAATTCTGCTAGCTCAACTCTTTGTTTTTGTTCAATTAAAATTAAATCAAAAGTTTGTACCTCAGAATGTAAATACAGACCGTAATAACTTATTCAGTCTGATGACCAGACTTGCCAATGATATTATCATTGGCATTCTTCAGGTTAAAGAAGGTTTGGATTAACTCAAATGATTATACAATTTTACAATGATGCATTTCTTTGCCTCTCCAAAAAACTGTGCAGTGCGTTAGTTTCACCCTTTTGTAAATTTCCCATCATCACACTGCATCTTCTACCACACTTCTTTCTTTCTGTATCTCACCTCCATTTATTATTTAACTCTTTAAATATCCCTACTTAACTTTGTTATTACATTCTTCAATTTCCTTACCTCATCACTCTTTGAGTAGTGTTAGGTTTAGGGGATATGACCGACAGCTAAGGTCATTGGTGCCATTAAGGATGGATGGGAAAGGAGGAAGGGTGAAGAGAAAACTGGTGTCGGCATTTACTTACTCTTATCCAAATGTCTCAAGGGGTCCACGGGTTAAGGTCCCCTCCGACAGATGGCATACTGCCTCAAAGTGTGCTCTCCTCAAAGTGCCACAAGTAGGGATCGGGATACCACAAAAAAATATCTGCCATGTTCAGGATTTGAACCCGGGCTCTCTAGGTGGGAAGCCATGATGCCAGCCACCGCATCATCTCGTTCTTCATCACTCTTTGGCATCATCTCATCTGTAAGCCGCTGTTGTCTTTGACCTTTCCTATTTACTGCTCCGATAGTTTCGCTTGAATCTTTCAATATCCCTTCTTTGGTATGTTCTAATTTTTCTTCTCTTTTACCTATCACCCTTTCCTCATTCATAATTTTCTCAACAACCTCCTGATGCTCCTTTCTTATCATTTTGGTTATTATATCTACATTTCATTTTCTTAATCTTCTACCCTGTTTTATCCTTATGGAACCGATGTTATACGTCATTAGTACTGAGTTATCGTCGGAGTTCAGGAAACTGTGGATCAATGATGCTCTTCCTAAATCTGTGCATAACCATATTATAGTCTAACTGATATCTTTCTGAATCATCTGATATTTACGCTAATGCCTATTGTGGTGCTTAGCCCCTTGCACTGAAATGTCGAGTCTAGCTCGTCATGAACTTCCAATGCCAAATCGCACAATGACGAGTGTAGCTCGTTATCAGATTTTCATAATTTTAGCTCTATTTAGGGGAACATTATAAATATTTTGTAAGTTTAACAATGTTAAAACATCCATAATGTACATAAAGAACTCATATTTCATGAAATATGATGCATTGGAAGTAATAAAATGATATTCTACAAGTAGCGATAGCTGTGTTCTCGATGTTCTTATGGGAAGAGTGTTCGATCGTCAACTTTTTAAAATCCTACTTTGGGCAGTAGATTTGAAATCACACTTGCTCAGGAACTACATCTCCGATTGCCATGAAATAAAAATGAGTTCTCTTTCATACATGTTACAAATTTGAAGTCTTTATGTTATTTTAAAACAGCAAAATTCAAAAATAATTTTTCAACAGCAAACTATTGGTGACATTATTTGTGAAATGCTTTTACAATTTGGAATCTTTGATTAACTGTTAGTTTAGCCATTCTTCTGTAATACTATTTTCTTTCGTTTTCGTTTTGGGTGTCCACCTAAAACTTTCCAACCACTCTCTTTTATGTCTACGAGTGTTATATGCTGACTTTGCCTTCTCAAAAAGGGTGTTCCTATTACACGATGAGTTATCTCAGCTTTTCTCGAGTTGGCTATGCAGTTCCTTCACGATGAGCTTAGTTTGAATGCGATCATTCATGTGATTAGACAGTGTGTTACAGGTGTTCTTTTTGGTTTTTGTCCATGTTAGTTATATATATACTGTGGTGAAATCAATGTATAAAAGAATTGTAAACTGTGTACGTGAAAGTGACGATTAGAGTATTGAACTGAATGACAATGGACGATTGGACAATGAAGAATTAGATGACGACAAACCAACTGAAGTGGAGAATGAAGCCTGCAGTGAAACAGAGAGTGATTATCGCAAAAGTTCGAAAGCGCACCTTGTGTGTATCAAGCGGTGGAGATGAAGCATCTACTAGGCATCCAGGGAAGAGTGGATATGGGATGAAAAAGATAATGATCCAGATATTAAACATTTCAATGAAACTTCTGGCATAAGTGCGTCGTTTCTGCGTCAATTAGGCAAAAATCCAGAACCATTGCATATTTTTGAAGAGGTACTGAGTGCTGACTTTTGGGAAATGTTGTCAAAGGAAACAAACAGTTATGCAAAGTAAGTGATGGAGACTGAACAGTATAATGAAAAGGAGAGAGATAAAAAATGGTTTGACGTGAATCCAGATGAAATGAAAGACTTTTATGCATTGTGTATCATCATGTCACAAATGAGAAAGCCATGGGTCCAGATGAATGCACATGAATCGAGGAATGGAAGGTGTGGACAAACAAGACCAGCAGCTGGCATGCTTCCCATTGATGAGAAAGTTCATGAAAGGATATAAAAAAGATGTTCTTTTATATATTTGATATTGCACTGTTCAATTCATACACATTATACTCGAAAGTAAACAAAAAAAAGAAGAAAAGTAAAACTTGTTTTTGTTTGGATGTTGCAGAGGCATTATTGGCAAAGGACACTCTGCCAAATTACAATGTGCGTGGACAACCTTCACATGGCGACATACCTGTCTGACAGCAAGCTAAAAATTGGGCTCATTTTTCTGAACTTATCCCCTCAACAGCAAAGAAACAACATCCAACTAAAGGATGTCATGTATGCTCCAAGAATAATGTCAAAAGTGAGACAACCTGACAGTGTAAACTCTGCCAGTTACCCTTACATTTGCGTAGTGTTTTGAGAATTATCATACTTTCTCTGATTATTAATAATAGGTATGTACATGTATATGATATTATGTATTCCAATCTGTCTACAATAATGTTGTCTTACTTTGATGGATATTTCCCAATTTTTAACTTTATGTGTAGATTTTTCAATGACATATATGTAATTTTCTTTTTTCTTAATATTTAATATTATTATTATTTTAGTTGTAGTTATCAGAAAAATGTCTTGATAAAAAATGAAGTATTAAACTAGATACTTTACAATATGAAATAATAATTAGTTTTTATTTCACTATTCTACGTTGTTTACAAGCTACAAAATATCATTTCATTTCCTACCATTCCATTTAAAAAGAACCACAGAAAAAATAAATAGAGGATAGGAGCACGATATTCAGAAAATAAATTGAAGTGGAAGGGGTTAAACCAAGTGCTTGGTATGATTAAGCCTGTGTAGTCTGCTGGGCCATGGACCAAAGGACCTTGGTTCGATTTCAGGTGGTGCACTCTGCCTCACCTGAGCTGTGCAATTTTCTAGTGCTATCAGGTCTTCCTAGGGAATCACAGTAGCAACACACAGGGTCCTCTGTTTACCCTGTGATAATGTGTGAACCCTCGGGTTAATTTCCGTGGTTTGGTTTCCTTCGCCCTAATGCTGTTGTCCCCGATGTGTGAATGATGCATGAATTAAAAATGTAAGTTTTCTGTTTTGAGTGTTTTATCCCACACAGCATTGCTCAAGATTTTAAATGTGAACTTTAGTATTAATTTGATATTAATTCTTTTCCCAAATGCTTTATTCAAGAAAACTGAAGGGAGATGGCGACGGGACTGGCAATCTGTTCATTGAGTGTGTGGTGAACATGGTCTTGGAGAGTCAGGACTTTGGCCTCATTCTCGGCAAGATGATGCCTGATGGATGTCGAATGCCTGGCTTAATCGACGAGCTGTGCACCCCTGGTTCAGGAGCTGATTTTGCTGGAGAGGTTGCTGAGGCTGCTGGGAAGCGTTGCGAAGACAGAGGGCTCTTTGAAGATGCCATAGATCTTTACAACCTGGCCAAGGTAAATTTAGTTATACACTTGAAAAGTATTGAGAAGCTGTGGGAATACTTGAGGATGTTAAAATTGCACGAATTATTTGTATTGCAAGCTGAGGTATTGATGTGGCAAAATTTGTATAGTCCATGGATAAAATTGAATCACTGATGAGATATCTCTTTCTTTATTGACATTGAGACTATTAGTTAGGGTTTGTTCATGAGATTATTCATCCTAGCAATATTAAAACAGTGTAAGGGTCGTGCATAATTTGCAATTGCACTCAATGTGACAGAAAAATGTAAAATTATGCAAACCATGTCAATGCTTCATAAGAATAACTTTGGTTTGAAAATTATTAGTAAAATATACATGTGCATTTGTTTTTTTGAGTGACCAAACGTAGTTTATATGGTAAAACCAATTAATTGATGTAGGTGAGATGAGCAGTTTCCTTCATTTAAGGGAGAGGGTCCTCTGGTCAAGAACACTGATTTATCATCCTCTGTCCCATGCAATGGAATAGGACCCGTCAATGTTTTATGGTCAGATATTGTAATATGGCATCTCTTTCTTCTAAAGGTCTCACATGGACCAGTCTTGTGTGTTTTACCCTTTTCACACGGGTGTTTTTCCCTTGACTGTCATATTCTACTTGGCATGTAATTTTTGAATACCCTTGATTTTATGAATTGCTGCGCTTCAATGAAAAAGTAAATTTTCTTCCTGTGTCATTTATTTAGATTTTGTGTTTAAAATATTTCAATGTGTTTTTAGGGAGCTATCATGAAGTAGAGATCAGAGTCACTCCACTAGGTGGAGTTTTATCCTGTAGTTTGATGTTGAAACTTCACATGCTGTAATTATGAGTCTCGCTGCCAGTCAGTGTGATTATTTTAGGGATTGGAGTTTTATTAGTAACTAGAAGTTTCATATATATGAAAATTCTTTTGTTCAATTTGTCCAAAAATGATATTTGCCAATGGTGAGCCTTAAATTAGCTGATAAAATGGTGTGCAGAAACTAAAAAAAAAATAGGTATGTACATATTTATTTCTCTGCATATGGTAAAAATGATTGACCTGACTCCAAAAACCAAATTAGCATGCGTGAAATTGTCGACTATCAGATGTGGTGTAGAAGAGCTAATGCTTTGACTTCTTAGACGAGAAAATATAGTTTAACATTCGTTTTCGGACGGAAGGACCAAATTACAGTTGGCTATGATCTGGCAGCATTAATTGTCACGTATATGTTTGATCATATGAATCTCAGCCAAAGGAAATTGTCTTGGGAAAATAAGACATGATATTGAAGCTTCTCTACTGACATACCCTGCTGATGTTCATGAATCAACAAAGAAAACAATTACAAGATTGTTAATGTCAGATTATTTCATATGATTTGTCCTTAAGGATTTATTTATCCATCACAAAACTTTGTGTCAATATGAGAGGACAACAGGAAAAATATCTAAATCTTTCATCAATGCTGAAAGCACAGATTTAATGTTTTATCTGAGAGAGAGACTCAATTTTGTTCAAGTCTTTTGATAGACATTGAATAGACAAGTTTGGTGAACATAAGGAAGGAATTGTCTTCTGCATCATTTAAATTTAAGGAATAATTATTGTCTTATACATGGGTGTTACTTAGTGATCATTACTATAGTTTATAAATTTTTCAAAGTTTATTTAATTTACAAAAAAGTCACATGTGTTTACAAAAGGGCATCAATAACTGTGAAAAAATAAAACAGTAGAGAGTAAAATAAACACAAATAGGGGCCCAAGAACATTCGGGAATATGAGACAGAAGGATTTTAATATTCCAGGTGAAGACCACCAATGTAAACAATTGCTGCCATGGTAAAGAAAATGAAGGCATTTCTCGTTATGGTATTAATTGTTGGTGTGTTGCATCACGCATACTTGCAAAGTTATTTTCCATGGATTTTGAGTCTTATAGACCATTATTTTCAGCTGTTTTGAACAGGAAGGCATTTTTGTCTGTATTTTGGATGGTGCACTTTAAAAGCACACAAAAGTCAAAGTAAAGATTTGAGAAAAAGAACCAAGAAAGTAAATCAATGTAATATCTTCAAATGAAATTTAGGGAGAGATTCTTAGACTTTGGAGGGAGATTGCTGTTGATGAGGCTATTGTTGATTTCCAAGGGAATATACACTTCATCACTTGTAATCCTAAAAAGCTAACGAATTAAGGTGTATGTTGAAATGTTCAGTCTGATTCTAAATGCAGTTATATGCACTCATCTGTCAGGTGTTATGTTGGAATAGCATCTGGAAATTTGGCGAGATCAGGTCTCCCTTTACTAGCGGAGCAGTTTCAGAACATTATGGTCGATTGAAAAAATCACAGTACCCGATGCTCGGCATGTATCTTCACTGATTTGCATTGCTTCACAAGTGTCACTTTTGCAGTGGAATGACTTAGAAAGAAAAGGCACTTGACATGGATAATGATGTCCAATAGGAAAGACTGTCCATCTGTTATCAAAGACTCAAAGCTAATGAAAGGAGAGAAAGCCACTTACAGGAATGAAAATATCTCTTGAAAATTCTTGCATGGAAAGATGAGAGGATTGTCTCAATGCTCCGTGGTTGGGTGTATCAGGTGTGCAAGTATGAAATGCGGATTTCAACAAAAATTCGGAAGAATGGTAGAAAGAGCTTTATTGAAAGTAATCTCCAATTGCTAGTTAGACATTTTCCCCATCTTTGGAGCAATATATGGATACCACGCCAGGAAAATTCTTTCCCTTTGGCCATGACCCATTCTTCTAGCCATTTTTTCACATCTATTTTGTGGTTTTCCATGTTCCTTTCCTGCAACATTGAAGTCACCCCTTTTGAAATGCCGAAACCATCATTCACTCATATCATTCAATGGGGCATGTTCACCATAAGTTTCTTGAAGTAATTGCTATTTGATTCAGTAGCAGTTTTCTTCAAATGAAAACAAAACATTAAAGCTGTCACCAAATACTATTTGTTTGGAAAACATTGCAACATATTGAACACAGCAACACAACACTATGCAAACATTTTTTTCAATTTATCACTCATGTGCACTTGGCACTTGTTGATGGAACAACAAAATGGCATAAATGTCAAATCTTTGTAACACAAACTGCATTGGTGCACCATCTATTGTGTAAAATTTCCTTTTAATACTTGTAAATCTGGTATGTGGAAAGGAGTTTAGAAATAATTGTTAAATCCAAGGTTGTGATGCACTATGCAAGGTTTATGGTGGTAATTAATATAAGGTGGTCACTGTTTAAGCTTGTACTGTTTTATAAGTAAAAATCTTAAGATGGAGGTGTGAATTATTTTTCTGGTGGCTTGATGTAGTGTTATCTAGCCTTATATTTTGTGCAAAGAATGCCAAAAAAGATAAAACATAAAACCGTAATCACAAGTGAGCTTTATTAGGAAATTATGATCAGGTTGGAGAATTCTGAGATGGCACTCAGCAACTTCTATGGTCCACAAAGCTAGAGCAAAGTTTCAATGGTAAGCTCCATATAATCATGACTCAACCATAGAAATTAGTCATAGATCGTGTTATTTGTTCTAACAGAATAGTCAAAGGTAAAAGAGAAGTTTATGGAGGATGAAATTGGTGCCCTCTACAGCAAGGTTAAATCACTATTGGGAAGTAAGAAGGGAAGATCTGTGCTAACAGTTAGAGATAAGTGGGGTAAGATAATAGTTGACACAGAAAAGATCCAAGGGAGATAAAAGGAATATATAGAAGGGCTGTATGGTAAAGAACTTAGGCCGACAAGGTTAGACATAGAAAAGGAACATAACGTAGCAGAAGATAGCTTAGGTCCAGGCATACTCGACAATGAAATAGAAAGAGCATTAAAGGAGATGAAAGCAAATAAGGCCGTGGGGGTAGACAACATTCCTGTGGAACTGTTGAAATGTTTAGGAAAATGTGGGAAGAAGTCTATATGGACTGATTTGTAGTACCTATGAGAAAGGAATCTGAGAATTTGTGAGATCAGTGTTAGTTCCTATTCCGAAAAAGGTAAAGGCTACGTCATGTGAGGACTACAGAATAATAAGTTTGATATCCCATGCAGGTAAGGTTGTTCTCAGGATCATCAACAAAAGGATAGAGAGTAAGGCAAATAATTACTTATGGGATGATCAGTTTGGATTTAAGAAGGGGAGAGGCACGCGCAATACCATTGCAGTAATGAGATCACTAATCGAGAGGAATATAGAATACAATCAGGATGTATTTTCCTGTTTCGAAGATTTCGAAAAAGTGTTTGATAGAGTGAATTGGGAAAAACTAGTGAGTATATAAATTAGGTAATCTACCGGTTAAGATAGGTCTCTGGATGGACACAACCATCAAATAAACATTTTGTAACTCCCCACCTAGTAACCTAATCTATATCAGGTCCCTCTTCATCTCTGTGTACTTCTTTCCTCCCTTCATCCCGTGCAACATCCCTATCCTGTTCCTGCCCTTACCTCGCTTGCCCAACATTCTCCCCTCTATTACCCTCTTCAACATTCCACTACCGCTCAATACGCCTTTCATCCATTTTTCCTGCCTCCATAGGATTTCTCTCAACAAACCCCTCTCCTCACCCACCATCTCCAGTACTTCCTCATTTGTTTTCCTTTCAGTCCATTTCACCTTCTCCATTCTTCTCCACACCCACATTTCAAAAGCCTCCAATCGACGTAAGGAGAAGAATTGCACTAGGCAAGGAGGCTTTCTCAAGGAGGAGGGAGTTGATGACGGGGACGTTGAGTAGGGAGGTTAAGACAAGACTCTTAAAAACTCTGATATGGAGCGTAGCTATGTACGGCGCGGAAACGTGGTCACTGAAGCAGGAGGATAGACGTAGATTGGAGGCCTTTGAAATGTGGGTGTGGAGAAGAATGGAGAAGGTGAAATGGACCGAAAGGAAAACAAATGAGGAAGTACTAGAGATGATGGGTGAGGAGAGGGGTTTGTTGAGAGAAATCCTATGGAGGCAGGAAAAATGGATGAAAGGCGTATTGAGCGGTAGTGGAATGTTGAAGAACGTAATAGAGGGGAGAATGTTGGGCAGGTGAGGAAAGGGCAGGAACAGGATAGGGATGTTGGACGGGATGAAGGGAGGAAAGAAGTACACAGAGATGAAGAGGGACCTGATGTAGATTAGGTTACTAGGTGGGGAGTTACAAAATGTTTATTTGATGGTTGTGTCCATCCAAAAGCCTACTTTAACTGGTAGACTATCTTTGGGTTGCTATCGATTTATTTTTGACTAGTTTCAATGTACTACGTCACTTTCAAGTGAATCTTTCAATTTACTGAATCCAGTATGTATACATCAGTTTTTCACTTGCTTCTTTCCCACAATCCCTCCCAGCTTGTGGGGACATCCTGGTTTCCCCACTCCCTATTTTTAGTATATATATATATATTTGCCTCTGTAAATTGAAAGCTTCACTTGAAAATGATTTATTAAATTGAAACTAGTTGAAAATAAATCTTTATTAAGTGGAAAATTGTAAATGTTTTCGTCTCTGTCATAAAGGAATGGTTCTACTGCATTACACCGGAATCTGTAATTTATACTTGTACCCCTTGCTATGTGGCCAGGGAGTTTAGCTGTACGACGAGTGAGAGTGGATGACCTTTGATGGCAAGAAGGCCATGTCATTCGCTCGTTTGATGCCCTGCATCATCTCCTTTCTCTGCTCTTTGCAGAATGATGAGAGGGCGCTGTCGCTGCTCTCCGTGCTGGTCAGCCAGGTGATGTCAAAGGCACCGATGGGGGAGATGGGCAGGGGAGGGGGCGCAGAGGAAGAGGAGGGGAGGCTAAGGGAGCGCCTCAAGGTTGCCACTAAGCATGTACTGCACAGGGGGCAGCCACTGGCATGCTCCCCGGAAACCGCGGCCACCTTCCAAACGCTCTGCAAGCTGATAGACTTCTTTGACCACTACCACTTGGGCAGGCACACGGAGGCCCTGGAGGTGAGATGCTACATTCTCCTTGAGCCATGGCAGATAGCGTGTGGCTGTCGCAACCAGGAAGAATGGTTTATCATAATGATTTGCGACTTTTGAGTTGTTCATCTTTCTGAATGTCATCACCGCGGCTGTATGTATTGACTTCTAGTCATTGTACCAACAAAGAGATTTGGGCCTTGGGATGCACTATTTTTGTTTGAGATTTTGCTGTCTCTTTTATTTTCTTGTATTAATTTATTATGCAACAATATCAAATTGAAAAAAATCATTTGCCTTGACAGGGATTTAAACCCTGATCCCTCGATATACAGCCGAGTGCTTTGGCCAGTTAAGCTACCGAGACATCCTTTTACACTCTGAAATTGTTGAATAGTATAATGCATATTTGACAGAATACTCCATTAAAAGTTACTGTCATGGCATCTCCTGCAGTTTCTTAAAATTTATCTATTTTTTCAAGTTTGGAAATTGATAAAAGTCACTCATAGGGACAAATTTGGTGAATTTGATGGACGTTGTAATAATTTGAATTTTAGTTCCATAATATTTTCTTTTGTGTGCAGTCATCATTCTTGATGGAATAGAATTTTTTTCCTTTGCCAAATGACATTTTTTCTAGATTTTTTCACTTAATCAAAGCAAACCAACTGATAGCGATGCGTAATACATACTCTCCATTTATTGTTTGTTCTTCTGGAAGTAATCCATGTAGATGATTTCATGTGCATCCCAAACAAACTCTAGCCATCACCATGTTGCCAGCCAGTTCCACCATCTTTGCCTTCCTCACAGCTGGAATACCTTTGTTGACTGTTGTTCCTTTTTCTTTAGAGCATTGTAGTGTACATATCCGTGTGTCATTCACAGTTATATATCGACACAAAAACTCATCAGGATTGGGATAGAAAAGTGCTAAGCGGAAAAGTGATTGTGTTTATTCTCCACTGAGAGCTACTGTGGCGGCCATCCATTTTGGTTTTTATACAAACCAATTAATGTGGTTGGAAAAGAATACAAATGGTGTAAACTCCCTTTTTATGGTTTAATTTCACAGAAGATAGCCAATCTCTTTCCAAGGGAACAATTTCGTATAGCCTTCTACAATAGCTACAATAACTTGAAATCATTTTTGAACTCTACGAAAGACAAAGTAGTGAAAACTGAATAAAAGTGGCATTTATAAGTTAATTTGTAATGACTGTATGCCAAACGGGGAGGTCAGTACAAACACAGGTGGAAGAGCATAATCGCTGTTATAGGAATTGTGACCTTAAGCAATCGCACTTTGCAAAACATCCATGGGAAAACAACCATGAGAGTGATTTCAACCCAGTACTCTTACGCCAGATGGAAAAAGGGATGAGGATGGACAAGTGGGAGGAGCTTGAAATTAGAAAGAATTAAAAAACGGGTCATTTGGTGAATGAATTATTGTTTGAATACCACTCCCCAATCATGGAGGTACCCCTTTCCTTCACCAAAAAACACAACAACCCACCCCCACTGTTAACCCACCAATCACTGATGCTTAACACCCCTATCCTCCTTCCCATTTACACCGATCACAACCAGATTTTACTCCTTTTTTTTTATCCCCTCTCTCACCCACTCCACTCTCCCTTATAAATGCTATATAAATGAGCCGCAGCTGGTTTTATTTTTGTACCTGATGATGACGTCTAAACGTTGAAACTAGTTGTACGATAATAGAGAACAGTGGATGTGTACATTGTGTTCTTAATAAATAAATATTTACTTTACTTGTCCTTTCATGCAGATGATTTTAAGTAAAGTTATTGGAAAATATGGACAAAAATCCCAATTCCCCTCATGGTGAAACTCTGTGTTGAGTGTGGCTCGATGTAAGAGCTCCTGCCGCTGCTAACCGTGTCAAGTCACACTCGACATCCAAGTGCAAAAGCTTAATCAGTGTGTGATGCAATGATGAAACATGTCTCCCCTGTCACAATCCATTCCAAACACCTCTTGCCATCTGTGCCTGTCAGTCCTCCTCTTTCCTCTTCGGACCTCCTTTATTTATTACTCATTTTGTATCCCTCTTAAATGCAAACCAAACTTCATTTTTTATGTGCTGCTGTTGTTTGCTATCTGTCAAGTTTTATTGACATAATTTGTTTTTCTTTGTCATTTGTCCAATGTGATTGACATGATGCTGTTTTGGACTAAGTGAATAAAATAATGCAAATACAGGAGGAGGACTACAAAACTCTCAATGTTATACTCTGAAGGGACAAGCCATGTTTCATTGCAAACCACTTACTCCTCTTGAATATCACGTATGAATATAAGGACGGTGCGTCCCACGGATGGTGGGTCATGCCTGTCCATGAGTCAAGCCAGTCGTGACTGACAGGGCTTGTGTCTTTTTCACTAGACTGTGATAATGGCAATTATGGAAGCTGTTACTCTCAAGGTGTCATAAGGATCATAAAAATAGATTTAACATCAGTGCTCTTGTGTTTACTAAAGGTCCTAAAAATACAATTATCAACAAGTTACAGCATTTGTAATTAAGCCTTTCAAAATGCATGAAATCCAAAAGATTCATCAATTTCCCCGCTGACTTCACAGTGAAGTCTTCCATTGGTGTGACCTGAAATCTCCCTGAATTTGCATATCTTTTTACTGTCCAGACAGCTCTTAGCCTAATTTAAGGTTTCATTGTATGTGAAGTTCAGCAATGCCCTGAAAAGCCTAAAAATGCATGTAAATATTGAAACGTTAATTAATCATGTGTGTTTTTCCCAGGTTTTGGAGAAAATACATCTGGTGCCCACTTCCATGGACAAACTGGAGGAATGTATCGTTACATTCAAACGACTTGGAGATGAAATATGCCGAAACATGCCAGATATACTCCTTGCTACAATGAACATTCTTCATGAACAATATAACAAAGCCAGGTTTGAATTTTTAATCAATAGTAGAGTTGTGAGCATCCAGTGAAGACCTTAAACAATTTGTAATGTAAAGGAAAGACAAATTCTCCATAGTGGGAAAGCCATTGTTTGAAAGTGAACATATACAGGGTTCGTCCGGAAAATAAGTGTACTGAGCTCAGGAAAAAAAATTTATTACACTTTTACATATCTTAAGCTAATATTCCTCAAAATAGGACCCTTGTGAGTCGATACACTTGTTCCAGCGGCGTTCCCATTCCTGGAACGCTCCCGCGAAGGCATTATCGGGAACCTCTCGAAGACACGTCGTCACGGCCTCTTTGACGGCGTCCAAAGTCCCGTATCGCGTTCCTTTCAAACTCCTCTTTATCTTCAAACAGAAACAACGTTCTCTAAAAAATGTGGATCATTTTTGCAGTGATCCGCAAGTTGCGTCGCGGTTTCCAAACGATTGAGTCTTTGATCATCACTGAGCACTTACGGCACCAACTTTGCACAAATTTTTCGCATCTATAATTGGTCCCTAATAATCTCATGCACTATTGTTTTTGGCACATTACACTGCTCTGCTATCATCCGAACACTAAGACAACGATCAGAGTTCAGTACATCGCAAACTTTTCGCACATTTTCGTCGGTGAGTGTCGTTGATGGGCGTCCAGGCCGTGGTTCGTCGTCGACCTCTTCTCTGCCCTCCACGAACATCTTGTGCCACCCAAAGATCATGTTTCTGGACATGGCTGACTCCCCGTAAGCCTGGTTAATCATACCGATAGTTTCGGTAGACGATTTCCCAAGCTTTACCGCAAATTTGATGGAATAACGCTGCTCCTAAAACTTCGGCATCGCGTTCCGTGACGTGGGTCGAGCGTGGAGGTTCGCGTTAACAGAGCTCCTCACTACACCACAGCTCAGAGCCGACTGCCTTTTTCAGCGTCGCTTGCCAACATACCCCCCTCCAATCGCAGCCCGTCAGAGCGGTGCTGGGCGCGCCTGGAGCGGCGGGAAAAAATCAGTACACTTATTTTCTGGACGAACCCTGTATAGTAATTTGAGTGTGTTTCATAAGTATTTTTTAGGGTTATATTCCATATCCAGTGCAGATGGCTGATTCATTCCAGTGGATTTTTTCAAATTGCAATGCCAGATGATAATGGTTGTGTTGCCCAGGTAGGAGCCTGAACCATTTGTGGGAAAGCAGACTCTAGACTCTGCTCTTGGTCATCCACCTAGACTTTCAGGAGGATGAATTTAGTGCAGATCTTTGCATAGCCAAATTTTCAGTGATAATGACGTGTGCTTTGTCATCTTATCAATGCCAATATGATATCTGCGATCCTGCACACACTTAACCTATGGTCTGTATTTAGCACTTCATGCACACGTTGTCGCCAGTTCTTCATGTTGATAGCCGCCCAGCATGGGGCTCATCCTCCACACTCTCTCGGCCATCCTTGAAGAGCTTGTGCAATGTAGAAACTGCAGTTTGTGGCATGCTTTCATCCTTGAATACTTGTTGTTTCATGCCCAAAATCTTTATACCTGATTTCCCCATTCCAACACAAACTTTGATGGGGTACCACTGTTCAATCATTCGCTGAATTTGGCACTTGCACTAAGTCACTTCCAAGGGGTCCACTAAAAAGCACAATCTGGCCTAAACAAACACTCCCAGGCAAATGGTACGTGTTGAAGGTCAGACACTGAGCCTGCCCGGTGCAAGTACGCTGCAACACATGGTCACATCAGGACATAAATGTTCTGATACTTTTTATACAAGCCTTGTAGTAGGATAAGAGAGACTGAAGTAGGTGAAACTATTTACCCAGCTAATGATGTGGAAGAGAGAACCATAAATTTGTAAATTAAATGTTCAAATTCACTTCATCATTTTACAGTTTAGGCAGCTCTCCATGTAAATTAGTGCAATCAAGTTTAGGTTTCTGAAACTTTGAATTTACATAAAATCCCATTATCCAATGGAATCAAAGACCTTAATTCTATCAGAAGGTCCATTCTAGAAATACGGCCAGCTTGCCATTAAGTGTTTCAGATCATGAAATGCTGCATAAACAATTATATGGATCATTATAAACATGTGAAACTGTTGCTTTCATAAAATTTTTAGCAATTCTTTGTAGTAATCATAGAATATTTTTGTGACACATTACCTCCATTCCCCTAGCATATTGTGCAATGTTTTCTAGTAATCAGCTTGATAAAATATGGCATGACTGCCATAGTAAAATTGCATGCAGTAGTTTCTAATAATTAATGCTGCAATCCATTACCATTCAATGATGATCTGTTTTTAACATTTCAGGGGTTGCGACTCATTGGGGGCAAGATTTGACGAAGGAGGGAGAGATAAGGTGAGAATTGTCTGAATGAACATTTTTTAATTTAGTTGTTTTGTTTAATATCAAAAAGCTAGTATAATCTACCAACTTTTTGTCATCTAAAATTCTATGTTTGTTATTACCGCCATGGTAATGATTATTGTAGTATTCTTATCATCGCTGTGTTTTGACGTTATATTTGTGAACTTTGTGTGGCTGTGCTCAGATTTTATGGTGGAGTTGCAGATTTCCTGGAATTACTGCTTCTAATCCGAAGCCCTTACATTTTTACCTCAGTATGCATACATTTGGAAGTTGTGGGAAATTCACTTGTGGAAATAACTTGCGCTTCTCTTTGTTGAAACATTTTGCTTGGCATTTATCATCCTCTTGAGTGCATGTTGTGTTATTATTGGTTAAGTTTTGAGCATTCTTGGGGTGTCACGCAATAGTGAAATTCCGGAAAATACTTGAAATCTTCAATATTCTGGGTGTTTAGAAACACTTAAATCAGTGAGGGAAATAAGAAGAGTTAGGTGAGCAAGATTTTTAAATTAGAAACTGTTGGAGAAGGCAATGTGATTTAGTGGTGCCAAAAAAGCTATATACGGGGAAAAAATAAGAGCAGGTAGAACAGTTCACATATCTCGGAAGTGTTTTGGACCAACACGGTCAAAGTGGTAGGGACGTAAGGAGAAGAATTGCGCTAGGCAAGGAGGCTTTCTCAAGGAGGAGGGAGTTGATGACGGGGACGTTGAGTAGGGATGTTAAGACAAGACTCGTAAAAACTCTGATATGGAGCGTAGCTATGTACGGCGCAGAAACGTGGTCGCTGAAGCAGGAGGATAGACGTAGATTGGAGGCTTTTGAAATGTGGGTGTGGAGAAGAATGGAGAAGGTGAAATGGACCGAAAGGAAAACAAATGAGGAAGTACTAGAAATGGTGGGGGAGGAGAGGGGTTTGTTGAGAGAAATCCTATGGAGGCAGGAAAAATGGATGAAAGGCGTATTGAGCGGTAGTGGAATGTTGAAGAGGGTAATAGAGGGGAGAATGTTGGGCAAGCGAGGTAAGGGTAGGAACAGGATAGGGATGTTGGAAGGGATGAAGGGAGGAAAGAAGTACACCGAGATGAAGAGGGACCTGATATAGATTAGTTTGCTAGGTGGGGAGTCACAAAATGTTTATTTGATAGTTGTGTCCATCCAAAAACCTACCTTAACCGGTAGATTACCTAATAATAATTATCATTACAATTACTTCATAATCTTCAAAATGCATTCCTCCTGCATCGATGTGGTGTGTCTGCCACTCGTCAAAAGCCCACTAGAAGTCGATTTCCAAAATACTGTTCAGTCTTTGTCATTGCCGCTTGAACCACCTCGATGGAGTCGAACCGATATCCATTGAGCTCCCTTTTTAATTATGGAAACAAGAAAAGGTCAGGTGGAGTCAGGTTGGGGTTGTAGGGGGGATGAGACAATGTTGCCATGCCGAATTTCGTCAGCAGCGAGATTTTCACCCGCAACAGTTTTTGTTCCTCACTCAAGACTTTCAGCACCAGCTTCGCGTACACTTTCCTCATCGCAAGATCCTCTGTTACAATGGTGTGGACGGTTCCGACTGAAAGGCCAGTCTCCTCACTGATAAGGGCGATGGTTAAATGCCAGTCAGATTCCAAAATTTTTTTCACTTTGGCCACCTGAACATCCGTTCGAGCAGTCGTCGGGCATCCGACATGGTGCTCATCTACGACGAGCTCCTGGCCTTCCTTAAACATTTTGTGCCACTCAAAAACTCTTATGCGGCTTAAGACATCATCCCCATAAGTCTGTTTTATGAGTTCAAGGGTCTCCGATGTGGATTGCCCGAGTTTAGCGCAAAACTTTACAGCGTAGCATTGCTTGACAGTGCACTTCATGTTGGTGTGATGACACCACAAACAATCACACATCACAAATATCCACCTCCTGTCTCAATGTATGCCCAGAGGCGACTGAACTAAAGTGCGCCTGAGTGGTGAAGGACCCCTCTACGGAGCCGACTAGTCAGACCCCTGATCCACAGCTCCATTGAGGCTACAGCGAAACAGTCCCGATACTTATTGAATGGATCCTGTAGATCCTTAAATGTATGAGCGGGTATTTGACAGAGGATTTATTAGGCTTAATATTTTTCAGCAAATGTTCTATTCCACAAATTAGTAGGAACAGTAAATGTGGCCTTCTGAATATTGGGAAGATTCAACCCCAGTCATACTCTTAATAGTGGGCAAAGGATATGGTGAGGGAAATTGGACAGGAAAAATAAAATGATATAGGGGGTTTAGAACAGAAGATACGATTAAACAAAATACGATAACAAAAATGCTCAGGCTAAGGTATATTAGAAAGCATTGACCCTCTCCCTAATGAAGCAATCACCCAGACAGGGCTTGCAAGAGATTTCTCCCTGTGCCAGTGACCCACCAATCACATGTAATAAAATAAATGCAAATAAATCATGCACTGTCTAGCTTGGATGTACTAAATAGTCTTGATCCTTGCTAGTCACAAGAACTCACACGACCAGGGCTTGCTAGAGATTTCTCCCTGCGCCAGTGGCCTGCCAGTCACTCACTTGCTTGGGTAGCAAATGTGACACCCAATATTTGTGCAAAATCAAAAACACTGGACTTTGTGATTTGCTTGTGGCCCCAATAATTTCACAAACTTTGCCTCATCAATCACATATAACCATATCTTGGATTTTGTTAATTCTTTTGGAGGAAGTCACTTCCTCCCAGGAAGTCACAATGAACATCTGGAAGGTCATTAGTCATTTGTCTCCATACGACCACATTTAAACTCAATACCCTATCGTAAAAAGTCACAAACATTTGAGCAAATGTGCCATGAACTTTATCCAATTCGACTTTAAACTCTTTCGGTGTGCAGCAATTTAAATAGAAGTGTTCAGTCACCACACAAAATAATTTAAAAAAAATTTTTCTACATGAAAGTTTTTTGCTTCAATAGCTGGAATTTTTCACAGCAACCCAGTGAGAGATGAGGCCTATTAAAAACTAAGGTTTTCTGATACTATGAGTGCCATCTATTTCGGGTTTTTTAATGAGTGCAGACCCACATACGTTTGCATTTTGCACCCTTGCCTTTGTACCTTTCAAATGTTCCTGGTATTAATTGGGCTTCATTCTTCTCCTCCCTCTAGCAATTAGTGCAGCTCCGAGAGAAGGCCAGAGCCATCACAAATTTTGCTGGTGCACTGCCATATAGAATGCCAGGGGACACTAATGCCCGTTTGGTGCAGATAGAGATTCTTATGCATTAATGTACGAGGAGATGAGGAAGGGTGGTAATCCCTTGTTAATTTGAAAAGTGATTGTTGATTATTTGAGACTGGATCATTTTGTGGACCAGCTAATGCAAGAATGGTGATGAATATTGAATTGTGAAGTTTTAAATATTGAATTGAAATGATTGTGTGTTATTTTTTCTATTTTGATAATATTTTAGCCTTAATAAAAGATAACCTGATTGATAGTCACCTGCTCATTTGAGTAACTTTTACAAATTTAATTTTAACATTCATTGTTAGGAAAATTAATTCTGTGTTCTGTATTTGTTTATTATATTTAATTATTTAATGAGTGAATGTCAGGTTGCAGTAGTCCAGGGGGTAGAGTGTTGGACTACTGACCGGAGGGCTCGGGTTTGATTCCCGGGCAAGGCACTCTGGGCACCTGCAGATTCACCCAAGCTATGTGATTTTTCGGGTACCAGATCATCCTGGGAAACCATAACCGGCACAGGGAAAGGAACTGGCCCCCCTACCCTAATGTGTGAATTTTCACACGCCATCGGGCTTAGTGCTGGGTGAACTCTACCATCACCTACCAAACTGACCTTCGGGTTGATTACTGTGTTTAGGGTTTTTTAAGTGAATGATAATATCAGTAAAACACTTATTTATATCTTTGCAGTTTTGGTTTGGACCAGTGATGTGAGATGTGGTTTGGTTCAATCCATACCGAAACCTTTCTATAAATGATCAAGTATCAGGTTTGACTGCATTGAAATAATTAATTTCTATAGTTCACAAATAATATAGTAATTTCCTACTTTTCAGCAGAGGTACATAGCAGAATGCATTTTGCTGCACAATAGAATATTCATGTGCAGTACATCAGGTGGAAATCATCATTTATGTAATATTTGGGTTTCACTGTTAAAATAAAGTTCCTAGAGATTGGAGGACAAGGAAGGAGAGGGGGGTAGGCGGGCTAATGAGAGGAGGGGGGGTACTAGTTTGGTTTGGAGGGTGCTTGGGGGTAATTAGAGTGTCAAATATTCAAGAGCAAAGTGATCCATTTTTGTCTCTTTCATGGAGGGCAATTCAAATCGACTCAAACGTGTCCATTTCATTTTGTGTGGTATATCCAGTATAAAATCTATCACCTTGTAGTCCCCAAGCATCCTCCAAACCAAAGGTCTAGTACCTCCCCCACCAAGGGATAAATGAGAGCTTGATAAATTTGGTAAAATACTGTTGGGATGGGAACAGATTGTCCTTGACAGTGCCAGTTCTGAAAACAAAAGTGACTTATGATGTACTTCAAGGAAATATAATGGGGTCCCTGTTATTCTTGATTTTTGTAAGCAGTTTTAACCATGAAGTAAATAGTAAGATTAAGGTGGATGTGTTAGGTATGGAATTAATATTTTGGTTAGGGTGAGTTGTTTCTTTGTCAGTCCATTTCATAATTGAACTAAGCTAAATATAAGTTCCTTTTTCACACTTGTATTTGATTTCCAGGAGAAAGAGTGTATTTCCATTCCGGAATCCATCCATTCCATCAGAAATATTATAATTTTCATTTCATTTATTCAGGTGACATGGTTTATAGAATATTGCAAATCAAGGTCATTTAAAATTTTTAATCGGGATTTAAAAGTATATAACAATGAGTACAAGGAATCTTCAAGGTAATAATAATTCATGACAGACTCAATGCCAGCTGGAAGTTTTAAAACAATATCCAGAGTCAGCCAGCAGCCCTGTGGAAAAGCATTTCAGGTGGGCAATGCTTTTCAGAAAACAAGATGTATATAAATAAAACAGTTTCTGGCGTAACTTGGTGCAAAATCTTCATACTGACTTTTAATAATCAAACCACTTTACTTTTCCAGATAAACTTTTTAACATAAACTTTTTAATCAATCAAATAAAAATCAAGGTTGACGAGCCTTTTCTCAAAATTAAAAAGTTAATGTGGAAAAGTAAAGTGGTTTGATTATTAAAAGTCAAGATGTATATTGTTCTTAATGTTTAATATTAATAAATCTAATGCATTGTTCTGGTCTATTATCTATTAGTTATCTATTATCTACTGGTTAAGATAGATTTTCGATGGGCACAACAACTAAATAAATATTTTGTTTCTCTTAACAAAATGCAACCCAAAATCGTAATCTATTAAAGGTCCCTCTTCATCTCAGTATACTTCTTTCCTCCCTTCATTCCATCCAACATCATCATCCCCTATTTCTCCCCTTCCTCGTTTACCTTACATTCTCCCCTCGATTACAATCTTCAACACCCCACTGCCAATCAATACGCCCTTCATCCAATTTTCCTGCCTCCTTAGGATTTCTCCCAACAAATCCCTCTCCTCCCCTATTATACCTAATACTTCCATATTTCTTTTCCTTTTGGTCCATTTCACCTACTCCATCCTTCTCACACTCATATTTCAAAAGCCTAATCAACACCCATCATCCTGCTTCTGTGACCATGTTTTTGTGCCATACATAACTATGCTTCATATCAAGGGTGACGAGCCTTTTCTCAAAATCTTTAATCATCATCCCTGTCGTCAATTCTCTCCTTATGAAACCTTCTTTGCCAACTGCAGTTCTCCTTATCTCCCTATTACTTTGACCATTTTGGTCTACAACACTTCTGAGACATATAAACTGTTCCACCTGCTCTAGTTTTTGCCCTTGTATTTTAATGTTAAGCTTAGCTAGCCTTCTCTTTATGGAAAACTGCATAACCTTTGTTTCATTTATTTATAATGATGTCAAGGAGAGTTGCAGAGGTATAGTGAACTCTTGTAGGTTCATCATTGGTTACATTTCGAACAAATGACAATAACACATCAAGCGAGTCGTGTTTTGCTTTTGTTTCAATGAGAAGATTACAGTTAAAGTTGCCATTTATAAGAAATAAAGAATTTTGAGCAGAATTATGGATGACTTTTAACAGTTTGGTCAATTTAACAGGGAATAGTTAAAAATTACTTTAGGGAGTAGTAGCGATAAACAGATGAGAGTCCATCTAATGGACTCTGATCTGTTATCTGCGTTACACCATATTCAAACATTGTTCTTCTTTATGGAAGCTGTGAGTGGAATTAACTGAAGAATGATGCAAACTTTCAGATAAAGGATGGTTTACATGGAGGATTAAGACTTCAACATTTTCATGCTCTGAGTTACAAAAACATTTGGCCAAGATGTAGCTGGGTAGATGAAAAGATTTACTTCACTGGAAACAAGACGGGGCTTTGCTCAAATCACATTTAGATTATGCCCACTCACAAGATTTTCTATTTCTAGCACTTTATTGTGCACACACACTCGATGTTTACATGAAGCACTGTCAAACTATTTGACCTGTGTTGGTAGTTGAAGTCTCCAAAAAGAATTCTTGCCAAAATAGCATACTTAGGCCATGATGCAATATTTTGTCACAAAGATCTTCGTTTATGCTCACATCAAAGGATGCATGCACGTATAATCCTTAATACATGATTCTAAATCTCCAGGATGTGCTGGGGACAAGGCAGGGAGTAAAAATGAATTGTGAAATTCAGTGAGAGTGAGGACTTGTAGAAGAATCTCTTTAAACATTATTAACTTCTGATAATAATGATCGAGTAGATTAAATCATAATTTATGCATCATTGTTTACCTTCTAACATGGTTAAAGTGATACATTCCATTTACCTAATTAATCCATGGGTTGAACATTAGGTAATGTGACATTTAAACTTCTTCTGTTGCTACTCGTTAAGTAGGGAGTAGTCAGATTCTTACCAACCACTCTAATTTGGAAATCAATAATATAGGCACATGCATATAGGTATTCGTGGGAGATGATAGGGTGTATCCATGCAAGTTGGCACTTTTGGGCTACCAGGGTGGTCAGGCAATGGGGTGAATGTCCTCAGCATGTGGGATGAAAATGAGGAACTCTGGAAAGGGGGGGGGGGGAGGAGGGGCGAATCCCAGAGACTGTTGTGGGTAGCTCAAACTCAAGGTTGCTATGCTGCTGGGCTAGTTATGCCCTGTACCATACTGGCACATTTACATTTTTCAGTAGTTTACCATGCATACACTTCAATGAAACATAAGAAATGTAAAGAATATGATTTTATTGGGTGCAGTTAATAAGCTGAAGTACATATATACCTGTATATATGTATATATATATATTTTTTTTTGTTTCAATATTTTCTCAAAAGTGAACCACATGATTTTGGCCTTGTATTTCCAAAGCTTTTGATTGGTTGAACATGATGTGAATGAAAATGGTGAATACTATGTCGTATTCTCTAAGGGTTTCTCTTTAATTTCTTGTTCACTTATTTAGTAAGTATGAATTTGAATGTCACCAGTTTTAATACTGGTGAGATCATTTGTAGCTTTTTAGGTAAGAGTTTGATACAAATTTCCCAACTCCTCTCTCGTGAAGAGAGGGCACCATCAGCACTCAAAGTCATTCCATTCTTAGTATTTCCTTAATGAACATAGGAGTCCATATTCAAGCTAAAGTTCAGTACAGTTTATTTCATTGGACACCTATCTATATGAATAAATGTAAAGTTTCCCCAGTTATTGCTAGTTGTTCCTAATAGATTTGAATCTGCCCATCATCTTCTTATGAACTGAAAGGGAATAAAAGGAGCAATTTAATGATACCCTTTTTAAAAACAATTACCAGTGATGGTTCTGCATTGTTGGGTTCTTCAGTTTAAGGCATCAGTGTATTTTACTCCAAAGGTTACCTGATGTTGAATGCATAGCATATAGTGTATATGCACTATATATGACTTATGGCAAAAGTTTGGGATTGAAACATGTTCTGAACACTCACATTCCCAAAATAGCTATTCCAGGATACCAGTCACATGAATTCATTCAGTAAAATTAAGTGGAAAGTAGCTTTTATGTAAATAATACAACTTACACCATGTTTGAAACTGTTGGAGGAGGTTCTGTGATGTCACAGAAAACAATGCAGACATCACCAACAATCATGTTGGGAGTGAGGAACTGCTGCAATGTATCAACTCCTGTGCGTGGCACGCGATCAAACGGATATCCCATGGGGCGAGCATCAGGAAACTTTTGGTCTCGAATGCCACAGAAACTAGCCGACTCTGCACATGCCCCATCACTAGAGGTGACTCCTTCAACCTGTTAAAATACACAGGGCATGTAAGCTTCATTGATCTGTTAGAAATAACTAATTAGAAATGTTACTGATTATCAATAATATGTAGAGGAATTGGTGTATTTTTGATTCCCTAATATAACAAGTGTCACTCTTTCATAAAAATTGTTATATATATATATTGAAAAATAATATCTGCTTGGGTAGGTATGTGGATAGAAAATGAATAAAAATACTTCAGTGTCATTTTGGGATTTTATCAGAACTGCATTTTCTATTGAAGGTGTTTTATGCAATTTTATCATTAAAGATCATAGTTGTAGTTTATTTAGAATAAAAAGGAAAGAGATGTAATTAGGCAATGAATAAATGATTATAACTTGCATAATTATGGTAGCTAGGTGGGTAGGTTACTGTAGTGTATTCGTTAATTGCATGAGTTAGTTGAATTATTCAGTTTGCAATCTGACTTTCTACGACTGGACCTATGGACTGGGAGCTAGGAGCACTAGATTTTGTCATAAATGGGATACAGTTATTTTATAAGTGAGTTTGCTCTTTCCACTGGCCTCTTATAAAAGGCTAAATAAAGAATATATGATTTTGAAACTAAAAATTAATTGAAATTTAAAAATATAGCTACCAGTTTAACCTTTTCCGGCTGAATTATTCATATAATGAGGCATGGAAAGCTTACCATTTTCCTACGTTAATAAATGTATACTGCATACACTGAGTGTATAAGATGAGCAGCAGTGGCCAGAGGAAGGTGGTTTGCTTTTAGAACACAGCTGTGACTTAGAATGTATGATTTTGGGTAAAATAATGAAATGCTTGTTTCTTATAAATTATTGAAGAAATCAAATATTCTCAGTTTGCTTGAAATGGACTTGAATGGCTTCACTTTGCTTGAATGGTTTCAAGGATGTTTATTCATCCATAATTTTCAAAAATGAACGACTGTATTTTGGATGAGCTTAAGAGTCTCAATCATGTTAAAAATGGACCTTAAAATAACTAAATTCTGTTCAGTCCAGTAAAAATGCATTAATGGCCTACCTATCAGTTGCATCACACGAAATTGGCTTGGAGGGGCCACTGTAAAGTTCATTAATGTTCTTTTAAAGTAAGAACATTATCTGATATACCTACTGGAACTAAATAACAGTGACATTGGGGCTAATTGTCATACCCTATCATCCTTGATGTCGGAGATCATGACGAAGAGCTGGCAGGGAAAGCCATCTGCAGATCCCTTGGGGATGAGCATGTGCTGGGGCCAGCCGCAGCCGCAGTAGTTGAAGGCCTCGAGGGCACCGGTGGTGCCGTTGGGCCGGGCCTCCAGGTCACGGAAAGTGCTTGAGAAGGGGATTGTGATGGAAGATTGTGTTGACTCCCTTGTGATTGTGGTTATTTTCGGACTTCCTCTCACTTTTATCAGACAGAGATAACAGGCATTCCGTTATTAAACTTCAATGAATATTAATTAGTAAGTAATAACTCCCTCTTACAGAATAACCATCCATTTCAACTCATTAATTGACTAAAAGTTTCATATAGGGATAGAAACAATAATTGAAAAAACTCCAATAGCCGTAAACAGTTAATGCTGTAATAGTTTTAACTGTTTACGGCTATTGGAGTTTTTTCAATTATTGTAATACTATTGGCCATAAGAGCTCAATTAATTTATTATTGTAAGGAAACACTCACATGTAATTACAAACTTGTCCAACTCAATAAACAGAAGCCTTTGGTCTCTGAAAAGCATTGGAAGACCTCTTTCATCAAACTTAGGAGCAAGGAAAATACGCACTGTCCCAGTCCGCTGAGTATTTGAATTGTTCTCTACCTAGAGAAAAAAATGAAGAAATACATGCAGTAGTCAGCACCCTATTATTTGGATGTTTATTTTCCACCCACTGTCAAAGATTGAAAATTAAAATATCTGTGGCACAATATATGTTGACACTCAAATTAATTTGATGAGTATACTGAATGATGCCCAAAATGCATACCTTTATTTTATAAGTGAATGGAGCATGTTGTAACTGGTTAAGTCGAGCAAAAACAGTTCCTCGAGGAGTAAAGTCCAATCCTCGTGACAAGTCAACATCCCTCTGTTGCCAGAAGGTCATCATTTCATTTTTACCTCTTCCCTTGGTAATCACTTCCAAGTCCATCATCCTTAGTCCTTGGTACTCCAACTATATTTGATAAGAAAACAATGAATAATTCAATTGAGGCTATGGCTGCAATTGGTTTAAGAGATTGAGATGATAGCCTTTAGAACCATCAAAGAAACCCTCAAGCTGAATATCCAATTGGTTGACAAAAGAAAATAATATGCTATAAATATTCACCCGTCTTCAGGTAATGTGCATTATCGAAATTTCTCCCTCAAAAATGTCTCGCCTCTGAAAAATGTGTCATTTTAATGATGAGCACCTAAAGTGTAAGAGGCATAAAGTTTGGGGAGTGAAACTAAATTTTGTCAGTATTGATTATTTTATATAGGACAGTTGAAGTGTGAAGGTTTAGAGAGAGTTTTGCATTCCCAAATCAATGGATATTTTTTCTAAGTCTCACACATCTCAATGAATATTAAAAACCAACCATGGATTGAATTGACTGAATTACATTTCATAGAAATATGGATTGAATTGACTGAATTACATTTCATAGAAATAATGGAATATCATTTCTGCACTATTTATTTATTAAATTGCATCTTTTCTTAAAATTTCTTCTCCCTGGTTCAAGCAGTTTTTCCCTATATTTTCTTTGATTCAGAAACTATACCCCTTTGTACAGTATCCCAAATATGTGATAAATATTCAAGGCTAAATATCAAACCAAAATGAGGAAGTACTAGATATGGTGAAAGGGGACGAGAAGGGTTTGTTGGGAGAAATCCTAAGGAGGCAGGAAACATGGATGAAGGGTGTATTGATCAGCAGTGGGATGTTGAAGGCTGTAATAGAGGGGAGAATGTTAGGCAAACGAGGAAAGGGCAGGAACAGGATAGGGATGTTGGGTGGGATGAAGGGAGGAAGGAAGTACACAGAGATGAGGAAGGACCTGATGTAGAGTAGGTTGCTGGATTGTGTTTTGTTAGGAGTCGCTAAATATTATTTGGTAGTCGAGTCCATCCAAAAACCTACCTTAACCAGTAGATTACCTTATAATAATAATAATATCAAACCAATGTGAAGTAAAACCATTCAATTTCTTTCATAACTTTTCATTTCAATATTTCTCCATGATATTGGCTTGATGAAGCAAGGTGTCTTAGATGCAGCTCTGCATGACATTAAAAATTTTTCCCTTTTTTAGCTCTGATATTCATGAAACTTATTCCACTTTTCTGCAATTCTTTTACCTTAAATAATGAAGAAGCCCAACTCAGATTCTTTCCTCTCATTCAGTCTCATAATCTTTCTTAGGAAGCTTTGAAATAGAAAGGGAAATGGACACATGGAGGTGTGTGCAGGAAGTAGTCGCATGCCCATAAAATGTTTCACACACAAGAGCACTTACTCTGCTTGTGGGGTAGCTGGGAAGAGTTCTCTTGTGAGTTTGAAAGAGATCGTCAGTGAAGGCATGCCAACGGTAAAAAATTGGATCCCTCATTGCGGTCGTTGGATCGCCCATCACCCCAAAAGATTCCTGAAACGTAAGCATTTCATTTAGAGTGGTGGGATCTTATTTATTTTTAAAGACATTATATGGATAATCATTTTTGCAATATTAAGGGTTATAAGAATTGAATTTATTTGATTATGTATCAGGAGACTCCAGGAATTAATGAATTATGGGTCTGTAACCGATTTGCTGCCTCTAGAAGATGCCTTGGAATATATTTATGTTCAAATTAATGTTATACAAAGCATGTTCTGTTGCGAGACGAAGTTAAAAAAAGAATGAGGATACAAATGTTCTCATTTCTGCTCAAGTAACTGCGAGTACAGAGGAGCATTTGTAGTTACATGCACTGATTAATGAAGTGCATGAGTGAATGCAACTTATACTTTATAACACACTTTCAGTTAGTCGAACATACTTCAGAGAAGTAGACAGGTATGACACATAAACAGATGCACCAAAAAATATGAAACAGTAAAGTAGTTTTGAATTTTTTGCAACTAAAGTTACAAAATAGATAGCAGCACTAATCTATCTCAAAGGTATATATTCTCTCTATGTTATGCACTTTGCTTACCAGATGCCGTTGATCTGGGTCATGGGGCAGGGCGAGAAGGAAGTGTCCCAGGTTGTGCAGGTTGCCATAGAGATTGGGGTTGATGGACAAGATACTGGCCTCAAGGATGTCACCAAGAAGATCGATTCCTCCTTCCTCTGTTAGTTCCACGACCTCTCCCTTTTGCTGTGTATTCGAGGCGAGGAAAAAACCATTGTACTGGTTTGAGTGATAAGTATCATTTAAATTAAGCTTTCATCTCCTGAGATGGACAATTTGCCATTTCATTGTAGATGGACAATTCCATTTCATTTCAAATAATATGGGGGGAAAAACTCCAATGGCCATAATAAACAGTTGCAACTCTCGTCAGACTAATTGCTGTGTTGGTTTTTGCGGGAACCACGAAAGGGACCAAACAACCTCTCAACCAAGAATACCCTCTGTGGTGGCTTACAGGAAATTAATCCACACACAGCCACACACACACTATCCTGTCTGGAATCCTTCACAAGGCTGTGAGACCCCGTTAAAGTTTCTAGGTGGAAATGTAATCCTTCATGAGGCTGTAGGGAAGACCCTGTTAAAGGTACCAGGATGTTCTACAAGTACACACTCTGTGCCTATCCACGAAGGATAAGCACAGGCCATTCACATACACTAGCACTCAATAAATGCACACACACACTCAAAGGGCCCAACTTCTGGGAGAATCTGGAAACAAAGAGCGCAGACAAAGATATGCGTCAAACACGCGTGTTTCGGCCACAAAGTGGCCCTCTTCAGCGAACTGAAGGGAAAAAAGCACCTCCAACACTAGGTTGAAAGTGGCTGACTTTCAGCCTAGTCAGATAATCCAGATAATTTCCAATCCAAAAAAAGTCAGGTTCCAGATAATTGAAATTTGAATGAGGAATGTACTCACGTTGATCACCCTTCCGAGGTGAATGGCTTCGATGATGCGGTCCCTCCATCGCTCCAGATCTGCAATGTCGAACCTGATCTGATCGGCCTCTCGGTTAATGTCCTGCAGGTGTTTTGGAGACATATTTTGATCAGTTTTTAAGGATAAGTAATTAATTCTGTGATTCATTCACTGCCAGTACTGAGAACTCTATTCTGCCAATCAATTGATTCCTAATAATTTTTACAGCACTATTTTCCCACTCACACTAAGAACAGCTCCTGAGAATCTTGGAGGATAGACTCGGCTGGCCACCAGGGTGTCCAACTTGGGGAAGTAGCCCTCTAGGAGTGGCTCTCTCAAGTTGGTCAAACGTTTCACTCGGCCAAGTCTATTGCATAGCCTTTCAAAATTGTACCTTCAAAAGAGAAGTTCAGGGTCAGTTCAGAATCTTACATCTAGTACCCCCAGAAATGACACTCATGTTGACTTTTCAATGGCTTGGCTAGGGAAAATGAGTTTGGGGTGAAGGATACTTTTCCTAGTGCTCCAAGTGGGCCTGTAATCTCATTCTCATGTGTGCTGCTCATCCCATCATACATAATCTTTCTCACTAACTAACCTCTACTTCTTCACAGTGGTGCCAGCCATATATTAGGGATATCTGCCCCTTAACAAGAAATGCAGCAATGAATATCAACCTCTTTCTGCTAACATAAATGCATAGCATAGCACTAAATAGAATTCCCAGAATTCAACAGTGACATTTTTATTACATAGACCATTTAGAGGTTAGGCAATGAGTCATTTCCTTACCTGGCCTGGATCTGCTGGTGCATGTAGTAGAATATCTCTCCCCTCCTGTCCTTCCTGACGATGTTCAAGGGTGCCTGGAAGGGGAACACCAGGTGCCAATGCCAATGGTGCAGGTTGATGCCCACGTCCTCCCGGAAGTAGGCCACGCGGTGCTCCTCCTCGAGGTCAGAAGCCGTGTAGTCCCTCGGGATCTCCAATGGCATCTGCCATTAAATTTTAGTTGAAAAATTTAAACAAGGCCATTGGATTTCCTGTTCGCAAGTGTCACATGCAAACAGACTCAAATGAGGTGGTCACTTTCCTATCGGCATAATTCTATTACTCTTTGTATATATATATATAAATTCACTGATAGTCATAACAAACACAGAAACCAAAACACACAAAAGAGGGACTCACTGGTTCTCGAATTTTCGGTGGTGCAACCTAGTGCAAGAACTAGTGAGTCCCTCTTTTGTGTGTTTTGGTTTCTGTGTTTGCTGTGACTATTTAGTGAGTTATATATATATATATATATATATATATATATATATATATATATATATATATATATATATATATATATATTCATTCACATGGAAACAGATATAAGGAAAAGGGATAAGAATATTTGTTCGCCATATGGTGGGATTTCATGTTTGAATGTGTATTTGGCCAATGTGGCTTGTCTCTTTCTTCTATGCATGCCACAAAACACACTGTTCCTGTTCTTTATGATGTCATATGATGGCTTACCTACTGTCCTTTCCTCTTGTGTGTCCTCTATTTCCCCTTTGGTGGGTGAAACACCTCCTGAACACCATTTCTTGGCCAAAGAATTGGAGCACTTGGCTGCATAAAGCCCCTGCAGATCTCAGTCCAAATTATGTTTCCTTGATGGCTCAAGTGGTTAGAGCATCAGCCCGGCAAGTCAAAAGATTCGGTCTTTATGTATAGGTCAAGGAAATATTTTTGTGCTTGTGATCTGCATATGTGTGTATGTATATGTGTCCTGAGAATATTGTTATTAAATCATTTATTTGCCCACCTCATGGACTACAAACTTGACGTGGTGGAAGGGCTAGTGCTTTCTGATGACCCCTAGAGCTATGCTGGCGGCAGCATTGAAATTTGCTCCAGGTACGGTCACCCATGCCAGATAGGTCAAAGGTTAAGAGCCAGATAAAAGGTAGTCCACGCAGCATTTGTTCCTCAGTGAGATAACTGCAAAGGTATCTGACTTCAGTGGGGCGGCCATTGAGTGATGGTGTCACGTGAAAAATACTATTGAGGAAAGCAATGGGAAAACACTTCAAGTACTTATTCCATTCAACAATGATGGTTCTTAGTATGAATCCTAGGAGTACTGGATTCGGCCAGTTTGACCATTTGTCATGTCCAGTATTGGGAGGGGCAAAACTTCTGAGGTTATGATCTTCAGAAAGCATTGCACAGCAAAATTTACATAGCTTGCAAATAAGACCACGTGTAGATGAGGAGTGAACTAGTTTGAATAAGGACTTAGTTAGGGCAGGGAAATTAGAGAACATAAAATGAGGGATGGGGAGAGGAAATATGGATATTTTAGGTCTGTGCGAGGTGAGTTGGAAGGATTACAGGACAGGGATTACTGGAGTGATAGTTCTAGAGTATATGAGAACCAACAAGGGGTTGCCCATAATTTTTTTCTTAGATCTCCTAACCATTTTGTTAGTGTAGATGTTTTTCTTGGACTAAGTGACCATGCAGCAGTGTGTGCTCAGATGGTTTAGTATAGATCAGCAAAGGGAGGGTATGGGATATAAAAAGAAAATTTGGCAATATGCCCGGGACAGATGGGGAAGGGTTTCAAGCATTTTTGAGGGGCAAGTTTCTGGAATGGGCAGGTAGTGGAGTGACTGTGGAGAAAATATGGGAAACATTCAAAGAAATAATTCTTGAAGGGCAAACAAAGTATGTCCCCATAAAAAAATTGAAACAATACAGATCCAGAGTACTACTACAAAACCATAAAAAACTGTAAGTGGTAAAACAGCAGTTACCAGATTAGCGGGACACAGATTAAAGAATGAAAGTGAAGAAATGTCGCAGCATATCAGTATCTTGGTCTGGAACCCAAATAGGGAAAAGAAAAAGATAAAGGGAAAATATCTTATCAATGCAATTTCAAATGACAATGCAACAAAATCCTATAGGTACATGAGAACGAGGAAATACAACAGGGATCATGTGAACATATTAAAAACTAATGATAATATGTATAACTGACAGTGTAGAAATAACAATGTTTTCAAAACTTGCTTTACTCATGTTTTTCGGGGCATAGAAAATTAAACAAAAAAAAGTTTGACTAAATAGCTCAGAAAAAACAGAGAACTTCATCAGGATAAGAGCACATAACAGCTTACTTCCCTTGACAAACGGTATTATAGTGGAGGACTCATATGTTGTGAAAAATATAAGGAAGATGAGGAAGACTAATGCACTGGGACCAGACAATACATCAATTGATATTCTAAAACTGGGTGATGCTGCAGTAGCTTTGTACCTGAGTCATCTAGTCAAAGTAACTTCAAATAACGATGTGCTATCTAATGATAGGAAAAAAAAGGAATCATTACACCAATTTTCAAGAAAGGGGATAAAACAAGAGCATTTTGTCTCATATCTGTTCTTCTTGTGTATGTATGTGCATTGTAAGAGTGACCAGTGATCAGACTTGACTGTTGCCACCAAGACAATTGTGTAATTGCAATGATATATATATATATATATATATATATATATATATATATATATATATATATATATATATATACATATATTAATATATATATATAATAAGTAAGTATATAATAAAATATATTAAATATAATAAATAAATAAGAAGGTTGGAAGAACTGTGGTGAATATAGAGCAAGTAACGGATAGAATATTACTAGTAGAAGTGAAGTCAGAATGGACAAACTTAGTTATTGTTTAGGTATACCTGCCACTAAGGGAGGAATATATTGACAGGGTGTACAATCAATTAGAAGAAATAATTATGGGCATTCCTTAAAGGAAAAATTTTATAATGATGGGGGATGGGAATGCAATGGTAGGCGAAGGGAGAGATGGTGATAAGGTGAGGGACTACGGTTTAGGTACAAGGATTGGCCGCGGGGAGAAATCTATTGAGTTCTGCAGGACACAGATGTTCATCATAGCAAAAATATGGTTTATGCAGCACAAAAGGCATATGCACCCATGGGAAATGCCCAGGAGTTCTGAAAGATAACAGATAGGCCCTATAGGTTGCGACAACATAACTTCGTTTTTTAAAAGGATTTTGCTTTATAGAAAAGGAAGTTATGTTGCTGCACCCTGCATTATGGCTAGGGACAGATTTAGCAAGAGTATGATTAATTTGGAGAGTTTCCCGAGAGTGGATTCTGATTTAGAGTGTAATTTAGTCCTAATCAAGAGTGAGGTCAGATTTAAGGGAATAATGCAGGGAAGGCACTTGAAGAATGGAATAGAGAGGTTGGGTCAAAGTATTCTTGATGGCGAGTTAGAAAGACAGCAGCATCAATTTGAAAAGCTTATATTATGAACAGCACTGGAAGTGAGGCAGTGCTCGGATCGAATGGGAGTTGCGGAGTGGAGAGCCCTAGGGCCTCACCCTCGTTTCCTCGGTGCGGACGTTGGACTGCTCGCGGGCCCTGTCGAACACGCCTCCGTCCACGAACTTGGCGGGGAATATCTCGTTCAGGGGTGGCAGCTGGATGCCCCTGGTGTCCGGGCGGTGCAGGAGTGCCACGGAGAGGGCGTAGACGTACATGAAAGGGTTCACCCGGTCGCGAGCGTACACGGCGACGGCCTGCATGTCTTCGAACGTCGCCGGCTCTGAGTCGGACACAGATCGGAATCATACGAATTAACACTATGTAAAGAATGAAATGAAGAGCGGGAGGCCACCTCGCGTTATTTTTGCGCAAGTGCTTCAGTATTTTGTGTTTACCCATGAAGATCTCGATGAGCCTGGTAGCCATGTCCCGGTGGTAGGGGAGGAAGAGGCAAAAGTTTGCCCTTCTATCCAGCTGCATGGGGAAGGAGAGGTCCGGGTAGGTGTCAAGCTGCTTCACCGGCACCCGCACGTTCACGTCCTCGCCGAATCGCGTGCCCAGGTTGTCGGCCACAGACTGGAACCTCTCCGCCTGCGGACAACGAAGATAGAGCGCGCGCGCATTGGATCACATGTCGGTGGCGGCAACTGTCAGACGCGCGACACAAACGAATGCAAGGATAGTATAACAAGTATTGGTAACCATTTTGTCCTAACGTATGCGTGTAGTGCTGAATTCAAACCGTCGGTTGAGTGAGCGCATGATTGCAGATCGTATTATTGGCATTGATGTAAGATGGCGGTGCACACTATTATCGCTGAAAATTTGGGGATGCGAAAGATCTGCGCTAAACTCGTCCTCCCGAAGGTCTTTGGACGGACAACCAGGAGCAGAGTCGAGAGCATCTACCTTCTTCAACGACATCGCGACGATCCCCCAATTCTCTTACAGTCTCCCCGACTTGGCCCCAGCCGCAGACTATTTCCTATTCACAAAAGTGGATTTCTCCCTCCGTCAAAGGACACTACTATGGGACCCTAAGTCAGGCCGTCAAAGAAGCTTACTCGCGTACCCTTAAGGACCTTCCGCCTACCAGGGAGCCTTCGAGTCTTGGATAAGCCACAGAAGAAAGTACATTGACGGTCAGGGGATGGAAGAATTTTGAGGCAGTGTACCAATATGTGAAATAAAACTTTTTTTCGAAACTTTCCTCGATACTTTTTAAATAAAACAAGTATGTTTTATGTTGTACGCTGCTGTTAAGAAATGCCTTATACTGCGTCCACACACGGTTACTCCCCTCTATTACCCTCTTCAACATTCCACTACCGCTCAATACGCCTTTCATCCATTTTTCCTGCCTCCATACGATTTCTCTCAACAAACCCCTCTCCTCACCCACCATCTCCAGTACTTCCTCATTTGTTTTCCTTTCGGTCCATTTCACCTTCTCCATTCTTCTCCACACCCATATTTCAAAAGCCTCCAATCTACGTCTATCCTCCTGCTTCAGCGACCACGTTTCCGCGCCGTACATAGCTACGCTCCATATCAGAGTTTTTACGAGTCTTGACTTAACATCCTTACTCAACGTCCCCGTCATCAACTCCCTCCTCCTTGAGAAAGCCTCCTTGCCTAGCGCAATTCTTCTCCTTACATCCCTACCACTTTGACCGTATTGGTCCAAAACACTTCTGAGATATGTAAGCTGTACTACCTGCTCTATTTTTTCCCCGCCTGTTTTAATATTTAGCTTAGCCTTTTTCTTTCTGGAAAATCGCATAACCTTTGTTTTATTAATATTGATTCTCATCCCATATTTATCGCACTGAACGTCCAATTCACTCAGCAATATTTGCAACCCCTTGGCTGACTTAGCAACTAATGCTTGGCCATCAGCAAACCTAACCGATTTTACGAATTCCCCTCCGACTTTCATTCCTACCTCCAGTTCTTCCCATGCCTCTTTAATCATTTCCTCCACATAACGTTGAACAGCACCGGTGACAATGGGCAACCCTGCCTTACACCTCTTCCTAACACTGCCCATCCGGACTCTCCGTTCCCCACTCGCACCTGAGCAGTCTGAGACATGTACAGGTTGCGGATCAGTCTCCTGTCCCTCCAATCCATTCCTATTTGCTGCAATACACGCATTATTTGATCATTTGTTAAGGGAGGGAGTACGTGGACAAACTGCCAAAATATTAGGGTTTATTAGAGGGGTACTGGAGAAACGTGACGTAAATTTGAGATAGCAATGCTATCTATTGCTGGTTAGGCCACATTTAGCAAATGCTGCTAGTTGAAATCCTCACGAAGTCGGTTTATTTGCCGAATCGGAACGCGTGCGCCGCTCCCCCTTAGAGTTGGCGGATACAGTTATTCTGATCACTTACCATCCGTGGGAAAAAGTACACCATGAATCTATTTGTTCTACACTTGATCTCTCTAATTTTATTGAAACGATGTCTTCCCCAGCAATACGATGGGGATAATAATGCATTTTCAACATCAATGCTAAAGAGACCTCCTTCCAATTTATACAAGAGCTTCCAATCTGTAATTTAACCTTCACTCCATTGAGTGATTCCCAGCCTAGCTGCTCTAATATTTTGGTTACACCACTCAGTTAATATCCTTAAAGCATTTTCACAAATTTATCTCCAATATGCGTTGCGCGATCTATCCTATTCCACATGGTACCCCGCTAGCGTGTGTGGCAGTGAGTGATTACGCGCCAGGCATGCAACATCAAAAATTAAGTTACTCAGTTGACGCGATTAATTCTCTGAAAACCAGAAGTCTAGTCTCCCCAGAAGTAAGTACACCCCCCTAAAAAGTGTGGATAGATAGTGCCAAGCTTTCCCTACGGATGTGAGCGTTGCATTCGTCGAAAGTCTTCCCACCCCTCACGGACGTCACTCACCAGGAAGTCATTGCTGGGCACCTCGAAGACTGCGCCGCGGTCACCTTTTGGCACGAATATGGGTTCCGTCGGGCGCCCGAGCAGGTAGAGCACCTGGTGCTGCTGGTCGGCCGTGTTCTGCGACGCCATCCCTCTCTTTTCTCTATATCTTTCTTTTCTCTCCAGACAGATTCTCAAGAGGGGTGTTCTCCTCGTAGCCTTTCAGAAGAGTCGATTCGTGTTCTTTCGCACTCGCAGACAGATTCAAGTCAGCGCGCAGAGCCACCAGTGGAGACACAAACGCAAATACATTATATATAAGAGCGTTCAAAAATTGCGTGCGCATGCAAAAACAATCGTTCCTGCGAATCACGAGATTCCGGATGTTCAATTGAAGCGATATAATCCTGTCCCTCTCGATGATATTTAACCGCGAATTTGAAACCACATGTATACCGTGAGAGGGCCAAACCCTTGTGATCGTGGTTCAATCTACGGGCGACCGATAACAAGCCAACTATCTGAGGCTGACAGGAAGGCATGAAAAATGTCTACCAATATATCTATAGTGGTAATATGAGAAGAGAGGATGTGATTTCCGCGACTTTAATATCATATCCGGTCGTCTGGGGTTTTAGGGTGGGGGAGGCGGAGGATATTTGCAGTCTTTTCCACGGGTGCATGGACCCGTGGCTTCAAAAAAGACATTGCATTCTCATGCCCAAAAAAATAGTTCATCAAAAAAGGTGTTTGGGTCACTGCACTCTTCCCGAGAAGAGCATTAGTCCGATACCTTGATTTCCGAGACAACGACATCCCGAAATATGTTCTAATCTATATTTCGTTTTCGTCGGTTACATCCGGGTCAAGTTATTCTGGCAAGGCGCGCAAGTGGCTCCTCTCGTTCTCACTGGATTGCTTTGGGAGAGAACTCAAGAGTGAAGCCAGAGAGAACCATGAGCATTGATGATGATTCCTGCATTTCAACGTGACTGGAATGAACCATTGTAAATGGTTTACGTTTGAATGGAACGATAGAGTTTCGTTTAATATGACACGTTCAACCCGCCGCGCGATTTCCTAAGCATGCCCTCGTTGCGGCAGGTTGCCGCAACATACAAGTACTTGTAAACAAAAAAATGCCGGGACCGTTGTATTTCGTATCTGGTGGAATTTTAGTGTTCTAAATATTATAATGTTGTTCTCCATTCTTATTCTACGCTTTTCTATTTAATTGTTTTCACACAGATTTAAATTTGATAAGTCACCTTCTCATGGGTTACTAACGAAGACCGAAAGCGGAAATTTCCCAACCCGGCGGCGAAACCCATCCGTAGACACATAGAGCGACGCCATTGTTTCCCACTCAACTCTATTTTTTACACTACACTTACTCTATTATTACTCAACAGATTTATTGGGGAAAAATGATAAAAAGGTTAAAGAGAAATGGTAACTTTCGCTAGTTAGGCCTCATTTAGAATAAACTGCAAGTAAATGAAGTTGGATTGATATCCGCATTGGATTGCGAGCAGCGTAGAGGAGCTAGATTTGTAAAACGTTGTTATGATAAACTTAGTAGTGTACCTAAAATATTAGAGGAGTTAGGCTGGGAATCACTCACGGAGCGAAGGTTGTTACAGATTCAATCGCTTGCATTAATTGGAAAGATTTATCTTTAGCGGTGATGTTGAAAATATGTTATTACCCCCATCGCACTACGGTAGGAGAGATCATGTCAATAAAATTAGAGAGATTTAAAATGTCATTGTTTTCACAACCGGTAAGGGATCAGAATAACATTTTCCGACCGCGGAAGGACCATATTCGTGTCAAAATGGGTCTGGTGAATATTAACAACCTGCCACTAACTCTTGCGGTGGCTTGGAAGGAACTAAAATGAATCAATAACTCTTTAGCTTTCGGATGAATACTATGCATCCTCAAGCCTGCGTCATTCAATGCCTTCTCTGGCCATCCCGCAAATCTAAATGAATACCCATTGATTGCCTTATTGTTTGATATTTTAGTACCCTGCAAGCCACCGCTAGGGTGTGTGGCAGGGGCTGATTGCACACCAGACTAATTTTGACCCGAATATGACACTGCATCGGTCAGACAATGTTATTCTAATCCCTTATCTGTTCTGCAATTAATCTCTCAAATTTTATTGATATGATCTCTCCTAACGTAGTACAATAGGGGTAATAATACATTTTCACCGTCACTGCCAAAGAGCATCCAATTTATGCCCAGCCTAGCTGCTCTAATGTTTTGGATACGCTACTAATTTTATAAAAGCAAAGTTTGCCAAATCTAGCTGCTATTCTACGCTGCACGCGATACAATTCGGCAATCGATTCCACTTCACGAGGATCCCAATTATACTAGCAGTATATTCTAAATGTAGCCTAATCAGCGAAATACATGTATAACATTTATCTTTGAGTTTTTAATCAGATGGATACTTTGTATTCAGATTTCGAATGAATACTATGCATCCTCAGGATTGCATATTTTGATACTATTTCCGACCATTACTCAAATCCAAATGAATGCACGTTGATCGTTTTGTGGTGTTGTTCTCAGTTACTTGGAGTCGAAACGGCGAATAACGGCAGTTAGACTTTTTATTGCGTTCCGTTGCAACAGTTTAACTACAAGGTATACATTATTTCTGTTCTCCTCATTCCTCTCCTTTTGTTCTTATTTCATGAAATAAGTCGATTCATCCTTTGATGGGGGGGAGAGGTGCCACTCCGGAAACCGGGGGATTGGAAGGTTGTCTCGCGCTGTAGCCGGGGAAAGTCAACGCTGCGGCGAGGGATGAGAGATGCGAAGGCAAACCTAATCCCCGTCTCCAACAGGTATCAGGTGCTATCTGAGGATAGCCCGTCGGTATCTGCAGCCCATACCACCGCCCCTGTGGGAGCACCACAAAGAAGGATCGGTCAGAGAGGGAAGGGGGGAATTTCTAGTGTTAGGCAGCAGTAACGTCAGACGTGTGATGGTCCCCTTGCGGGAGAGGGCAGACCATGAGGGTGTGAGCCAGCGCCTGACGGCATGATGCATTCCTAGTGGTGGCATGTCCCGGATGACGAAAGCGGTTGGAGAGGCGGCTGTGGGCACTAAGTGTTCCAGGCTGAAGAGATTCTGAATTCCTTCAGGGAATTGAACTCGAAAGTAAAGGTGGTGGGTGGTGTCGAGGAGGTAGATGTGACGCTCTCGATCTGCAGCCTTGTCCCGAGGATTGATCGTGGGCCTCTGGTTTGGAGCCGAGTGGAAGGCATCAGTCAGAGGTTTGCGCGCTTTCTGCAGGAATATCGGGACGTCCTTCGTCGACCTTCATCCGGTGATCCAATCGTGTAGAAATCCCCTGAACCGTTCTGATGATGTTCACGACACGTCTGAGGCGGCCAGGTGTGTAGCGGGTAGGATATTCGAGTACTGCAGGGCTTCTTTGGATTAAAGTGTAGGTCAATTAGTGGGTCTCTGAAGTCTTCTTTGCTCAATTTTGTAGCTTTAAATGAGGTGAGATTCAGTGCTAGCAATAGTGCATTTAACACCAATCAGATAGTATCGAACGGAAAATTATATAAGGAATTCAAAATTATAAGAAGACGATCCTCGTTAAAAAATCAAAAAAACCTAATGCCAAGGGAACATTATCTGTATTGGTCGTAAATTTCCGAAGTTTAAAAAATAAAGTCGCAGTATATCATCACCTTATTCAAAACACAGGCGCAGATATAAGTATTAGGACAGAAAGCTGGTTATCCACTGATATTTTCGACGTTAAATTTTCCCAAAATACTCCTCCACTTATAGAAAAGACAGAACAAGTAGAATCGGGGGCGGAGTTTTTATTGCAGTTAAAAATTCATGCATCAGAAGGGCTGAGGTGATTCCGGATAATTGTTTGGAAAGCGTTTGGTGCTCAATTAAAAGTCCTCAATCCAAAAAAAATTGTGCGTGCGCATTTTACAGACCGCCAGACAGAGACAATTCAATACTAGAATTAGATCAGCAAATCAAAGGTTTCTATCCAACACAATGATCGCAACGTTATAAACGGTGGAGATTTCAATGTCCCATCTATTGACTGGAGCACATTTAGTTTTAAAACGGGCGGTAAAGACAAAGATATCTCCAAATCGCTATTGAATTCTTTTACGTTGAACTCCTTGCATCCACTTGTTACTTCCGAGTAAGGCTGAGCATCCAGTCAGTAGGTGTGATGGCGTCGCTCCAAAGTATTTCTCATCTCTGACGCATGACTGCGGGGTTTAAAATGCCATCGACACCTAAGCCTATTTGCCCTGCAAATGGGCGTGAGCTAGGAAGTTGTCAGACACCGTCACGCCTCCCCTGACAAATTCTCTTTGGAAAGGCGGCACGAGGGTGGAATGCGGTCAATGGATAATGGTTTGAGGCCAAGATGACCCCAAAGGAATACACACACTCAAGTTGGACACTTTTTCATAAAGACCCGACGAAAAAAGGATCTTCTCACACTCTCGCACATAATAAACAAACCTTCAACAAAGTTTGCAAAAGTTCTATTGGTCGATTGTCATTCTGGCACCACCACCCTAGTCCGAAATGGCATTCCGTTCTCTTATGTTCGCCTCCACGCCTCGGGCCGAATAACGTCTGTTATCGTGAATGGCATCTACATCACCAATTTTTACGCTCCCTCCGGTGAGCGTGCGAGGGCAGAGCGCGAAACTTATTTTAATAAACTTCTCCTCCCCTACCTGTATTCCATCTCGGGGAGACCATCTTGGGTGGGGATTTCGACTCCATTTACCGCCGAGAGGATAGTGCCTCGAACAGGGATAGAATGACATATTATCCAAGCCGAGCACTCTCAATGATGCTCGACTCCATTGGAGCGATTGACGCAGTGCGTTCTTTCTGCGCCGGTCCCGCCCCCTTCACGCGATCAGGGCATAACTCTCGAACGCGGATCGACTACCTCTTCCTCTCGGCATCACTTAAGAAAGACGTCCATAGAGTGAACACCCTCCCAGTGTCCTTCTCTGATCACTGCGCGCTGATCATGAGTGTTACGTGCTCGGATACAACCCCCGCCGCGCGCGCCCACCGCTGCGGCACCGTGTGGCTCATGGACCTCCGCGTGCTGGAGGACGCCACTCGCCGCGACTCCATCCACAGCCGGGTGTGCGAACTGATCGCGGCACTCCGTCCCGGTGCAGACCTCGCGGTATGGTGGGACGAAGTTTTCAAACCCCGAATTGCCACACACATCAAAAGGCAAACTTTTGAGTGGCGTAGAGAAAAAAATTACACTATCATGTCTCAGACTGCTCAGGTGCGAGTGGGGAACGGAGAGTCCGGATGGGCAGTGTTAGGAAGAGGTGTAAGGCAGGGTTGCCCATTGTCACCGGTACTGTTCAACGTATATGTAGAGGAAATGATTAAAGAGGCATGGGAAGAACTGGAGGTAGGAATGAAAGTCGGAGGGGAATTCGTAAAATCGGTTAGGTTTGCTGATGACCAAGCATTAGTTGCTCAGTCAGCCAAGGGGTTGCAAGCATTGTTGAGTGAATTAGAGGTTCAGTGCGATAAATATGGGATGAGAATCAATATTAATAAAACAAAGGTTATGCGATTTTCTAGAAAGAAAAAGGCTAAGCTAAATATTAAAATAGGCGGGGAAAGAATAGAACAGGTAGAGCAGTTTACATATCTCGGAAGTGTTTTGGACCAACACGGTCAAAGTGGTAGGGACGTAAGGAGAAGAATTGCGCTAGGCAAGGAGGCTTTCTCAAAGAGGAGGGAGTTGATGACGGGGACGTTGAGTAGGAATGTTAAGACAAGACTCGTAAAAACTCTGATATGGAGCGTAGCTATGTACGGCGCGGAAACGTGGTCGCTGAAGCAGGAGGATAGACGTAGATTGGAGGCTTTTGAAATGTGGGTATGGAGAAGAATGGAGAAGGTGAAATGGACCGAAAGGAAAACAAATGAGGAAGTACTAGAAATGGTGGGGGAGGAGTGGGGTTTGTTGAGAGAAATCCTATGGAGGCAGGAAAAATGGATGAAGGGCGTATTGAGCGCCAGTGGAATGTTGAAGAGGGTAATAGAGGGGAGAATGTTGGGCAAGCGAGGTAAGGGTAGGAACAGGATAGGGATGTTAGACGGGATGAAGGGAGGTAAGAAGTACACCGAGATGAAGAGGGACCTGATATAGATTAGTTTGCTAGGTGGGGAGTTACAAAATGTTTATTTGATAGTTGTGTCCATCCAAAAAACCTACCTTAACCGGTAGATTACCTAATAATAATAATATCTCCTTCTACCGCCGGGCGCTGGAGGAGCTCCTGCGTAAGGATGTTGCGCCGGAGGATTTTCACGCCCAAGTGTCGTCTCTTAAAAAAAAATAGTCGGCCACGAATTTAAAAATATGCTCCCCGAAAATGGCAAAAAGAATTAGACTCAGAGATAGGGGGACCCATTACGCTATTCGAGCTTCGGCGCTCGATGAAATCCAACTCCGGCTCCGCTACAGACAGAATCCCTGTCCGAGAATCTGCCTCCGGCGACACCGACCTCCTTAGGGAAGCGGCCCGGCACTTTCAAAACATTTTTAACAGGTATCCTCCGTGGGAGGAGGGAGACACAACCCCTCTTCCCCCTCTCGCTATGCTGTCCTCAACCCAAAAAGACGATTTAGGTCGAGACATAAGTTGAAACGAACTGGACTGCGTCTCCTCCATGTTCTCAAAGGGCAAAGCACCCGGCTTGGACGGCCTACCCTTTGAATTTAATTTCGCGTGCTAGGATGTTTTTAAACATATTTTAACCAACCTTTTTAATTAGTAGCTCTCTGATTGCAAGTCAGTGGATCGCCGTGATAACCCTTATACCAAAGATGACGCGACCCAAGTCGTTCAACGAATTCCGGCCAATCGCCATTTTAAATGCCGATTATAAAATATTGGGACACGTCTTGCACTATAGAATGACGGCTGTTGCTGACATCGTCCTCTCTCTATCCCAGTACGCCGTGTCGAAAACGCGAAACATTTTCGATGCCGCACTTCTAATTCGCGACGTCATTTTTTCCTCAACATAAAATGGCGATAGTTTTCAAGAAGTGCTTGGAATTGACCTTGCGAAAAGTATTTTACACAATCTATGCCAGAAACTCAAAGGGGCCTCTGTTTAAGGCCAGAGTGGGTACGTACATCAGTGGTGGCCAATAAAATGTTCTGTTGGATTAGAAAAGTGTAGTTTGGTGGGAAATGTTCCACCCTGATCCAAAGAGAATAGTTACAGAAATATGTAATGTGGTTTATGATAATGAGATGATACAGGACTATTCTACAATTTCCTCTCCAGTTGGTAACCAACCGGAGAGGAAATGGGAATGGGTATGGATGGAAGAATTATTGTGACATTCATGAACAATGAGTTCCATGCATATATTCACTCTCCCATGGACTACAACCTTGATGTGGTGGAAGGGCTTGTGCGTTCCAATGACCCCTAGAGCTGTTCTGGCTGTAGCATTAATAATTGCTCCTGATAGGGTCACCCATGCCAGATAGGTCGAAGGTTAGGAGCCAGACGAAAGGTAGTCCACGCAGCGTCTGTTCCTCAGTGAGGCGGCTGCAAAGGCGTCTGACCCCAGTGGGGCGGCCATTAAGTGATGGTGTCACGTTAAAAACACTATTGAGGAAGGCAACGGGAAACCACCTCAATTATTATTCCCAAGAAAATAATGATGGACGCAAAACAGAAATTGAGTCCTGGCAACTGCGGAACTCGGCCCAAGGGGCTGTGTGTCGTGCCCGGCAGCGGGGGAGGCAAGTCTTCCGCGGTCGTCATCCCACGAAATCCTCCTTGCTGGGGAGAAATAACAGCAGCAGAACAGAAGACGCAGAAGAAGACGAAAGTAGTTAGAATAGGAACATGGAACGTCAGGACAATGCTGAGGACGGGTAATTGAGAATATTAAGCGAGAGATGGAAAGAGGTAATATAGATGTTTTAGGTCCATGCGAGGTGAGATGGAAGGATAGCGGGGATTACTGGAGTGATAATTATAGAATAATATACAGTGGTGGGGATGAGAGCCAATGAGGGGTTGCCGTAATATTAAATAAAGAGGTAGGAATAATATATATAGTATTCACACATTAGGGTAGGGGGGCCAGTTCCTTTCCTTGTGTCGGTTATCGTTTTCCAGGAAGATCTGGTACCCGAAAAATCACATAGCTTGGGAAGAGAGTGTGTGCCTAGCCCTAGCATGTGCCTAGAGTGCCATACCCGGGAAACGAAACCGGGCCCTCCGGTCAGTAGTCCAAGGCTCTACCCATGGACTGCCGCGACCCAACCGCCCACACACACACAGATTTTATGTATATATATTATATTTAAATTAATAATAATAATAATATATATATATATATATATATATATATATATATATGCCGTGCCGTCGAAACGTAAATATCCAATGTAAGTGTCCTTCTTTTATGTATCTATGTGTGTGGTGTTTGTTGTCTTAGTGTTTGTGTGTTTATATATATATATATATATATATATATATATATATATATATATATATATATATATATAAATTCACTGATAGTCATAACAAACACAGAAACCAAAACACACAAAAGAGGGAAAACTCACTGGTTCTCGAATTTTCGGTGGTCCAACCACCTTTCTCAAGAGGAATTAGGAACAGAACTGAGGCAGAGGAGGGCCCGAAAGCAGTGGTAGGAAGGAGAAGGGGAAATGGGGGAAAAGAGGGGAAAAGAGGGGAAAAGAAAGGAAAAGGGGGGAAAAAAGGGGGGAAGGCATTCGAGGTGAGGAGTTTGGAGGGGTAGTGTATGGCGCGGGAATGTTAAAAAAGGTGGGGATGATATGGAAGTTGTTGGGGGCGGAGGGGGATGAAATTATATGCATAAAGGGGGCAATTAATGTCTAGTATTAATACCTGGGCGATTCCAGGAATCCAAGAGCCAGATGAAAGCTAGCTCTAATGTTTTGAGTTTCAGTGGAGGGTCTGAGTGTGGGAGGGATGCTAAGACGGATACTTTAAAACATTGGTCAAAGGCAGTGTTGTGTTCGGAGGCATGTTTGGGGATTGGGAGCATACCAATAAGGGAGGAATTGTTGCATGAGGCTCTATGATTATTGATTCTAATATTGAGGGGTGTGGTACACTGTCCAATGTAAAAGGCAGGGCAAAGTTGGCACTTGAGTAGGTAGACAACATTGCTGGAGGTACACGAGGAGTAGGGAATTGGTGGGAGAGAGTTAAAGAGCGGGTGGGAGAGGGATGGGATTCTGGTTAGGAAAATAGGACATGTTTTGCATCTAGGTTTATTGCAGGGTCTGGGAGTGATTTTGGAACGGGGCGAGTTCGCTGAACAATGAGCAAGTTCGTCGGTTCTGCTTTAATCTCTACTGGTAATATTCTATTCATTGCTTCCCTGTGTTGACTACGCTTCTTCCTACCTCTTTATTTAATATTACGGCGCGACCCACCATAAAAAGTATATATATATATATATATATATATATATATATATATATATATATATATAGTCACTTTCTTGGAAAACCCACGAAGAGTTCTGTTTCTAATTCCTCTTGAGAAAGGTGGTTGGACCACCGAAAATTCGAGAACCAGTGAGTCTCTCTTTTGTGTGTTTTGGTTTCTGTGTTTGTTATGACTATTAGTGAATTTACATTATATATATATATATAATATATAACTTTTGGACGGCACAATATAACACAGAATAAAACAGATAACACGTTAAAGGGCAGTCACACTGTAGATGATTTGAGCTTTCGGCCTACTCCGAGGCCTTCTTCAGGTCAGACTGAGAGGTCTTGAGGGAAGAGTACCTGGGGAGGGTAGGGGGGCGGAAGGTTTAGGGACTGTTGGTAAGGAAATTAAAGATGGCGGTTAAGGGTGGGAATTTTAACGGATCGGAAATATAGGATGTATGCGGATTCGCGAGTTTTCACCTCTATGTTGGTGGCTGAATCGGGTAGGGATTCTTGAACTGTTAGGGAAAAGCATTCGTCAAATGATAGGTTGTGTGAACTTGCGTGTAAAGGGATAGGAAGAGAAGAGAGTGAAGTTTATACAGGTGTGTGTATATATATATATATATATATATATATATATATATATATATATATATATATATATATATATATATATATATACACACACACACACACACACACAGGAGAGGTGTAGAAGGCGGAATCAAGCAGACCCCTAGTGTAAAAATATTTCCTTGACCGGGACACGAACACCGGATATTTCCCCTTGCCGGGCGAATGCTCTAACTACCTGAGCTATCGAGGATCCCTAAATTACACTGAGATCTGCGATTTTTCAAGTGACCAAGATCCCCGATTCCTTGGCCAGAAGATGGCGTTAGGGAGCTGTTTCTCCCACCAAAGGAGAAATAGACAAACACAAGAGGAGAATGGACAGTAGGTTAGCAAGCATACAACATCATTAAGGATAGGGACAGTTCGTTTCGTGGCACGCATAGCCAGAAGAATAGACGAGCCACATTGGCCAAATACATATTCTAATATGAAATCCCGCCTTACGGCGAGCAAATATTCATTCACATGGAAATAGATATAAGGAAAGGGGATAGAAACACATATAAAAGACGAACACAGGAGGGGTGGGTAAGGCAGAATCAAGCAGATCACGAGCGCAAAAACATTTCTTTGACCGGGACTTGAACACCGGATCTTTCGTCCTGCCGGGGCAATGCTCTAACCACTTGAGTTATCGAGGAAACGTAATTTACCCTGAGATCTGCGCGTGTTTTAAGCAACAAAGTGCCCCGATTCCTTAGTGGGCGAAACAGCTCCCTGACACTATCTCTTGGCCAAAGAATGCTGGATGGAAGAGGAAGGTGGGGAAAGGTTTGCGAGTGAAAGAGTTGGGGATGGAATTTTTAGAAGTGAGAATAATATGGAAGGTGTTAGGAGGGGGGTTGAAAATGTGTGAATATTGGGGTAACAAATGTCTAATATTAATATCTGGGTCATTCCAGAAATCCAGGAGCCAGGTGAACGCTTGCTGTATTGTTTTGAGTTTCAGTAGAGGGTCTGAGGGTGGGAGGGATGCTAAGATGGATACTTTATAGCATTGGTCAAAGAGAACGTTGTGTTTGGAGGCCTGTTTGGGGATTGGGAGCATACCAATCAGGGAAGAATTCTTGCATGAGGCCCGGTGGTTATTGATTCTAATATTGAGGGGTGTGGTACACTATCCAATATACTCGTACAAGTCAGAGAGAGTGAAAAAGCGGATGGGAGAGGGATTGGTTTCTGGTTTTGAAAATAGGACATGTTTAACATCTAGGTTTACTGCAAGGCATGGGAGTGGCTTTGTGACGGGGCGGGGATTTAAGGAATGAACTGGTTGATTTGAGAAGATCTGATAAGTTGGCGGGGCGTTTTAAAGTAACGGAGATGGGAACAAGATTGATGGTGGAATTATGGTTTTTGAGGATATGATAGAAGTGTTTTAGGATTAATCTCAGAGACTCTAGGCCAGGGAAGTATAGTAGTAGTTTTTTGGGAGGCGACAGACAGCTTAGGTCATTTGCGCCATTAGGGATGGGTGGGAAAGGAAGGGAGGAGAGAAACCCGGCGTCGGAATTAGCCTTCTCTTGTCGAAAGGCCCCAAGGGGTTCACAGTTTAACGTCCCACCCGACGGATGTTGTGCTCCCTCGAAGTGCTCTCCACAAAGCATCTCAGGTAGGGATCGGGTTACCACTAAAAATATTTATTGTCTCCAGGATTTGAATCCGGGTCTTCTCGGCGGGAAGCCTATACGTTAGGCTCCGCACCATCCCGATCTCCCTAAGGGAAGTGTGTGGTGCAAATATGAAGAATGGGTTTCTGCGGTGGAGGAAGTTTTGGGAGGGTAAACATGTCTTCGGATTCTTTCTCATTTTAGGAGGGATTCAGGATAACCTCGTTGGAGAGGGGAATGGTGTAGATTTGAGAGGAAATTATCAAGGGAGTCGGGGTCATTGCTAATTCAGTGTCCCCTCATGGACAGGGAATAAGGAATGGAGCGTTTGGTGTGATATGGGTGGCAACTGTTATACACGTAACGTACGTATTGTTGTTTGTTGGTGGGTTTTAAATGTACAGAAGCGTGGAATTTTTGGTCTATTAATGATACGTTTACATCTAGGAAGGTGATTTGGGCGGGGGAAACGGTAGAATTGAAGGAGACAGAGGACGAAGCATTGAGGTCGGATATTAACGTTTTCAGAGAATCAGTACCATGTCACCACAGGAGGAAAATTTCATCGATATATCTGAGCCACAATAGAGGTTTCAGGGGTTGTTTTGACAGGAATTTATTCTCTGCGAGACCAAAAAAGAGATTTGCATAGAAAGGGTTGAATCTACTGCCCGTGGCACAACCCTTGATTTGCAGGAAGAATTTATCGTTAAAGGAGAAGGAATTACGGGTGAGGATGAAGTCAGAATGGCTAAGGAGAATTTCAGTGCTGGGTATGTGTGGCTTAGGGCGTTGGGAGAGGTAATATTGGAGAGCGGAGAGACCTTCTGAGTGGGGAATGGATGTATTAAGGGATGTGCCATCAATGGTGGCCATGACAATCTCGGTATCTGGAAAGAGGGAGGATGATTTTAGCCTTTCCAGGAAATTTAATGAATCTTTAGTGAATGTCGGTAGATATTGGACTATTGGCTGCAGGTAGTGGACTACCAATGCAGAGATTCCTTCCGTTATGGAGTTGCGGGAGGATAAAATCGGAAGAATGAGATTGCCAGGTTTATGGATCTTCGGAAGGATATAGAAATGAGGAGAGCGTGGGTGGGGAGCGGAGAGGAGGGCCTTGTCTGAAGGAGATAGACCTTGATTGGGCCGGTGTTGTAGCGAGGGCGAGGACGCCCTAAGGGTGTCTTCAGAACTCTCGGATACCTCTTCCAATCGGCAAATACGCAAATACCCAAATCCCGCACTTCAGATGGAACTCATTGAATTTCTCGCTTCCAAAGCGTTCGTTCAGGCTGGATCGTGTTTTTAGTGGACTCCCGTCGTGTGACGCGGTGCAAGCGCAAAATCTAGCGAACGATTGAACAGCGGTACGCCATCAAATTTAGTGTTGGGCTGGGGAAATCGGGTACGTAGATGTTTGGCTTCTTTTGCCAAGTGTTCAAGGATGAAAGCATGTCAAAAACTGCAGTTTTGAAGTGACACAAGCTCTTCAATGATGGCCAAAGAGAGTGTGGAGGACGAGCTCCGCGCCGGTCGGCCGTCGATGACAAGAACCGACGACAACGTGCAACGTGTGTGAGTGAAGTGCTGAATTCAGACCGTGGTCTGCTGCTAAATGTGCGCATGATCGCAGATCGTATATTGGCGTCGATAAGAGTGTGACAGTGAACAAACCATCCTTATTACTGAAAATTTTGCGATGCGAAAGATCTCCCTTAAACTCGTCCTCCCGAAGGTTTTGGGACGGAAGACCAAAAGAGCAGAGTCGATTGTCTGCTTGTGGAGACCTTCTGAAACGGCATCGCGACGATACTCCAATCCCATTACAGTCTCCCCGACTTGGCCCCAGCTGCAGACTATTACCTACTCCCAAAAGTGAAATCCTCCTTCAAAGGACACCACCATGGGACACTTAAGTCAAACCGCCAAAGAAGCTTGCACGTGTACCCTTCAGGATCTTCCGCTTGCCAGAGAACCTTCGAGTCATGGAAAAACCGCCAGAGCAAAAGTGTGTCGACGCTCAAGGGAAGAAGTGCTTTGAAGAATATTGAGAGGCATTGTAGAAATATTTATTTATTTTGCATTAGTCCGAAAACAGCACTTGGGTCTTTACATTGGACTTTGGACAATGATTTCGCAATTTAACAAAATTACGTATACCCCAGCCCTAGGTGGAGGAAGACCCACCCAGGCTGGATTCGAGCCGGCGACCTCTTGGTTGGCAAGCGTTACCCCGCCGCCACAAGGGCCGGCCAACATTTTGTCTGAAAGAAATCCATTTTTCTGTAAATGGATTTTCCGGTACTTTTACACAAACCTTGTAGTTTGACACCACGGCAGTAAGGGCCTTTGCTGTTTAGTACATAGAGTAAACAAGAATATTGTTTTTTTAAATCTTGTCTCAATGTTCGCTGATATTGCTTACTAGAATTGAAATGTGTCTTGGCTAAATTTATTATCTCTAAACATATATTGCTGACAGAGGCAATATTTTTAATTGACGAAAGAAATACCCGCATGACTCTCTATCAGGCAAATTTAGAATGGATTTGGGTAACCCCTGAGAGAGAACTCTTCTTGCTTTACCAGAACGAGTTGTCCGTTGAAACGTCGGCGTCAGCGCGGAACTTAACCCGGTGGAAAACCAGAGAAGAATTCACCATGAAGAAGGCAATTCGAATGGTAATGGAATCGCTGAATTAGCAGCAGCAGTATCGATTGTTTATTTATTGCCCAAACCAAAGAAAATTCAGTCCAAATTCATTCTTTGTTGTATGCTTCGGAGGACATTTAGCACAAATTAGTAAAACATTTGCATTAAATTTCTTTATTAATTCATGATTACATGAGTAAAACCCTCCAATTCACGTCACAGTACGTTCGCATGAATTGCAGCGTGTGTAGTGGAACAAATCGTGTGAGCACCAAGATGATGATGCCTCCCCGTTTCGGTTGCAGATGTCAGTGGAGTCCAGTGCTGCCGTTTATGTCCTACGTTACAATTTAAAGCGTGAAATAAATAAAAAATGACAAGAAAACAAAGTGCACGTTTTTCATAATTAAAAATACATCTGTCTGCAGTTATGAATTGGTAATTTTATAATGTTGATCACATTTCAGATAGAAAAAAAAACAAATGATTTGATCAATCGGAATGCGTTGATTACAGAGTTGAGAGAAAAACAAGACCCAAGTCAAAGTTGAAAACAGGTCATTTCACATGCACTGACTAATCAAGACATTGATTAAACAGCGAAATAACAATAGATGAATCAACTGTAATCAGTTGAAAGCGCATTATTACCCCCATCGTACAATGATAGGAGAGATCATATCAATAAAATTAGAGAGATCAGGTATAAAACAAATAGATTTAAAATGTCATTTTTCCCATGAACTATAATGGATCAGAATAACGTTATCTGACCGCGGAAGTGGGGGGGAATGTATTTCGGGTCAAAGTTAGCGTGGTGTGTCATCACCTCATGCCACACACCCTAGCGGTGGCTTGCAGTGTACCATTAAAACAAAACAAAGTCCTTAAATGAACTGGAGTTCGAAGTGGGGCGGGCCAAAGAAAATGATTCGATGAAAGCAGTTCGTAAGCGTCCAGTCTGCACCGAACTACGTCGAATGCCAGCCTTTTACTGTCCATTCAAGCCTAACGACTATATTCGATAATGGCAGTCTGGTGTGTAATCACCTCTTGCCTCACACCCTAGCGGTGGCTTGCAAGGCAAGTAAAAAAGTAGGCAAAAAGGTTCACAAGATAGAAGTAAAATGCAACTATTCACATTAAAAGTTACTTCTAAAATGGCTACATAAATGCAAAGATCTGAACAAATAAATATCGTTTCATATGATTACTTTTCACAGGAACAACAATGAACGGTTGTATGACAATCTCCCAATTTGTAAAAATAATGGGCACAATTTAAAGGAAGGCACGAAATATTACCGCTCGAAACATTCCAGATGAAATGATGCCACTTTTGCTGGAGCAATTCATTTTTAGCCCATCCACATCAAGTATAAAATCCGGGGAGTTCTAGGAAACCCTACGAGGCTCGACGACTTATAGAAGGAGTGATTTGCAGAATATCCATGAAATGTGATGTTTATAATAATAATCATTTTGATAGGTGGACTTGCGATTGAATACTTCAATCTATGGATCAGCTCCAGCTGTCAAGATGAGAAATCACGGAATTAAGTAAAAACAGCATCCGGAAGAGAACAGTGTCCAGGAATTTCAATAGATTTTCCACGTTTTTATCGCGAAATTTACAATCCACATATTGATGTCTGAATCAAACACATAACTCTTTGCTAAAATATAAAACCAAATTAAAAGTATTGCATGAAATTTGAAGATGCGACCCACCAATTAAATATCATTTTTAAGGGCAAATTCGGCTTTTACAACTGAAAAAACGCCAGAGCCTTTTTTTTCCTAAGTGAAGACAAATCATCCTAAATTCACAAATGCGTGTTTATATTTGGGGGAAATCTGTTTCGGGAATGGTTTTTTTATACGGAAAGAGCTGTGGGAACGGTGTTTTGGGTAATGTTTCAGCCTTTTATGGGAATACCGTCCGTGGACATCCAAACTTACACCATGTTGGAGACCGTTTTGCCCATTTCCGTGCGGTTGGAGAAGATGATGCGGACGTCCGTGACGGCCATGTTGGGCGTGAGGAACTGCTGCAAGGTGTCGACCCCGCGGCGGGGCACCCGGTCGAAGGGGTAGCCCATGGACCGGCGGTCAGGGTACTTCCTATCCCGGATGCCGCAGAAGCTGGCCGACTCGACGCAGGCGCCACCACTCGGCCCGCTTCCCTCCACCTAGCGCGAATGCGCGAAACAGGTTGACATCATTAGTACATCAGTTACGTGTCACTCATACCATACGCCTTCGCTCTAACTCTCGCTTAGGATCGCAACTAAAGCTAAGTCCTAACTGGCTGGGCATCAGGGAGCATGCATGCCTATAGGTGGGTGCTGAAATGTAATTAAGGTGCCTCATGGAATATATTTCGATATTTGAGATAGCACGTGTAAACATTTGTGTGCAGTTGCAAAACCGCTTGATGATCATTGCGTAATTCTGATTTCCAATTACAATTCATTCGGCAGTCTTTTATTAAAATTTTCCATTTCTTTCTTTTAATTGAGCAACTTGGGCGATTTTTGGTAATAGTCTCGCGTTTACTTTTTCTTATCGGACTGTATTCAACTCATTAAATGAAGCACAGAATGCATTTTTTCATTATTATTTATTTTGGTACAACTAGTTTCTACGCTTAGGCGACATCATCAGGTATTAAGTACCTGATAATGACGCCTCAGCGTTGAAACTAGTAGTATCAAAATAAAGAACGGTGGAAAAATAGATTGTGTTCTTCATTTAACGAACATGAACTTCCACAAAGCTGAGCCTGAAGCGATCGAATACCTATATTCAACTCTTTACAGATTGTCCGTTTTTTATATTTTACTTTAATTATTAGGTCAATTGGTGATACATTTTAATATTATCATATTATATGGTACTGAAGGTCTAAGTCTTCCGGGATCTTCTCTACGTTGTTCTACATTTCTGGGACAACAGTTTCGTCGGCGTTGCAGTCGGCGTCTTCAGGTCAGAAGACGGCGACTGGCAATGGCGACTATTCTTCTGTTAGTTGTCTCGGGCATAGAAACATGGCGTATTTAGGTCAACATTTAGGTACACTATTCAGGTTTCAGAGAGAAATGGCTATCGCAATGGATTCAGTCAATCTCACGAAAACCGGAAATTGTTTAGGATTAACATCGTCAGAGGAATTGTTTCATTTGAAGGTCAAGTGAAATAAATATTTTGAATTTTCCCTTCTTTTTTCGCTACGCATTTTGAAGTTTTAAACAAACTTAAGCGACGCTTAACTGAAGATCTCATCAACATGTACAGAATAATTTAGAGTGGATAATTACTCAGGTCTTCCGGCGTTAGCAAGAAGCGTTTGTGAACTACAAATAATGGATATGTACTATAATGACTATTTCTGTCAACAGATTGTTGACGAAACATGGAGTGGTTCCGTCTGCGAAAGTTCAATTATTCCCACCGTGTCATCCTTGATGTCGGAAATCATGACGAAGAGCTGGCAGGGGAAGCCCTCTGCGGACCCCTTGGGGATGAGCATATGCTGGGGCCAGCCGCAGCCGCAGTAGTTGAAGGCCTCGAGAGCACCGGTCGTGCCGTCGGGCCGGGCCTCCAGGTCGCGGAAGGTGCTCGAGAAGGGGATTGTGATGGCGGACTGCGTCGACTCCCTGGTGATGGTCGAGGACCTGGAGTTCCTCCCCACTGTCGAGTGAAACGGGAAGAACGCGGACGTGAGCCAATGGAAAGAGGAGGGCCAGCGAGGGGATTTGCGACGCCCACCTAGAAACGCCGACACTGCCGACGTCACATAATGGCCGCAGTACAAGCTTTGTACTAAAAGTATCGGAAGCATTTGTTTCCTGGCGTGACTGCACTTCGCACTGCGAAGCATCCGTGGTGGGGGTCTGACCTTCAACAACAAGCACCAATCGCCTGCGAGCGCTCGTTTAGGCTAGATCCTATTTTCGGCGGACCCGTGTCGAGTGACTCAGTGCAAATGCAGTGAACGATTGACCAGCGGTAAGCCATCAAATTTTGGGTTGTACCGGATAAATCGGGTACGGAGACGTAGGGAATGATAGGCAGCACGGAACTATCCCATTATCATACTCTAGTTTCATTTTATTGAAATCTGTGTGGATTAATTTTTTGTATTTTCAAATCGACCAAGTTTCACATATGTCCGACCGCGCTAAGACGGAAAAGTAATTCGTTTCGGAATTAATCTTGTTTGTAATCACCCCCTGCTATATATGAAAATAGATCTGGCCGAAAGGCCGTCTCCCTCAATACAAGGAGAATGGTGAATGTTTTCCCTGAGTACGGATTTGTAGGAAAGGCAACACTGGCATCTTGTAGCGTGGGTACATATATTTCATGCGGTGCCGTTTCTGAATGTAAGACGGTAGGGACGTCTCAGCACAGGAGAGGACGTCGCGAAGAAGAGAGTTTCTGAATGCAGATCTATTGAACGTCATCGATATATAAACTACTTTCTACTTAATTAGGACACTGAGCAAAAAGCTCTGATAGGCAGTTGAATAATGTAAAAATAAAATGAAACCTCGTCAACCACCCTTAGCAACCCATCGCGGAGACTATAAAAAATTGTGGCCGCACGCATCGAATCGTTTCATTTAGCATTCGATGCGAAATTGTGGAAGGGCGGAGCGGCGCGTCGATTCGGCGTCAAAATACTTCCTCCATCTCACGAATATTCGCAGTGAAGTGAAATTGACGGGAGGTCGACACTTACGAGTCACCACGAACTTGTCGAGTTCGATGAACATGTTCCTCTGGTCCCTGAAGAGCCACGGTTGACCCCTCTCGTCGAACTTCGGAGCGAGGAAGATCCGCACCGTTCCCATCCGCTGCGAATTCGAGTTGTTCTCCACCTGAAGCGAGCAAAGGAACGCCGTCGGTGAGATTCGTCGTCCTCAGAAGTCAGAGACAGGAAATTCAATCTCTGTTGCCCTCTCCCAGAGTACAGCCACGCGTCAAAAGAAGTGAATCGATTTAAAAAGTTAATGAAACTCTTCAGAAAAATAAGACTAAGTTAAACAATACATTCAGGAGACGTAAGTTGAAACACCCTCCCTCCCCTTTGTCTAAAAATCTTGACTTTGTGAAAGGGCTGGTGTGGTGACACATTGAAGAGCCGTGCTGGCGGGAATATAAGTAATTGGTCGTCCATAGGTCTAAAGATAGGAACCAGACAAAGGCTCGCCCGTGAGTGTTGTCTCTCCTCTTTATATTGGTGAGTTTTTTCATGATCAAGGGTTTTTTTTAGTTTTCGTAATTTTCGTCCCAAACTAAATCAAGATTGTGTTTCCAAGATGCTTCTATTAATGCACTAATTGAACTTTCGTCTAGATTTTTGCTATTAATAACATATTTCATTCTTCGTAAATATTCATACATTTACTCACCGGTGGTTGCCGACTTATTGGTTTTATCAACCCTTAACCTGTTAAAATCAAAATTTTCTGCCTCAGATTTTTAATATATAATTATTTGATTTGCCTTTTCTTTTGCTTTAGAGTGGTTCATTATTAGTAATATCACATGAATCCCTTATAGCATAATAATATAGCAATAGTTAATAAGTCACTTAGGTTTTCAATATAGACAGTAAATATTTCGTTGCGAAAGCATATGGGCGAGGTGGCTGCAAAGGCGTCCGACCCTACCTTAAACGTTAAAATGCCAATGATAATGATAGTATGTCGAGGGTCCTTACCTATTGTCTTTAGCAAGTTTATATGAGAGATCCCGTCGTATTTAGTTAGCGGTAGTATTATTGTCAACTGTATTGACAACGTAGGTGTAGATGTCTATATTAAGGAAATTAATGCAGCAATTTTCCAATCGATTGACGAAATGATAATACTATTCTCTAGAGTAAATCGTCGTATCATTTATCGAAAGACACTGAAATTTGGGTCAAAATCAATCAATGTAAAAGAAAATCAGATAAATGGAATCCTCAGAAGTGGAACAAACAGGACCAGGTGGAAGAGTTCACTTGTGTCGGCTGTGGTTGAGAGGACAATGAACGCCGTGCGAGAGGTGACATCAGAGAATGAAATTCTCTCGTGAAAGAAGCATTTAAACTAAGGAAGGGTCACATGTACCGTAAACAAAGAAAATTCTTCCAGATATTGGTGCTTTCCCGGCCCACGATTTTGTTGAATTCTTCGCGAGGATTTTTCATCGGGTCAGAGTCTGGGACAGGTGACACCCTGTCGCGGAAAATCAACCCTCGATGACCTCACTGCAAGGCAAAGGAAAACACACGCAAAGAGTAAGTCATCGGTGATCCGAAACCTGGCCTGTGCGGCAAGCGAGGATGAGTGTAGCTTTCATTGAGGCTATAGAGATTTGGTCGTGTAGGAGGAAGTGAAGTTGGACAGCAAGAGAGATATCAGAAGTTCGAAGGGTTACATTTGGTGAAAGGAGGAAGTTGGGAACTGTTGCGGAAATCCCAAGGAGGATATGCCGAAGCAATGCATCAATATATCATATCGAAGTGACTTGTAGAAAATGTCATGATAGACAAGACAGAATGTTAGATGCGGTTAGATTGAGGAACGGAACAACCTTTTTCGACGCATGTCCATTTTCGATCAAGTCAAAAATGACTTGAAGAGTGCGAAGTAGAGGAAATTCACGCGATAACCAGAATATACTAGTTATCGTGGAAAATCGAAAACCTACCAGGAATAGGTAGACTTTGATCCTCGAATGATTTTTTGAGATAGCCGAAAATTATCAGCAATTCGATTAATCGCATACAATTCGATTTTTACATCGACGGTAGAACGTCGCACAGCTGACATCGGCGAGTAAATCATACGGTGCTGAATTGGACTCGGAAGAGGTACGAGATTTCGGACAGAACGGCCGTTCGTGTACAGTCGAACGCACACAAGTAGTGGGGGGCGTTCTGCAGACGGGCACGGACCTGTATTCTGTAGGTGAACGGGGTGTGCTGCAGCTGGGTGAGCCTAGCGAACACGGCCCCTCTAGGAGTGAAGTCCAGGCCGCGGGACAGGTCTACGTCGTTCAGCTGCCAGAAGGTGTTCAACTCGTTCTTCCCGGCTCCCTTGGTGATCACCTCCAGGTTGGTAATCCTGACTCCTTGGTAGTCCAACTGAAAGACAAATAAGCAATGCGCCAGAACAAATTCATTTGGGGTCAAAAGTAGTCTAGTGTGTGATCAATCTCCCACTGCCCCCTCGTATATTTAAGGATTTATCTTCGGAAATTGTGTCGTATCTAGAAATGATATTTATGAAGCCACTGGTAGATCACAAGGTTCCCAGAGATTGGAAAATGGCTATTGTAACACCAACGTTTAAAAACAGAGACAAGGAGGAACTAGGCAATTACAGCCCTGTTTCCCTCACATCCATTTCGTGCAAGGTTATGGAACATATAGTTGCTAGTTCGATCGTGAGACATCTCGAAAATCAGAAGTCATTAATGAAAAATCAGCACGGTTTCCGAAAAGGTAGATCATGTGAGACAAGTTGCGCTTTTTGTACATGATATTCTCATTTCGGGAGGGAGCAATATTCCAGCGGACACGATTTTTCTAGATTTTAGGAAAGCCTTCGATAAAGTACCTCATAGTAAACTACTCGCAAAGATAGAAGCATATGGCAAAGATGAAAATATTCGGGGTTGGATTAAAGACTTTTCGAATGGACGGGTTCAAAGAGTAGTGATAGATGGAGTTAGCTCAAATGCCGTAGAAGTTACTTCAGGTGTTCCCCATGAAAATATCATCGGGCCTCTTTTACTCTTACTTTACGTTAACGACATTACCACCGTGGTTAATGGTAAGATACATTTATTTGCCGAGGATGCAGTGGTTTACCGTGGTGATATCCATGATCATGAGGACACAGCAGCTTTGTCATATGACCTTAATGCTATACAACGCTGGTGCGACAATTGGAAATTAGAATTAAACTTAATAAGGTCCGTTGTTATGAATTTTTGGAAAAGTAGCAATGCCTCCCGAACGCCGACTGCATCGGGAATGCTGAAATGGAATGTTTAGACTCAATTAAATAGCAAGGCGTTACCCTCACCACCTCTCCCGGGTGAAACGCATACGGGGAATTTGTGGACAATCTAACAAAAAATTTAGATTTATTGGGGAAGCATGATAAAAAGGTTAAAGAGAAATGGTAACTTTCGCTAGTTAGGCCTCATTTAGAATAAACTGCAAGTAAATGAAGTTGGATTGATATCCGCATTGGATTGCGTGCAGCGTAGAGGAGCTAGATTTGTAAAACGTTGTTTTGACAAGCTTAGTAGCGTATCCAAAATATTAGAGGAGTTAGGTTGGGAATCACTCACGGAGCGAAGGTTAAATTACAGATTAAATCTCTTCCGTATATAATCTTTTTTATTTCTAAGCCCAAGTTGACATTACTGATTTATGGTCATTCAAGCCCTCCTCAGTTGATACACTAATAATACGTTTTGGTGTGTTCGTCAGAAATAGGTCCTGTATGTTCTTTCAATATGTGGTTTAGAGGACAATGAACACCGTGCGAGAGGTGACATCAGTGAATGAAATTCTTTTGTGAAAAAAGTATTTAAACTAAGGAAGGGTCACATGTACCATAAATAAGGAAAATTCTGCCAGATTTTAATATTTAAAATTGAGTGTAGAACAGGTAAAGTTTAGATGTCATTTTTCCCACGAATGATAAGGGAAGAGAATGTCGTTGTCTGGCCGCGGTTGTGGGGAAAATTGTTCCGGGTGAAAATTAGTCTAACGCGTAATCACCCCCTTCCAAGAAACTAAAAAACACTAAAATTAAGTGGATCAGGTCACGGGATACACACCTTGTCGGCAGGGTAACTGGGGAGTGTCCTCTTGTGGATCTGGAAGAGGTCATCGGTGAAGGCATGCCAGCGGTAGAAGACGGGGTCGCGCATGGCCGTTGTCGGGTCCGCCATCACGCTGAATGTCTCCTGGAACGGGAGAGAGAGAGGGCGGCGTGAGGAGGAAATAGAGAGAGAAGAGTCGAATGCGGCCGGCGGACAGATAGGCGTGAAATGCAGCCGGGAGGCAGCAGCATGTATCTTTGTAAGGATCAGAGTGTTTGTCCTTTTGCTCAGGTACAGGTCTTTGAGGATGAATTTGAGGGACTGAACGCCAGGGAAGTAGGTAGTACATATTGAGAGAGGGTGGGAGTCTGTGTTTGAGGGAGGCTTTGGGGTGTAGGAATGTTTGAGGATTTTTTTAAGGAAAGAATGTGGGTATCCCCGTTCGAGGAGGGAGTGGTGAAGGTTGTTGAGGTATTTGTTGAGGGATTTGGCATGGCTGCAAATGCGGTGCCCGCGGATAGAGAGGGAGTAAGGGAGGGAGCGTTTGGTATGGTAGGGGTGGTAGCTATTAAAATGAAGGTATTGCTGTTTATTAGTTGGTTTGGTAAGAACCGAGGTCAGAAATTTGTTATTGGTTAGGGAAATATCAACATCGAGGAAGGAAATCTGCAAGGATGAGATGGTGGAGGTGAAAGAAAGAGATGAGGAATCATTGAGTTGGGATATGAAGGAAATGAGGGAGTCTATACTGTGTGGCCAGAGTAGAAATATGTCATCAATGTAACGGAGCCACAGGAGGGGTTTTAGAGGGTAACTGGAAAGGAACTTCTCTTCAAGGACACCGAGGTGGAGGTTAGCGTGTGAGGGGCCGAATCTACTTCCCATGGCACAGCCCTTGATTTGGAGGTAAAATTTGTTGTTAAAAGAACAAGAGTTACGGGTTAGGATGAAATTAGAAAGGTGAATGACAAAATCGGTACTAGGAGTTGGAGGGCTAGGGCGTTTGGAGAGGAAGTGCGTAAGGAAACATGGCCTTCTTCGTGAGGAATGAAGGTGTATAGGAATGTGACATCGATTGTGGCCATAGTGATATCGGTGTCGGGAGGGAGGGAAGTTGAGTGGAGAAATTTGAGGAAGTTGTAAATATATTTGACATAGGAGGGTAAGGAGTGCGCTTAAGGTTGGATGTAGTAATCGACGAAGGCGGAAATAATTTTGGTCGGTGAGTTGCGGGAGGAGACTATAATTAGCCTGTGTTGTTAGGTTGGTGGATCTTGGGAAGGACATAGAAGTGGGGGGTGTTTGGTTGGGAAGGTGAAAGGAAGGGGATGTCACTGGGGGATATATATATATATATATATATATATATATATATATATATGTACGAGTATTTGTACATATATAAACATATGCACACAAATATGTATGCCCTTTGCTTACCAGATGCCGTTGGTCTGGGTCATGGGGCAGAGCGAGAAGGAAGTGTCCCAGGTTGTGTAGGTTGCCATAGAGATTGGGGTTGATGGACAAGATGCTGGCCTCCACGATGTCTCCAAGAAGATCAATTCCCCCCTCCTCCGTTAGCTCCACGACCTCTCCCTTTTGCTGCACGTTCGAGATGAGGGAAGAAAAGAGGCAAGCGTCTGCATTAAGGCGAACGATATGAAAGCATCAACAATCCGCACACTTCATCTTCAGAATCACATAATCATCTCTATACTGATCAACTTGAGGTAATTAGTCCTGTTATTGCTTGCCCAAAATGGGCGGAGTGGAAATCTGTCTATTCAGAAACGTCATTTTCTCATGTTAATGTCAATTCACGAATTGTTATACTTGGAAAGGATATATATACTTTTTCTACCAATTTTCAGGTGTAATACTTTTTCTTTTCTCTAAAACCGAAAAGAAACGATGGAAAAAAAGATTTTCAATTGAAGGAATATTGGGAATTTTGCGGTCCTGATGTTGAAAGATAGAGTCGAACCGAGCAAAAGGGAAAGATGTGATAGACGATGTATAGTTACCTAGTGTACCCAAAAAGATTCACACACTTTATTGTAATTTTTATGAAAAAAACATGAACTTTTTGTTTAATAACCCGTATTTTGATTTAACTTTTTCTTTTCTTGTTCTATGTAAGGGAGTTTTGGACATTAATAAGAGCGAAAAATGCTTAAAAATACAAAATATCTAACTAGCGTCATAGTATTTAACATCACTTTTCTAACACTCTTCACGCACACCATGCCTCGTGCAAGAATTTTTCCCTGATTGGATCGCTCCCAAACACAAAACATGCGTCCGAGCATAGCACTCCCTTTAATAAATGCTCTATTGTCTCCATTCTAGCATCCCTCCCAGCCCTCTTTCAAACTCAAAACAGTACAATTCCTGGAATATGCGAGGAATTATAATCACACACTGATTACCCCAACCTCCAGATATTTTTATCCCTCATCCCCAACCAAAACCTTACATATCAATCCTACCTTCCCCTCCCAATTCTTCCCCTCGCAAACCTTTTCCCGCCTTCCGCATCCATCCAGTGTCATCGTCCTCTCCTCTTGAAACCTCCTCAGTTCCTTCTATCCCCCAGAGGAAGGTGCTTTTGCCACCGAAAATTTCGGAATACGGGTGAGTTTCATTTGTGTATTTCTCCGTGTTTTTGTTCGCCAGAGCTATCTCGTTTCTACGTTTACATATGTCAACATTTTTTGAAGTAATCTACTGGTTAAGGTAGGTATTGGATAGACACAATAACCAATTAAATATTTTGTGACTCGAAACAAAACTCAACCCAACATCCTACTCTACAACCAAGTCCCTCTTCATCTCTGCGTACTTCCTTCCTCCCTTCATCCCATCCAATATCCCTATCATTCCTCCCCTATCATTGCCCCTATCCCTATCGTTGCCTAACAGTCTCCCCTCTATCACAGTCTCCAACACCCCACTGCTGATTAATACGCCCTTCATCCATTTTTCCTGCCTCCATAGGATTACTCCCAACAAACCCTTATCCTTCCCCATCATACCTAGCACTTCCTCATTTGTTTTCCTTTCTATCCACTTCACCTTCTCCACACCCACATTTCAAAAAGCCTCCTCCAATTTACGCCTATCATTCTGCTTCAGTGACTATGTCTGTATATAACTACGCTTCATATCAAAGTTCACAACTCCTTGACTAAATGACAAACTAAAGCATAGCCATCAGCAAACCTAACTGATTTCACGATATCCCCGCCGACTTTCACTCCCACCTCCAGTTCTTCCCATGCCTCTTTAATCGTTTCCTCCACATACACGTTGAACAGCACCGGTGACAATGGGCAACCCTGCCTTACACCTCTTCCTAACACTGCCCATGCGGACTCTCCATTCCCCACTCGCACCTGAGCAGTCTGAGACATGTACAGGTTGAGGATTAGTATCCTGTCCCTCCAATCTATTCCTATTTTCTGCAATATATTCATTAGTTTTCCCAATTCACACTATCGAATGCTTTTTTGAAATCTACGAAACAGGCAAATACGTTCTGATTGTATTCTATATTCCTCTCGATTAGTGATCTCATTACTGCAATGGCATCACGCGTACCTCTTCCTTTCCTAAACCCAAACTGATCATCCTCTAAGTAATCATTTGCCCTACTATCTATCCTTTTTTTGATGATCCTCAGAACTTTAGCTGCGTGGGAAATAAACTTATTGTTCTGTAGTCCTCACATGACGTAGTCTTTGCCTTTTTCGGAATAGGAACTAACACTGATCTCAGATAGTCTTCCGGCCAGAGTCTTTCCTCATAGATACTACGAATTAGTCTCTAGACTGAAAAGACGTAGGTACATTTTTCATGTACCTACGTCTTTTGTGGTGTCTAAACCATGTGTTGCTGATGACTAACCCCTGCCTCCTGCAGAATTCAATTGCTTTCTCCTGGCGGTCATTCTTCGTAGCTAAACCGTAGTCCCCCAAGTCATCACCATCTCTTCCTTCGTCTACCGTCGCATTCCAATCCCCCATCACTATCAAATGTTTCCCTGCAGGAACACTCGCGATGATATCCTCTAACACATCGTACATCCTATCGACTTCTTCCTCCTTGTGGTTGCTCGGTGGCATGTATACCTGAACAATGACCAAGTTCGTCGGCTCTGCTTTAATCTCTACGAGTAAAATTCTATCAGTCGCCTGCTCTACGTTGACTACGCTTCTTCCTACCACTTTATTTGAAATTACGGCAACCCCTCGTTGGCTCTCGTCCACGCCGCTGTATATCACTCTATAATTGTCACTCCAGTAATCCCCGCTATTCTTCCATCTCACCTCGCATACACTAAAAATATCCACTCCTCTTTCCAGCTCTCGCTTAATATTATCTAATTTTCCTGTCCTCAACATTGTCCTGACACTCCATGTTCCTATTCTAACTAATTTCGTCTTCTTCTTCTATGTCTTCGTCTGCTACTGTCGGTTTTCTTTTGCAAGGTTTTCGCGAGATGAAGACCGCGGATGCCTTGCCACACGGCCGATTGAGCCGAGTCCCGTAGTTGCCACGACTCATATTCTCTATAGTGTCCATCATTTTGCTCTTGGGAATGATAATTGAGGTGGTTTCCCGTTGCCTTCCTCAATAGTGTTTTTAACGTGACACCATCACTTAATGGCCGCCCCACTGAGGTCAGACGCCTTTGCAGCCGCCTCACAGAGGAACAGACGTTGCGTGGACTACCTTTCGTCCGGCTCCTAATTTTCGGCCTATCAGGCATGGCTGACCCTACCACGAGCAATTATCATTACTCCTGCCAGCACAGCTCTAGGGGTCATCGGAACGCACAAGCCCTTCCACCACGTCAAGGTTGTAGTCCATGGGAGAGATGTCTATATATATATGCATATAATTATTGAATTTAAATCATTTAAATTGTTCACTTTGCCTCCTTAAAAGTATTTTCCACGTCTCTCTTTGGATCAAGGGATGATTTGGAAATGTTGATCTGTATTTTTATTAAGGGGGAGGTGCAAATGTGAAATAGGACAAAATCATCATAATTCAAAATTCAGTGTAGCCTCATTGTCGATAGTACCCAGAGTCTGTTGCGATGATTTAGTTACCCTGCATTGCCATTCACAAACACTCATTCAACAGTACTCACAATAGATTGAGCCTACTATTCCAAATGACATAAGCACCCTGATTACGACACTGACATTAATTCGAACGGTTCAAAGGAACACTGCCATCCGATAAGATTTCATCTGCATTTGAAACCGGAGGGAGTACTGGTGATGTTGTGGATCTGCCATGAAGTAGAACTGGAGAATGCTCTCTTCCCAGCGTCCCTCGCGGAGGTCGGCTCTCTCCCCCCTCCCGCCCAGTGTTCAATCTTCAAATCAAAGCAGTGCGCGACTATTTATTGCGATGTTATTATATCCGCGAACCCAAAGGTAAAATACGAGAATAGGTAATTTTCTAATACGAAGGCTCCCAAGGAAGTAACTTACGTTTCGGCCTAGAGTGGCGTAGGTGGTAGGGCTAGAGCCACCATCTTGGTGTCTAAACGTCCCTACACTCAGTGCACGCATCCTGCTGTGGTAGAGTTGTGCAGACTGCGGTTCTTCTATACCTTGATCACATTGCTAACTGTTAAAATATGCGCCGCTACAATTGAAAATCCCGCGAGTTATGAAGTGTGCGATCTGTGATTTGAGGTTTTTACTGGCAATAATCCACAAGCCAATGGAAATATTGATGGGCAGCTCTGCGAAGAGTATGAGGAGACGGATTAATAATGAGTGCAGGTGGAGTGAGGCAGTGGTGCATTCTCAGTTTATAAATGGCCACAGCACCAATGTTCACGACTTAATGTTACACCAATTTCATGAGGTCTACTGCATGGAATTGTAGCGGGGAAGCTTGACTATCACAAGTTTTGCGCCAGATGGGTACCGTAAATCTTGACGGAAGACTGACTTTCCTCGAAGCCTATGAGAAATATGATAACGCACGTCTTAGATCGTGTCGTGACTGGGAATGAGACATTACCACCTCTTTCCAGCGATGAAGACGTGACTTGCAACACAATAGCGCTTTGACAGTGACGCAGAATTGCATGCTTGATTATAAAGAAATGGTTAAAATGTTAAGGTGGCGACCTATTACTTATTATTTTTACCACCTATTACTTCAGAGACGAAATTGAAAAAAACCTCTCTCTATCGTTACGGTAAATGCCTCAATTTGAATGGCGACTATGCAGAAAAATAGTTCAAGAATGTGCCTTTCAAATGTACATTATAAAACTTTATCTTGGCACTAGGGTTATATTTTATTTCAAATCGTTACATGCTTTCTGGACAGCCCCAATAAATTCATTCTGGATTTGAATGTTCCTGTGTAAATGAATCCCGCCCTGAGTTGTATTTTATTCGGATCGAGACGTGTTCCGCAGCAGTTATTCCTCCACCCGGATAGCGTTCGACTGCCTTTCCTTAAAATTTTGACCGCTTGGTTCTACGTAGATGAGAGTACCAAATGTACACATTTCCAAAGTTACGTCTACCTGACGAAAAAAACTTAAACGCGTGTTTCCTTGACCGCAAGCATTTCCCACTATTTGTCGCACAAGAGATGGATGGTTCTTCAAATGCGATTCTCATCCGCTCCGAGGCAATGGAAGCAGGTAGGCTCCGATTGGCCGGGGGGAGTACCGTCAAATGCGCCATAGTGACGGCAAATGTGACGACACCCGATTTCGAATCTCAACAACCGTTATAATTCCACTACGATTCGTATTTCCCTTGCTCGTATGTGAGATGTCGACGTGAAGTTTGTCCTTCGAGTGCCCCTCTCCGCCCAGACCACCCAATCGGAGTGAAAATGTGACGTGTTCGATTCTGTTCGCACGGAATGGGAGGATCTTCTCCTTCCGAGGTGTTCTGTCATCTTCGATTTCGAGATCACCTTTGGCGATGGATCGCAAGCAATGGACGCGCTCAATCCCGACACCAACACGACGGAAAACTCATCTCAACTTTTTTCCCTTCGAGAGATTTTTGTCGCACCGAAACGAGTAACGAAAGTCTGGAGTAATTTCATTCCCGCGAAAAGACCCGTTCACTCACGTTGATCACTCTCCCGAGGTGAATGGCTTCGATGATGCGGTCCCTCCATCGCTCCAGGTCCGCGATGTCGAACCTGATCTGGTCGGCCTCTCGGTTGATGTCCTGGAGATTGAAGGAGGAGGAAACAGCAGGTAAGGACAGCAAATCCACCTCCAAGTAGAAGGGGACACATTTGATTCTGGGCATTTGCAGGCGGTCGGATAAGAAATGAGTGGGCCATTTGAGTTATTTTTAATGACTCCATGGAGGGCTATTTTTCTACTTGGCTACTGGAAAAGTCAGGATCTCACTTTATCACAGTTTCTTTAAAACGATCAAGAATAAATACGTACAATGGCTAAGCGTGGTGATTCGCGGCACTTGAGAGTCTAGCTTATTTCAAATAATGCGAATTAAATGTTCTCGATCCCATTTCAGTCCGCTTCAAAATGAAAAAAAGAAAAGAAAATCTTTTTTGGAGCTACAAAGAAACGTTTTTGTTTTTAGGGAACCTCTGATTAAATATAAAAACAACCATTGTAACATAAATTATCTTATGACCGTTTTCATTGAAAATTTAAATACAAGCACAAATATCAAATGGTCAATCAGAGTTCGTCTAAAAAGTTAGATAACTTGCTTATTTCCCTGTGATGGCTATTGAAGCCTCACACCTCGTACAAGTGGCCAAACATGAGCCATCGAGAGGACGGCGTGTGGCCGAGGGTGTTGGGCGGGAGGGCTACTTACGCTAAGCCTCGTCCCCGATGGCCTCGGTGGGTAGTTGCGGCTGGCCACCTGAGTGTCCAGCTTGGGGAAGTATCCCTCCGCGATGGGCTCCCTAAGGTTGAGCAGCCGCGTGACGCGACCCAGGCGATTGCACAGTCGCTCGAAGTTGTACCTGCAGGATGCGTTATCTCTTGTCATTAGCGAAAGGACGGAAGAGAGACACTCGTGCGCCCGACGAGGTGCAGCTATCTTCCGGAGTGGTTTAAGGCGAGCACCATCAGTGCCACAAATATAGGGAACCCCGGTTGACGCTAGTCTGCAATAGCTTCCGCGGGTGGCTGGATCGTGCGTGCCCTCTAACGTGAAGATCTTAAACTACTGAAGCTGCGTCCAGACTTGTCATTTAGCCACCTAATTTGCTCGGATTTAGGGAGGACGCCACCTTGAAGGGTGTCCGTACTCGTTGGACAGCAAGAGGGCGCATATTTATGGAACCTATTTCGGCCCTCGGATTTAGGACACAAGAAGCGTATACTAAACACGCCATATTGCAACCCCCATTATTCCAAGTCCTAGAAGCGTGGTAACCAGCAGAAGAATAATATCATTGGTTATTTTTTGAAAGAGTACACATTTACTCGCTGTAAAAACGAAGGGCTTTATTAATACAATGTCGGAAAAGGCAGAGCTTTCCTCGAAACCCTTAGATAAAGTCCCACAAAAGAAATTGTTACACAAACGTAGATGCTATGGAATCAATGAGAGAAAATTATTAATTTGATTAGAGACTTCTTGTCAAATCGCATACAATAATCAGTCATCGATGGGTTGTGCTCAACGGATAGAGATGTCACTTCTGTTCTAAATATACTATACATTAAAGACTTAAGCGATTCAGGGCATTGAAGACGGTGATAGATGGAAGTACATTGAGTAAAAGAGGAAGGAAAAATAATAGGATAGGTATGTTGGATGGAATAAAGGGAGGAAGGGAGTATGAGGTATTTAATAGGAGCTTGCCGTAGTGTCCGATATCAGGTGGTTCTCGGTTAGAAGATGGAGCGAATGTATGTATTTCTATTGAATTTTAAAAGGCTTTGTCTATCCTAAACCTACCTACATGTTAGAATACCAATAAATATAATAATTACCATTTTAATTTTCATCCACTCAAATTCTAAAAAGATCGTAATTTTTCTTTTTTTCGAGACATAGGGAGATTTTGCTAAATAATTTGCGCAAACTGTGATTACTCGTGTCGGGCGAGGACTTTCCTACCGAGCAGCTTGGATTATTAAAGCCGCTGGTTACCTGGCCTGGATCTGTTGGTGCATGTAGAAGAAGAGCTCTCCCCTCCTGTCCTTCCTGACGATGTTCAAGGGCGCCTGGAAGGGGAAAACCAGGTGCCAATGCCAGTGGTGAAGGTTGATGCCCACATCCTCCCGGAAGTAGGCCACGCGGTGCTCTTCCTCGAGGTCAGAAGCCGTGTAGTCCCTCGGGATCTCAATTGGTATCTGCGCAACGAGAACAGTTTTCGAACAATCATCGACATTCTTTGCAAACGGTATTTACGTGCGCGACTAGCTAATATCAATAATTGTGACCTTCGGGCGTCCATTTTGAAACTTTTCGATCGACAAACATCGAGAGAAATGGAGTCCATTTTTGTTCAAGTTCGCATTTCTGGCGTCTCGAGGGAGGGACCGCCATTTAATGCGGAAATGAGACAAAGACGTGCACCATTCTGCTCGATCCCGGCGGAAAACACGACGCTCCGCAGTTCGTCGTTCATCTTTGGGAAAAAAGGCAGCACGAGGAGCGACACCTTAGAGCAGAGACGCGATTGCAATCGAAACTAGGATGTGGATGCCCTCGAAACTGACAAGAGGATTACAATTTACAGACATATCAGATCTATTCCTTCAAAATCCATTTTTTGCTTTCATTATATCTAAATTCACTCCAAATAATTACGAGGATAGGCTGAAAACTGATGCACACATGCTTGTAAAATGACCTTCAGAAGCACTCCTGGTGGCATATGGAATTAATATTCCCCTCAGCACGCATGCACAGGTTTAAGGTCGTTACATTCATCCAGTGTATTTAGAGAAGCGGAAGTATGTAGACGTGTTGTAGGGCTATGTCAACGCGAGTTAAACAGCGTGCTGTTATTGACAGCTGCTTTCACCTCATCGTCCGAGGTGTAATAATTACCCTTGAGGCGTCTCTTGAGTTGAGGAAAAAAATAAAAATCGCTAAGTCGGGGGAATAAGGAGCATGTGGAATCGTTTCAAATTTCAGGTTTTGCAGAGCCTCTCCAGTTGCGCGCGAGGTATGTGGACGAGCGTTGTCATATTGCTAGATTATTGACTGCTTTTAGCACGACAAATTCGACCAAATTGGTTTGTGATACGCTTTTGAGTGATTCGCCGGTAATTTTAAATCAAATATTCGACGAGTTTGCGATGTTTATCGTCTGCGGCGGTGGTCGGACGTCCGCTGCGTGTTTCATCAACAATTATGACTTTTCCAGGGTCGCAACAATGAAATTTTACTACACATCGATTTAAACTAGACCTATCAACAGCATTGTCACCATAAACAGCCATTAAACGACAGTGAACCAATGCCAAACGGGTGAAACCAGTTTGGCATTTCAAAATTCGATGACAGCACGCTGTTTAACTCGCATTGACATACAGTATTACTAGAACACATCTCCATACTTGCGTTTCTCAACATACCCTCGTTTCCTCGGTGCGGACGTTGGACTGCTCGCGGGCCCTGTCGAACACGCCTCCGTCCACGAACTTGGCGGGGAATATCTCGTTCAGGGGCGGCAGCTGGATGCCCCTGGTGTCCGGGCGGTGAAGGAGTGCCACGGAGAGGGCGTAGACGTACATGAAAGGGTTCACCCGGTCGCGAGCGTACACGGCTACCGAAAGGAAGTCCTCGTAGGTCCTCATGCCTGGAAATTAATGGAAATTCTCTATCTTGAGCGTAACTGAATGTTCAAGAAATTCAATCAAGAAGTAATGTTCACTTTATGCATATGAGAGTAGCGATACCGAAAGGTTGTTTAAGAAGGAATATTTAAGGGTAAATGTTGAAATCGCTTAATAACACACACTGATATCGACATTGACATGCTTTAATGCACGAGGCAGCCATAAAAAGTGTCGTTAACAACTTTTTCCAGACGCGTACGTGAACTGCTGAATTCAGACCGTCGGTTGTTAAGTGAGCGCATGATCGCAGATTGTATTGGCATTGATACAAGATGACAGTGCACACACACCATTATCACTGAAAATTTAGTGATGCGAAAGATCAGCACTAAACTTGTCCTCCAGAAGGTGTTTGGAGGGACGACCAAAAGAGCAGAGTCGAGAGTGTCTGCTTGGGAAGACCATCTGCAACGACATTGTGACGATTCTCCAACCCCTATACAGTCTCCCTTGACTTGGCACTAGCGGACTATTTCCCAAAGAAGCTTCACTCGTCAAAGAAGCTTGCACTCGTACCCTTATGAGTACCCTTAACCGGAATCGTCCTGCCAGGGAGCCTTCGAGTCGTGAAAAAGCGGCTGGCAACAGAAGTTATCGATGCTTACGGGAGGAAGAAATTCGAAGAATTTTGAGGCAATGTGGCAATATCCGAAATAAATCTATTTTTCCGACTCTTTTCTAAATACTTTTTACACAAACTTGTTGCACTATCTCGAGTACTCGCACATAGTTTTCTCCCTTAGATATCAATCTCTGGTTCGACTTGTAAAACATTTTGCAATGAAAGTTTGTCTCCATTCATATCTATCATCAATGTGTGCACTGTCAGAAACGTGGCATGTCACTGAACTCGTAGCGAGGACTCACCCATGAAGATCTCGATGAGTCTGGTGGCCATGTCGCGGTGGTAGGGGAGGAAGAGGGAGAAGTTTGCCCTCCTGTCCAGCTGCATGGGGTATGAGAGGTCGGGGAAGGTGATGTCCTGGACTCGGACCCGTACGTTCACGTCCTCGCCGAAGCGCGTGCCCAGGTTGTCGGCCACCGACTGGAACCTCTCCGCCTGCGGACATCGAAGAGAAAAGGATAAAGATTGGAGCGGGCCTCATGGGTCGAGGCGAAGGAAGAGCAAATATCGTAAATAGAACCGCGGGTAAGTTAGAAGGCATTTACGGCAATGAACCATAGTGTTCCGACTCGAAAACATATGCACGCAATTTCTCTCTTTCTACGTACTTAGGGTTAAAAAAAAAACGATCTACAGAACAGAATAGGAAAATGTGGCGCATCAGCAAAGTTTCATGAAACTTTATGAGTGTAAATGGCCGCGTCACTTGTCGCATCAACAAAATCACGATTAGATAATAGTGGTCGAAAGCTTCTCTCGTCAATTAAATAACTCAGTATACCAAAACAGCAATGCTTTGTATTTAAAAAAATCACGTTTTACATGTAACTTAGTAATTATTTTTGGTGGTTTCCATCAAATTAAGGAAAGAAAATATCCCATATGCGAGGACTGTCAAGAAAGAAACTTATGTTTCGGCCTAGATAGGGCTAGATAGGGCCTGGGTAGGGCTAAAGCCACCATCTAAAAAAATATTATCTAAACGGCCCTACACTCAGTGTGCATCCTGCTATGGTGTTGTGCAGACTGTGGTTCTTCTACTTTACTCACATTGCGAAGTGTCAAAATGTGCGCTACAATACAAAATCCAGCGAGTTGTGAAATGCGATCTGTGATTAGGTGTTTGCTGGCCAAATGCTCAAGCCAACTGAAATTCATGTGCAATGTTGTTAAGTGTACGGAGACGGAATAATGAGTGAAGGCGGAGTGAGGCAGTGGTGCATTTAAATTGAAAATGGCCAAAGTACCAATGTTCGCGACGAGAACCGCAGTGGTTGGCCTAGCCTTGTGAGAGGCGACAGATGGCTTCAGGGACGGAATTGAAAAGTTTGTGCATTGCTACGGTAAATTCCTCAACTTGAATGGCAACCATGTGTAAAATAGTCTAAGCATGTGCCTTTCAAGTGCATATGATAAAACTTTGTTTTTCCCCTAGGTTTATGTATTTTTTTAAAATGTAAGTTACTTTCTGGACCGCTCTCGCATATACTACCTTGAACAAAAAGTTCCCGGAATAGCCACCGTGTGGCGCTCCCATCGTTCCGATTTGAGTTCTGTTTTTTTTGTTAAATTGGTACATCTGTTGTTGATATTCCCTTTAAATCTTAGTGTCATAACTTGACATTTGCAAAAGTTACGTAGCCAAGAGTACATCTATCTCTGTGTGTGTTGGCGATTTTTTACAATTGCAGAAATGGATTTAAATTTGCAACAACGAACTTGTATTAAATTTTGCGTAAAAAACGGATTTAGTGGCGCACGGACGTTGGAAATGTTGGAAAAGTGTTTCGGCAACGATTCTCTAAAAAAAACGGTCGTTTACCAGTGGCACGAGCGGTTCAGAAGTGGTCGTGAGTCAATCGAAGATGATGAACGCAGTGGCAGACCATCGACATCGAAAGTCGGTGAAAAAATTGATAAAGTAAAAGAAATGTTGGTCAATAACCGCAAATTAACCATCAGAGAAATAGCGGAGGACTTGAACATTGCCTATGGATCCGCCCAAGACATTGTGGTTAATGATTTGGGTTTCCGTCGTGTAGCAGCAAAGTTGGTGCCAAAAGACCTCAATTTCATGCAAAAAAGAGACCGTGTTGACGTCGCAAAAGACATGATTTGCGAGGCTGAATCCGATCCCACATTCATCAAAAGGATCATTACTGGAGACGAGACGTGGGTTTATGAGTACGACACGCAATCCAGACATCAGGCAAGTGAATGGCGTTCACCAAATGAGCCGATACCAAAAAAACCACGTCGTTTTCAGTAAAAAAAGAAGGCAATGCTGACGGTTTTCATGGATTACAACGGTGTAGTGCATCATGAATTTTTGCCAGAAGGCCAGACAGTAAACAAAGAGTATTATTTGGGCGTTATGAGACGTTTGCGTGAAGCAATTCGTCGAAAGAGACCAGAAATGTGGGCAGAAAACTCGTGGATTTTGCACCATGATAATGCACCGTCGCACAGTGCTATCATTATTCGTAATTTTTTGACGAAAAATGCAACAAATACCATCCAACAGCCACCGAATTCACCTGATTTGGCTCCCTGTGACTTCTTTCTGTTCAATCGAGTTAAGAAACCATTACGGGGAACGCGTTTTAGCAGCCGAGAGGAAGTAATGGAAAAATCGCAGGAAGCACTGATGGACATACCGAAAACCGAATATAAAAAATGTTTCGAGGATTGGATCAAGCGCTGGCATAAGTGTGTTGCAGTCGATGGGGATTACTTTGAAGGGGACAATATAGATTTAGATGAATAAACTTGTATTTTTAATTTTCTGAATAAATTCCGGGAACTTTTTGATCAAGGTAGTACTGATAGGAGAGTGAAAGCTCAGTGGGCCGAGTTCTGGAATTACCCTTCGAGTCCCATTCTGGATGGTACCTCTGGCCATCCTCGACATCACTCAATCTCATCACTGTGGTGACAGATATTCCTTTGAAACCATATTGGCGGCACAAGGAGGGTGACAGGTTCCAGGCCCTTCAGTAAACACTTGAATTTCATGCACCGCATAGTATGAGATATATTCTACCACATTTGGGATGATATTACTGTGGTATATAAACCTCAAGAGAAGACCAGTAGTGAAACTTTAGGGCACCAGTCACTTGCTGTTTTCAGTTTGTTCGCCGAGAGTGAAAAGTCACTCACCGTTGTCACCTGGTGGCCTTCGTCGAATCAACGGAATTGCCATTATGGAGAAATGCGACGACAATGTACGACGCCGCCATTTCATTCTATCTGCCGAACGGATTATTGCAATGCCGGGCACCCAATCGTGGGATAGTGTACACGCAGGGCAGATAGGAGAAGACCTAAAATGGCGAAGAATAATGTGGATTTGAAAAGGTTAAAAGAAGTGGGAGTGAAAATGGCCAGTGAAACAGTTATGTACGTGCTTTGCCGTCTACTTAAGATCCTAGACTGTTTCGGTTTGGTAAACGAAGGCTCTTCAAAGTTAAAATATTTTGCGTGGGACATGGGGTCCACTGATGTGGTGAAAGATCAATCAGTCGAACATGGATGCTTATCAGTTAAGGTTAGGCGCCAATCATACGTTATACATGCATCCGAACGGGCTCGTGGCCATCACAAGATTGATTCAACTGAGTTAAAGTTGATGGTTGGAGCCTACAAAACCACCACTTGGCTCATAATAGTCCACGAACTTCGAAAGTGGCACCGCTCACATGTTTCCTAACTCACATTTAGAATGCATATTAAATTTGATAATTATCTGAAATGCCCACGGGGGGTCTCTGGGCATAAAGTGTCCCAGGGCTTCCAATGCTAGAATTTTAGACCGGTGACATTACTCTTTTTTTCAGACCGAAATGCGATCTTAGTCACGACATGACACGTGAGGGTAATAATTTTCGAACGAAGCAAAGAATGTTTCTCATGAAATTGTTGCATAAGAAGGCCTACAATGGCGTCTCGTACTAAGCTGACCGTATATTTTCAGCTAGGTCTCCTGACCCCTCACCAAGAAGTCATTCCTGGGCACCTCGAAGACTGCGCCGCGGTCCCCTTTGGGCACGAATATGGGTTCCGCCGGGCGTCCGAGCAGGTAGAGCACCTGGTGCTGCTGGTCGGTCGTGTTCTGCGACGCCATCTCAAGGATTTGTCCCCTAAGTCGACCGGCTGGAAGTACAGTGCGATATCTGTCTCTGGGTTCTGAGAGGCCGTCGAAGACTGAATGTCCCCTGCGAAGCGACCAACGCTTTTTATACGTGCTCCTAGCGGGATCTCGGGAAGGGAGAGGGAGTGTATCTGCATAGATGGAGTGGAAGCGAGCAGAAGAAGGGAGTGAATGCAGAAGAGGCGGGGCCAGAGGACTCCGATCAACGCAAAGGTGCGGTCGGGTTCAAGGCAGATACGCAATAATCGGAGGAAGTAAACGATTCCCGGTGGTGCTGGAAAAAGAGAATTACCGACAACTTGCATTTCCGTTCAAATCTTTGCGAAAGTTGCATCGCCACCGGAAAGAGATTAGAATATCTAATGCAGACCGTGCGGTGCCGGGACGATTCATGGATTTACCGCAAATCTATGCCCTAATCACACAAATCCCTTTCACGCGGAACAAAGAAAGGAAGATTGACAGAAAAGAAGGGAACTGTGAATGGAAAGAAGTCCTCCGTTCACATAGGTACATACCATCCGACTCGCGGGGCTTTCACTTGGTCGAAGAACCTTCTGAATCAATGAATACATGGTTTGCATGAAAAGGATCGAGAAAGGTATCGGGGGAAAAACACTTTTATTTCAGATATGCTGCTACAATACCTCAATATTCTTCAAAGTACTTCTTCCCGCGACTTCTGTTGCCAGCGGCTTCATTGAATCATAATGATAAACATCATTGAAAATAGCTCATAAATTTTATTGACAGCTACCTTTCCCAAACAAAGTTATTTTTGTGTTGATATTCTACTCTTAAAGGAGGGTTTTGGGTGAATACAGCATAAACAATTGTACAGCAGCACATTTAATTCCCTCTCCTAACCAAAAACACATCATGCAATCAGTTACTACTTCTCTTCAATTTTGCATACTTCTTTCCTCCCTTCAATACATCCAACATCCCGTCAGTCATGTGTGTCCTAAAAGAAAACGATTCAATGAATAGAAAGCTATCTTTCTTTGCTAGGTCTCTCATGTTGTAACACATTGTTTACACGTGTTCAATACATTGTTTACGCGAACTCTAGTGAATGGTACACTTTTTATGAAATTCATCCAGCGCTTGTATTTGAAGGTAATCAAAAAGACTGATTTAATAAGAAAATAAATCAATAAGCACCTTATTTCCTGAGGTTGGGAAACAACTTGAGAAAAAACATTTGTTTTGCAACACTTACTCTATGCTTCAGAATCAGAAAAACGCTTGAAATGGATCCATGGAATGGAGTTAAGGCTTTATGGCCATTCCACATGGAAAGAAAAATGAAACTTATGCCTAAAAATTATCAATGAGTATGTTCTGCAAGACTTGGAAATACATCTTTATACAATAGATACAATCTTTCCCATGCCTTCAAGGACAAACAATCTCATGAATATTATGATGATGATCTCATGATGTCATGAATATTATCCTGACCTGTTGAAAATTGTAAAATCTAAGGTTGAAAGGAAGTAGACTTAGTAATGTATATTAAGGGTCCTACAGGTCGAAATAAATCAATCAAAAGAATGTTTTCCTGAAATCCCTTGACTGACTTGAAAACTGATAAAAAAGGCTCCAGATAACAGTTGCCTAGCTGAAAAAAATGATAAAATCAACGAAACCATACAGAACTACAAAGCTTCTAGGTCCACTGCCAAGAAGGCCTTCCGGAAGGCGCTAGCGGAATTCAAAAGGAAAAAATTATGCGAACATTAGAACGATAACCCAAAGATGTTTTGTTCCTACGTCAAGGAAGTGCAGGGAAAGAAGTCCACCGTATACTCATTGAATAACGAAAAGGGGGATAAAGTAATGAGTAGTTTAGATAAAGCCAATATATTAAACTCATTCTTCCAGAGTGTTTTAAACATATGCTCACAGAATATACCCGAGAACCTTTCGAAAACATTTCAGCAATCAATGCAAGCAATCGATTTTTCCACCCGCGGAATAGTTACTCCTAAAAAACATCGACCCCAACAAATCCCCGGGACCTGATGAGATACCGGCGCGCGTGTGTAAAGAACTGTCGTCTGAAATTGCCCCTTATCTTGATATAACATTTAAGAAATCATTAGCAGAAGAAAGCGTGCCAAATGGCTGGAAGGCAGATTTTGTAACACCCATATTTAAAAACGGAGACAGGGAGGACCCCAGTAAATATAGGCCAATATCGCTCACCTCCATCTCCTGTAAGATTCTTGAACACATCATTGTTAGTTCTATAATAAGGTACCTCCATAGCCAATATTTATTGATTAATAACCAACACGGCTTCCGTAAGGGTAGATCCTGCGAAACTCAACTCGCACTTTTTGTACATTATATATTGAACTCCGGTGAAAGTAATATTCCAGTTGATGCGATATTCCTAGATTATAAGAAAGCTTTCAATAAAATCCCTCATTGCAAATTACTCGCGAAATTGGAAACTTACGGAAAACACGAGAGTATTATTAACTGGATTAAACAATTCTTAAGTGATCGTGTCCAAACAGTCGTCCTGGACGGTGTATCATCCGATACTGTCAAGGTCATGTCGGGTGTACCACAAGGAAGCGTCATAGGCCTAGCGTCCTATTTTTTATTTACATAAATGACCTCAAGCAATGAGCAAGCTCCGTCTTTTCGCCGTTGATGCAGTAATTCATGGGGACATTCGAAGACCGAGTCGTGTTAGCCAACGACCTAGGTGCAATTCAAAATTGGTAAGACATATGGCAATTGGAATTAATTTTTTTTAAATGCGTAGTAACATATTTTTGGGAAAAGAGTAATTTTCTCCCTTATCGTTACAAAGTGAAACAAACCAAAATCGCGAGGGTAGATTCCTTTAAATGCTTGGGTGTAACAATTACTCACGATCTGTCGTGGGGAAATCACGAGAAATCATGAGAAATATGCGGTCGTGCTAATAAAAAATTGGGATTTGTGAAAAGAGTGCTGGGTAAATGCGACGAAAAAGTGAAGGAACGATGTTTCCTTGCCTTATTCAGGCCCCACCTTGAGTATGCTGCCAGTATATGGGATCCTCAAAATATAAATTTGATTTCGGAATTAGGTCGAGTTCAGCGGAGGGGGGCTAGATTTGTCAAAAATTGTTATGACCAACGCAGCAGCGTATCTACTTTGCTAGACAATTTAGGTTGGGATTCTCTATCACAGCGGGGTTTACAATATAGATTAAACTTATTAAAAACATTTATAATACGAACCCCAACGTATTACGGTCGGACGGATCACGAATATAAGATTAGAGAGATAGACTGCAAGACTGACAGGTATAAAATGTCATTTTTTCCTAGAACGATAAGAGACCAGAATACTTGTAGTCCTAATCCCCTAGGAGTCAGTTCAACACAATAAGTATTAACGTACAGGTTAGGGACTGCGCGTGGATATATTTGTTACAGGTTCCCCCACCTATTTGAAAAACCCCAACCACCTCATCACCCCCTGCCACACACCTTTTTTGGTGGCTCGCAGGGTATTTATGTAGAATTGTAGAAAAAATTGGTTGTGGGAATCAGTGTGAGTAGGGATGGCATTTTTAAGGAAGGTAGGAGATTTGGTGGAATAGTGGTGGTTATTCATGGGGAGGGAAAGGGTCGTTGTGTATTCACCCACATAGAAGGCAGACATTGCATTTAAAAATATTAAAATTTTCTTTTCTTAATGAAACAATTCTTGATTGGAACACATTTCCTGCGAAACTATTTGAGCCCTTTCTTAACAGAGTTTTTAACACTATTAAGAAAATATGTAAACAATTTCTGTAAGAATTTGATGAATATGATGTGTATAATTGTATCCAACAGCTTAATTTTTGATTCTTTTATCTTGTTGATTGAGAAACTGTTGTTAATGAGATGGGGATTTTCTCTTTTTTTGTGTTGAAGTTTTATGCTTGGAAGTTTTCTTTAAGTATATTTTTTTTACTGACTGATTTTATTTATTATCTTTTGTGATCTGATTCATATCATATAATTTTTTCCAAGGCAAGTTTGATTGTAATACTTGGGACTTGTGTGCTACCTGACATTGGCTATCTGCATATGTAATTTTTAATAATAATAGTAAAATCTTTCCAGACAAAAAAAGAAAAACATTGCAAAAGACCACATTTCAAAGCATCAGGCAAATTGACTAGACCTTCCCTAATTCACTTTTTCCTTTTTCCTAATGTGAAGGGTCACCTTCGCAAGTTTCCATTTCTTAATAAAGTCAGATAATAAATTTAAAATGTTAACTATAAGAACTCAATCCCAATTAATTCCAGATGCACCTATTTGTTTTTCACCATAAGAGAACTTATTCTTTATGAATAAGCTACATTTTATTTAATTTGATTTTTAAGTTTGACCAACAGATATTGTACTGAACACATTGGATGTGAACTGGTATATGCTTTTTATAGCTGTGTGTACTATGAGAGAGATGTTCTTCCGTACAAATCAAAATGTTTTATTGTCTCTATGCACAGCTCTATACATACACCATACTTTATGTTTATAAGCCTTCATTTCAAGTAGATTCATCTTTCAGCTCTCACTGTTTTATACACATGATTAAAAAATTGTTTCTGAATTCAGATGATTTGAAGTTTGTCTTTATTTCTATGTCATACAAATATTTTTTCATTCATCTACCCTCTATTTTTTCCAAAAATTACTCATTAATTATATTTTAAACAAGTTTTTGCAAAATTATATCTAGTCAGTTTGATTTTCCCTATTCTCTTGTTTTCATCAGACCTTTTTATTCATATACTTCCCATGAATATAGTGTTACACTTTCTGATCATTTACATATTTCTTTCATCCAGTTACCAAACATGTAGCCTTTTCTTTCACAAAGGGAATAAATTAGTTACCTATTCATTGCCAGCCCTCCTTTCTGTAAATGTTCCTTTGTGCTTTAAAGTAGAGGCAAAGCCATAAAAGCATTCAGGGTTTTTTGCATATAATTTATGTATGAATTCAATGCATAAAATACATGTTCTCTTGTACATTGGTTTTAGAATGTTATGTACTAATATCTATGCAAGAAATAGGTGCAACATTCTGCCACCAGTTACAAATGCATAATTGATTTAAAGCAAAACTAAAAACACATGATCTCTCTTCTAATATCCCCTAAACTCCATTTCATGTGCTTACCAGAAGAAAACTGAAATGTGAAAATATGGCATACACATTTAGTTAAATTATATTATACATATATTTATAAATTATATTTCAAAATAATATATTTTTTAGACTAACACAAGTATGACAGAGTTTAGAATATAGATTTAATTTGGAATGATAAGTATGCAAAATGTGGTTAACAGCCCTTGAAGCTACAGTAAATGCATGGGGTTAATAAAGGAATGTAATTGATTTACTTTTTAAATATATTTTTCAGCAACAGCATTTATGAATGGAATAAATAGTGCTTTCCATTGTTTCAGGCTCAACTTTGTGGGAGTTGATGTTCATTATTTATTTTATTAAGAACACAATGTATACATCCACTGTTCTTAGGAACAATGGATGTATACATTGTGTTCTTATTAAAATAAATAAGGAATAAATGGTACTGGAGCATCATAAATGAAGTGATATAGAATATTTAAACATTTTTCATACATCATGGTAAAATGCTTCATATTTTATATTTCACTATTCTTGAGGAATAACACTACAATTCAGATGAAGGAAGTATTTCTGGACAGTGGTAGATCATAAACACAAAATAATTAAAATTGACATAAGAAGAAGTTTTATAAGAGTTAAAACTGGATAAATTTATCCAAATTGGCCAAAGTAGTTCTCTGTAAAAATACTGAAGCTCCCCCAAATGTATGTTTACCATTGGATTTGTGATTATACTATACTCTATATGTAATCATTTAGGTTTATCACCATTAAAAAAGTATCAGAAAGGGAATATTGCAATTATTATAACCCCAGGGAATTGGTGTGGTGGCTATTGCACTGTTTACCAAAGGCCTAGTTCACATTTCTGCCAGGGTGGATTTGTCATGCCAGGTGGCAATTGTCGGATGCACAGTACAAATGAATAGAAGGTTGTATAATAAGTATCGGTAACAATTTTTTCCCTATGTCATCGGTTAAGTGTGCACATGATTGCAAATTGAATTGACATTGATAAGATGATGGTGCACATCATTCTCACTGAAAATTTCTCTGACCAATTGGTGGAGATTTCCACCTCCTCGCCATTTGTCCGTCCTCTCTTGCAGATTCCTTGTGGCAGAATTGGTGAAGATTAACAAATTTGTTGGCTTATGCCCAGGGGAGAGAGTTCCTTGGGGTTGCAGTCCTCTGAGCCACTTTTACCTCAACGATTTTCTTCATCAGACAACTCTGTCTCAGATGTGTCTCTCTTCCTCATCTCATCTTTCAGTAAAGATTAGAACTATTTGTAGCAGGTCTTCCTTCATTGTTTCACCTATTTCCCAGTGTGAGCATTCGACTTACTCAGGCTCCCTAAACATCCAAAGGCACAATTTACCTTTGCAGCAATGACCATGCTCATTATAACCTCTCAAGTGTACTGGGTGGATTATTATGATCAAGCTGTGAGGAAGTCCCCAGTTATATAATGAATTTGAAAGGTACAAGGAAGTTGTGATGGCAATTCACCCTGGATGAAGGAGATTGTTGATTCTTGCTATTAACTTATGCCTGCTAACACACTGAGTTCTCTTAAATATGGTAAGGTAAGGGAAGAGAGAGGAAATGGCTGTAGGTGAACTTTGAAGAAGGCAGGAGAAGTAGGTGGAGGAGGGGACATAAGAAAGCAGAGTGGGATGTTGAAGGAAGCATTGATAGAAGAGAGAGAGCATTGAATTGGGGAAGCAGGAGGATAGACTTATTAGATGACAAGAAGATAGGTAGGAGGCATGAAGTAAATGAAGAAGGAAATAATGTTGAGTGAAAAAAGAGGCAGTCCAAGGAAACAATTCCCACGATTGATGAGTGGAGTTTATGAAAATAAATTCAATTAGAAACTCAACACAAAATGTCTTTTTAATCCAATCAATACTAATTAAAAGAGTATAATAACTCGTTCTTTAACTCTGCACAATCTCCACCTCCCCTTAATTCATTCCAAAATGTTTATGAAAATAAATTCAATTAGAAACTCAACACAAAATGTCTTTTTAATCCAATCAATACTAATTAAAAGAGTATAATAACTCGTTCTTTAACTCTGCACAATCTCCACCTCCCCTTAATTCATTCCAAAATGTTTTCAAAATTACTCTAATACAATTACATACAAGTAGCTTAGGAAGAGAGCAGACATTACTAAATATATAATGACTTACTTAGATTTTCATCTGTGACATTCTTCGCTATGGTATTGGTGGTTCAGTGTTCCCAGAGAAGAATATATTCACATCCATTAAGAACATGTTAGGAGTGAGGAACTGATCTATTGTGTCCACTCCATTTCTGGGAATGCGATCAAATGGATAACCCATGGATCTTTTGTCTGGATATTTCTTGTCTCGCAAACCACAGAAACTGACAGCATCTGGGCATTTGGTTGTAGGAGCTGGTGTTTGGTTCACCTAGATTGTGAACATGAAGATATCATTTTATTGATCGACCAGGAATAATGCATAAACCATATACATTCCTTTTGACTCTTTCACAAAATAAGGGTTTAACCCTCATGAATTTCATCATGCAAATAAATTATTTAAACTTATGCAGGGCTAGCAGTTTTAAATATACAGTTGAGACATTTAGTGAGATACATTTAATTAATTTCTAAACATATATATTAATGTGCATCAACACTGCATTATTTATTAGTGAATTCTTCAGTGTAAATTTACTAATGTGCTCTTTGCTACCACTTCTTTCCCCGGTAGTTCACTTTGACCATCAATCCCCAGTCTTCCAGCTCATCTCCAAGCTGGGAAATCATCATCTCTTACATTGAGATCTATTCCACCAGAATGACATTGTCCTAACAAAGAAAAATTATTTACAACCTTTTGCTGAACTGTGAGGGTTTGCTTTCATAATTTTCTTCAGCCAAATTAATCTTCTTGTGGAATACTCTAAGGTTTTAGTTTTGGGGATAAAATTACTATTTCCTTACTCTTTTGTCTTAGGTTGAATAAAATGCTTGAAATTCCAATAGCTTTGAAAAAGTTCAATGGTTAAACTAACCTATAAATCAAAAGTGGTCACTTCTCCTGAGGTAACTAATGGCTTCCCATACTACGGTGCCTGATACTATTCCTCAATGGATTTGGTAATTACAAATGCAGCATTGGCATTGAAAAGTTGCATCAATTATGACCAATGTCAATTCTGTCATCCTGGAATCCTAGAATCTAGAATCTAAAAATCTAGAATGTAGAGTGATTTTACTACATTATGGGTAAAATCATCTGTTGATGAAAGATTGACAAAAGAACAAAGTTTTTTCCCCAAGCAGTGACATTGGTTTCAAGCAACTGTTTGACCACAATTATGGATTATTTATGTTCATTGCAATGGTTTATACATTACTATTTTATTTTTCATATTTTTATATTATGGATAGCTTGTGAAAAGTATTAGTCTTATTTGAAAGTATGAAACAAGAGTCTTCATTAAATTATTGTAGATTATCTTCATTTTCTGTTTAAATCTCTATGGTTCAGTATGGCTACACTTATTTCACCTGGCATTAAATAAGGCAGATATGAATACTGAAGTCAAATCGACTAAAACCTAACTTTGGCCACTCTCATGGCATTTTTATGAACTGATGCCTGGTTGGCTTACTGGCACAGGGGAATATTGTCTAACACCTTGCTGCCAGCAAATGTATCTTTGTGCTAAATGCAATTTTTTTAAGTTACCAAACAATAGTGAAATTCTAATTCCTTTCTACAAAATTATATAATAAATTGATAATGTGATAAAACTATATTTCTTCACATATTAATCACTAATTTCCTACTACTTGTCAAATAATAACTGTATGTGGTGATAATGTTGCAGATTATTATTTGCCATGGGAAAATTTCTTTACACGTTGGCAAATTTATTAGCTGTAGATCACTGAAACCTAAAGTATGCCCCGATTGGAAGATATAGGAATATAGATATGAAGTGAAATGTCCATAGGCAACTCAAAAGCAGTGTACAAAAATCTTCATGGTACACGTTGAAAAGGTTTAATTGATCCCATAGTCTTCTCTCTTTAATTACTACAGCTCATCATCATTCTCCAGTGTGTTGCAGCTGGATCAGAATCAGCCACACCAACTCCCTCCATTCGCATATCATTTACAAGAGTTTAAAGATTAAGTTGAATGACAATTAAGACAAAAGATGACCCCAGAGCAATGGATTTGTTGATGCTATTTCAGTGATGTTATTATATTACAGCCTGACACTTAGATGGTATGGAAAAATGACATAGGTGATTTTTACAGAATAGCTAATGATGACATTTCTCTCAGGCAATGCCAAACTAGCATCCTAAAGCAGATAGCAACAGGCACCATCATTATGGAATAACTCCTCAGGTGTTTAACATACCTTGTCATCATTGAAATTAGAAATCATGACAAATAACTGACAGGGAAACCCCTCTGTGATTCCTTTGGGTACCAGCATATTCTGTGGCCAACCACAACCACAATAGTTGAAACTGCTATCCTTCATCCCAGGTGGTGGAGACTCAAGATCCTGGAAAGTTCTCTCAAATGGAATGCTAATTGAGGAGCTGGATGAGGCTCGTTCAATGACATTTGTTGTTGGCTTGGATTTCACTGAAATAATTTGGTCTGGTTTATCATTACAATATCAAGTATACAATATAACTAATATATATCACTAATGCAATATCCAAGCAGTAAATTAAATAATCCTTAGGCTTCCATGATGTCTATCTGATGAAGGATCTCTCTGATGGAATATCAACACACCTGATGTTATAGCTAGTATGACCAGTGATAACCTACTTAGCAAGCACCTCACATAAATAAATGACATGATGAGCAAAAAATATTGTAATAAAATGACTTACTAAATGAGTGAAAATTTGTATATAGAGTGACAAGGAGAGGTGGATTCCTAGATGATTCCACACCTGCTACTTCAGTTAGTGTTTTGTACTCATTTCGCTAGCATCTTAGCGTCACTAGTAATCACACATTTTTCCAAACTTGTGTTCAGACATATTATTTGAATTTATGGCCATGATTTTACAGTTGCATCAATAAAACTGTATTGTACCCTTTGATTCAACACTGAAATATGTGATTAAGTAGCTAATTTTTTTAATTAGGACTCAGTTGAAATAAACCCTAGATTTTGTTGTTCATAGTTACCTTTTACTCAATATGAAAATATTAAAAACTGTAAATTTATTTGCAAATATGCAAGCTATTTCCTTATGTTCTATAGTAATTTCATTCAAAAATATGATTCATAATATCATCATAAATATGAATGCAAATATTTCATTTAGTCATATAGACGAAAATGCAATTTAGTGAACTTTGTAGAGTACGCACTAAAAAAAGTAAATCAGGCTTGAGTATGAAGAAATTCACACTCAAAGAATATGAATAAATTTCAAAAGGATTTGCTCAGTTGCTTTTGTTAACATTCATCCCTGGTTATATGGGTTAAACTTTCTTTTCAAGAATTTTTTTTTCAAAATTCAAAACTGTGCCACAAAAATCCAAATTTCACCTTTTTTATGTCAATGATTGGCAGTACAATGATAGATTAATGAAAACACAAATCGCTTAGGAATTAAGAATGACTACTTGAATATATGGATTGGACACACATTAATAAATAGCAAGAAGGTAGTTGTACATTGGTATTTAAATGGTTTTCACTGTTGACTCACATGTAACCTGGAACTTGTCCATTTCAATAAAGAGAAGTTTTTGGTCTCGGAAAAGCATTTCAAGTCCTCTTTCATCATATTTTGGAGCTAAAAATATCCTGACTGTTCCAAGCACTAGTTTATTAGTGTTGTTTTCTGCCTGATAGGGAAATAATTACATAGTTTATAACAAATGTCATTTCATTACCATGTTATAAAAATACAGCTATACACTTCGATTAATCTTATGGGTGATGATTATAAAGTGGTGATTTGGAGAGACAATGTGTGTGTAGTTGATTAAGTGATAATCATTAGCATTATGACCAAAATGGCATAAGTTACTCTTATCATTATTCTCTGGCATATAAACAATGAAAGATATGAAGTTGTGGTCTCACATATCTGTCTATAGATGCATATATTTAGTTACTCATGAATACATTTTTTTATGAGGCTTAAACATAATGATAATGAAATTTAAGAACTTCAGTTGCTAAGACATATAGGTCAAAATTAACTGATTGAGACAACATGACTAAAAAGCCATGAATGAATATAGCATCAGTTATTGCAAAATTCTATTTAGCCAGTTAACATGTTAAAGTTATCAGAAAAGGAAGGAGAATTGCATAAAAGAAATGATCAGTATGATGGGTGGAGGAGTGAGGCACAGCATATTAATTTCACATTCTCAACAACTATATGACTATCCTTATAAGGCTAGGGTTCTAAATATTTATGCATAGATATATACATTTATTCAGATGCATTTGATGAGGTAGGATGATATTTAAGAGAAAAAATTATTTTTCACTGTTGACATACCGTGATCTTGTAAGTGAAGGGTGCATGCTGCAGATGCAAAAATCGTGCAAAGACGGGACCACGAGGAGAGAAATCAAGGCCTCTTGAGAGGTCAAGGTCCCTTTGCTGCCAGAATGTTTCAAACTCATTTGGGTTTTGGTGGCCCTTGGTGACCAAATCCACCCTTGTAACCTTGATCCCTGGATAATCCAACTGTCAATATAATTAAACATTTTGGGGTAAAACATCCTCTTCCAACTTTGAAATTATCGATGGAAAAAATGAGTGGCAGTGATTGGATAATGTTTAATACTATCTGATGGCTAGTTTACATTCAGGGGAACAGATAACCTTTGTTGTAAATAAAGTTATTTATAAAATCGAAATACTTATTTTGAAAGGATATATTCATTAATGATTACTCAGTGTTACCTAGTCCATACCTATAGAAGAGGTGATGTAAAAAGGAATACACTTTGCTTAGGTTGGAATCAAATCAGTTTTAATTACTCTCGATAAGTTTTGGTGAAAATACTCTTTCTTCATAAATGATCAGTAAGCAAATGAAGATTGAAACTGACCAGCATATAGTGATTGCCTATAGTTATAACAAATAGAAAGCTTTGCCTTGGATACATTGAATACATGAGGAGATGTTACTATCATAAGTCTATTGGTATTACGAGGGTGGTCCCAAAAGTACCAAGCCTGACCTAGAGATGGCGGTAGTTGTTTGAAAAATATCACTGTATTAGAAAGCACGCAAACTATAAAGCTTATGTTTCAAGTTTGAAGACGCTACGTTGTTTAGTATCTGTTTGGCAGCCATCAATACTGACCGTTTTCAGTGAATTTCTGAAAATGGAGAAATTTGGTCATCGTTATTTGATACAATACTTTTATTTGAAAAGCCTCAGCCATACAAATATAAAAGCTGGACTGGATTGTACTCTGGGTGTGTCTTCTCCTTCGTTTAAAACAGTAAAATACAAGAATTGGTTCGAGCTATCAAGACGAGCATCGCATTGGTCGACCAAATGAGGTGACGACTCCAGAAATTCTAAAGAAAATTCACAAAATGATACTGGATGACCGTCCACTGAAAGCGCGCGAGCTAGCAGACATAGTAGGCATTTCAAAAAGTGCGGTAGATCGCATATTAACTAAAATTTTGGATATGAGAAAGGTGTGTGCGAGACGGGGACCGAATTTGCTCACACTCGACCAAAACCAGTGTCGTGAAGATGTTTCAATTGAGTGTTTAGCAAAGTGTCACAGCAATAAAGCAGAATTTTTGTGCGGTTTCATAACCCTGGATGGAACATGGGTCCATTACTTCACACCCGAGACAAAAGAACAATCGAAACAATGGATTCAACAAGGAGAACCGGCTCCAAAGAAGGCGAAGACCGTTTCTTCTGCAGGCAAGGTCATGAACTCGGTTTTTTGGGATGCGCGTGGGATAATTTTCATTTACTATCTTGAAAAATGAAAAACCATCAACGGCGAGTATTATGCGAACTAATTGCAGCGTTTGAGCGAAAAAATCAAGCAAAAGTGGCCGCTTTCTATTGTTTTAAGCTCAACTTTGTGGAAGTTCATGTTCATTAAATTGAGAACACAATGTATGCATCCACTGTTCTTTATTATCGTACAATTAGTTTCAACGCTTAGGCGTCATCATCAGGTACCTTGTACCTGGCCGCATTTGGCTAAGAAGGAAGTGTTATTTCATCAAGACAACGTACCAGCTCACAAATCCGTTATTGCAATGGCAAAATTCAGGAATTAAAGGTTGAATTGCTACCTCATGTACCCTATTCGTCCGATATAGCCTCCTCTGATTATTTTCTGTTCGCAAACTTTGAAAATTGGCTCGGTGGTCAAAGATTTTCCAACCGTGAAAAAGTGATGTAGGCAGTTAATGGCTACGTATTTTGAGGATAAAGACAATTCTTATTATAAAAAGGGTATCGAACTTTTTGAAAATCACTGGGAAAAGTGTATAGGGCCGAAAGGATATTAAAAATTAAACACATTTTTTTCCAAAATGTATGCATTTTCTTTGTTGGGTCGGTTACTTCTGGGATTACCCTAGTATTGATTGATATAAAAAAATATAATGTTAAAGTAAGTAAACACTAGCGCTGTATGAAGCCGAAAGCTGGCTGTTTGTTACCTTGATATCTCTTGGTAGCACTGGCTGGCTCACTCACCTGGGCCACGGTGTAAGGTGGGAGGGAATTCTTATGCATCTGGAAGAGGTCATCTATTGTGGCATGCCAGCGGTAGAACACAGGGTCCCTCATAGCGGTGGCTGGGTCCCCCATCACGCTGAACGTCTCCTGTAGGGCAAAGTTCTATTGAGGATGACCTCTAGCAATCGGCACCGTTTCAAGCACCTGGCCCGACTGTCCTGGGGCCTACAGGAGGGATCGCCACCCACTGGACCCCACAACATCCATGACTCACGAAAGGGGTACCTCCTCCCTGACTGTGCTTAAATTAGGTGCAAAGAAATTACATCTACTCAGGCTAATTAGATTCTCTGAAGCTCCTCTCTAAATGCCATTACTTCAACTATAGTGACTGATAATATCATTTGCAATAATCTATTATCAAATGATTTTAGGGTGGATACAGCACCCAGGAGATTCTAATTGGAGGCTTTAGAAATGTAGGTGTGGAGAAGGATGGAGAAGGTGAAATGGACAGAGAGGAAAACAAATGAGGAAGTGCTGGGAGTGGTGAAAGAGGAGAAGAGGGGATTGCTCGGAGAAATCATAAGGAGGCAGGAAAAATGGATGAAAGGCGTATTGATCGGTAGTGAGATGTTGACGACTGTAATAGAGGGGAGAATGTTAGGAAAGGTCAGGAATAGGGGATAGTTGGAAAAAGGGAGGAAGGAAGAAAATGGAGATGAAGAGAGGCTCGTTGGAGAGTAGGATATTGGGTTTGTTTTGCTAGGAGAGACAAAGAAATTGTTCCTGTACCATTTGGTAGTTTGCTAGCTAGCCAAAGACAGGAACAATACCCTGGGGGGTTCCTGGGGAGGGAGTCAGGGCCGTCAATCCAGATAAGAAATATGTCGTCAATGAAGCGAACTCAAAAAAATTACTTCATGGCGTGTGAGGAACTCTTCCTCAAGAAGGCTAATTAACAGGTTTGTGTTTGAAGGAGTCATTCCTGTGCCAATTTGGCAGTGCCTTTTTGCCACAGGAATAACAAATCATCTTTCATGCTTTCTCAAGAAGGGAGATGTATATTTACAAGACATGAAATAAAGGAAGAGGAATTTGGGGGTTGTCTCCCACCAGGTGGCGGGCATCAGGGTCGTGGGCGTAGGCGATGGCCACGTGCCCGAGATTGTGCAGGTCGCCGTACAGGCTGCGGTTGACCGAGAGGACGCTGCTCTCCACGATGTTGCCCAACCGGTCAATACCTTCGGCTTCGGTCAGGGGCACCCTCTTGCCGGCCTCCTGGTCAGGGGCAAAGCGCACCATTAGGCAAAGTGAATGCGCCGATTGCAGCAAAGAAATGATGCACCAAGCACCGCGGAACTCACATCCATCACTGCCCCGCTGTGAATAGCCTCGATTATGCGGTCCCGCCACCGCTCCAGGTCCTCCAGGTCGAATCTCACCTGGTCCTGCTCCCTGTTAATGTTCTGGAAGAGGAAGGGCGCCGTCGAATCAAACTAGTCCCGATAAACTCACTATGTATGGTGGCGTTGCTACACTCGGATGAAAATTCGCTTGTACTTTTCCACATCCTTTGACATTAGATTCACAGAAGAAGGAAGTAATGCATTCCTTTATTTTGAGCGAAAGTTTAAACATGATCTAACTCACTGAAACTAGTCAGAAAATTACAAGTGGAATATTACAAACATGCACCTACAATTATTTAAATTATACCCCAGTGTCTTTTCATTTGACCGGGCAAAATGTTTCCTCCAACTTTACAATCCGCCTCAATTGATTCACAAGCTATCAAAAATCCAAGATAAGGATCCGGAGATATATAAATAAGTATACATATACTTATTTTTTATTACATCATACATAGAAATAGATATAAGGAAAGGGGATAGGATATGTGTTTTCCTATCACCTTTCCTTATATCTATTTCTTTGTGTGAAGTAATATTTGTTCGCCGTATGGCGGGATTTCGTGTTTGAATGTGTGTGTATATAAAAATATATATACACACACATGTATCCTGTGCAAAAGTCTCGCGGATGTGAAAAATAATTCAAACGAAAGAAAAGTTCAAGAAAGAAAAATTTTAAAAATTCACACTCACACATATATATTCTAACCTAAGAAACCTTTGGCCAAGATATGGCGTCAGGCCATCTCTTGGCTGAAGAACCGGGGCACTTGGTTGCTTAAAAAATATCTCGGCGTAAATTACATTTCCTCTATAGTTCAAGAGGTTAGACCATCGGCTCGGGAAATCGAAAGATCCAAGTCATCCTAGTCCAAAATCCAAATCCAAGTCCAAGTCATTGAATGCTTTTTTACAAACTCTTGGTCTGCGTGATTCAGGCGTCCCCACCTCTCCTGTGTTCGTCTTTTATGTGTGTTCCTTTCCCCTTTCCTTGTATCTATTTCAATGTGAATGAATATTTGTTCGCCGTATGGCGGGATTTCGTGTTTGAATGTGTGTGTGTGTGTATATATATATATATATATATATATATATATATATATATATATATATATATATATATATATATATAACTTGGACAGTAACACACAGCACGAGAACACATAAAAAGAACACTCACAATAATATCTTGATAATTTCGACGGACTCGTGCTCCGTCTTCTTCGGAAGATAAGATATGACAGAGGAAAGGGTACGTGGTGCAGAGAGAGTAGGGGACGAGGGAGAGGGGAAAAAACAGGTAGTGGGGGAGGGGTGAGGGAGGGGTATATAGAGGGGGAGAAAGCGGAGCGGAGAACAGGTGGTGGGAGAGGGGTGAAGGAGGAGGTTATGGAGGCCAGAGGGGAGCGGAGATGGAATAAGGAGGATGCGGAAATAGTAACAAGCGACACAGAAAACTAACAATTCATCCACAGATACCACAACACCCATGACCAAGGCATCAACTCACCAAGTCATCATAAGGGCTTGACAAGTCAAAACCCAGGACAAGGATGACAAAATGTATGCGGATGAATAAATTGTCCCACCACCTCGCAAGAAACAAATCCACCTCCATCCACCCCAGCCCCAGCCCCCCATTTAGTGAACGACATTGAGACCCGGATGTTGATAGGATTTACACAGCCATATAAATGACAATTCCATTGTTTTTAATTTTATAGGGTTATCGGATGGGGGAAGGGATGCTAGCACGGAAACATTGTAACAGAGGTTGAAGGGGGTGTTGTGGTGGGAGGCATGTTTTGGGATGGGAAGGCCCGCAGACGGGGAAGAGGGATTACATGAGGCGTGATGATTGTTTATACTGTGGTTCAGGGGTGTGGAGCACTGGCCTATGTAAAATGCCGGGCAGAGTTTGCAAGTCAGAAGATAGACTACATTATGACATGTGCATGAGGAGTGGGAGAAGGGCGGAAGAGAGTTAAAAGGTGGAATGGAGAGGGGTGGAGTGGTGAAAATAGGGCAAGTTTTACTTTTTACATCTTGCTCGCAAGCACGGAGTGGGTGTGATTCTGGGGGTGGGAGGGGATTTGGAAAGATTCTTGGTGGATTTGAGGAGATCTGATAGGTTGGCGGGCCGTTTGAAGGTAACAGAAGGGCATTTAGGAAGAAGGTTGGACGAAACATTGTGATTTTTGAGGATGGGGTACAGGTCTTTGAGGATGAATTTAAGCGACTGGATGCCAGGGAAGTAGGTGGTGCATATTGAGAGAGGGTGGGAGTCTGTGGTTGAGGGAGGATTGGGGGTGTAGGATTGTTTTAGGATTTTTTTGTGAAGGAGAGAATCTGGGTATCCCCGTTGGAGGAGGGAATTGTGAAGGTTGTTGAGGTGTTTGTTGAGGGATTCGGGATAGTTGCAAATGCGGTGCCCGCGGATAGAGAGGGAGTAAGGGAGTAAACCTCCTCCTTCACCCCTCTCCCACCACCTGTTCTCCGCTCCGCTTTCTCCCCCTCCATATACCCCTCCTTCACCCCTCCCCCACTACCTGTTTTTTCCCCTCTCCCTCGTCCCCTACTCTCTCTGCACCACGTACCCTTTTCCTCAGTCATATCTTATCTTCCGAAGAAGACGGAGCTCGAGTCCGTCGAAATTATCAAGATATTATTGTGAGTGTTCTTTTTATGTGTTCTCGTGCTGTGTGTTACTGTCTAAGTTTTTTATTCAACACTTCCGTGTTACTTCGAAGAAATCATCTATATATATATATATATATATATATATATATATATATATATATATATATATATAATATTTGGAACACCGGATGACCCGGCTTCAATTCCCGGTAAGCCACTCTGGGAACCGTTAGCTCCACTCAAGCTATGTCGGTTTCCGGGCGCCAGATCTTCCTGGGAAACCAAAGCCGACATAGGGAAAGGCACTGGCCTCCCTTATTACCCAGCTAATTTGTGAATTTCACACGCGGTGTAGGGCTTGGCACTGGGTGAACTCTATCATCACCTACCAAACCAACATTCGGGTTGATTACAGTTTTTATGAATCATTAGATTGTCCATTCGATGCCGTAATACCATGGAGGGAAGCAGATGGCACACGAGCAGTGCAGGGGGTCGAACTCACGTGCAGCAAGGCGCCGGCGTGTCGCGGCTGCCACACGCGACTCGCCACCGTGCTGTCCAGCTTGGGGAAGTATCCCTCCGCGATGGGCTCCCTCAGGTTGAGCAGCCGCGTGACGCGGCCCAGGCGATTGCACAGCCGTTCGAAGTTGTACCTGCAATGTCAAGAAAAGGAAGGGTTCACTCCCCAGGGAAGACCCCTTCACACACTCCTGCTGGGGTCCCTGCACCCAATAGTGCACAGAATCGAGCAAATGATTACTTAGAGAATGATCGCTTTGGCTTCTTGAGGGAGAAGGGCGCACACGATGCTGCCATATTTGAAATGAAGTCCCTAAAAGTTAGGAGCATACACAAGAATCAGAATGTATTTGTTTGTTCCGTAAGTTTCGAGATGCGTTCGATTGACTAAATTTGGTTTAATTGACGAATGCATTGCATAAAATAGGAGAAGAGTACGGTACAGGCTACTTATCCCCAACCTGTACATGTCTCAGACTGCTCAAGTGTATGAGGTTGATGGCGTGTTTTGGTGGGCCGCGCTAGACAGGGGAGTGAGTCAGGAATTCCCACTTTCATCTAATCTTTTCAATAGAGTTGCGGAGGCAAGGGAGGCATGAAAATGGCTGGAGCCACTAAAGGAATGTGGTGAAGAATCCATGAACTCAGTCGGGTTCACAGATCATTATGCTTTAGTCGGTACGTTAGCAAAGAAGTTACAGTCAGCGAGCATATTAGGTAATCTGTGCGATGGGAATGCGATGATGGCCAATGCAAGGAAGAAGTTCGTGCGGTTTTTCTAGAAGGAGGAAGGCTAGAGAGATTGTTGCCGTAGGACTTCATAGACTAGAGCGGGTGGAACAGATTACGCATCTCGGAAGTGTTCTGGACCAAAATGGCCAAAGTAGTAGGGACATAAGAGGAAGACTTGCGTTAGACAGAGAAGCTTCCAAAGGAGGAGGAGATTGATGACAGGGGCGGTGAGTGCGGATGTTAAGGAAAGGATAGTTTAAACTTTGATACGAGCGTGATTTTTCCAGCGGTGGTTATTGAAGCAAGATTACAAACGGAGATTGGAGGCTTTTGAGATGGATGGAGAAGGAAGTAAAAGGAGGAATGAACGGATTGAAAGTCAAAGGGTGAAACTCAAGGAAACAAGAGAGATAGATGCAAAGTATTTTGATTGGCAGTGGGATGCTGACGACTCAGATGGGGAGAATGCTATGCAAGCAGGGAAGGGAGAGGAATAGGGGGTGGGGCAAGTTGGACGGACTGAAGGGAGTATGCTGAGTTGAAGGATGGTTTATGTGGTATTGGTCCAGTTGCCTGGGGTGGGTTTGAGAAATGTTGTTAAGCTTGTGTCCATCTACCTCGAATGGTAGACTACCAAATACTCTTTTTTTGAGGCAATGGCACAGATAATTTGAAATTCAATGCCAGACTCAAGGAAGTGAACATATGAGGCGGCACTTTGGCATCGGTGCTAAGGCCACAGAGAAGAATAGCACAGTCTCCTCATTAGTATCCGTGCTGCAGACTATGAATCCTATACCCGAAGGGTGATGGTGAATCGATTTGATGGCTGGCGCGGGTACCTGGCGATTATCTGTTGGTGCATGTAGTAGAACAGCTCTCCCCTGCGGTCCTTATTGACGATCTTGCGGTCGCCGACGTTTGGGTAGACCAGGTGCCAGTGCCAATGGTGCAGGTTGACGCCGAGGTCCTCCCGGAAGTAAGCCACGCGGTGCTCGGTGTCCAGGTCACTCGCGGTGTAGTCCTTGGGGACATTGATGGGCGTCTGCCAAGCGACAATTGGAAATACGTATTACTTTCCCGCGCCACCCTTACTTTGGGCTGCTCTTCATTCATGTTGTATAAGGGCTGCGTTTCTATCGCGGCCACGTGCAATTGCCAATCTTGATTGAGTTTTTCTGCTGGATTTAAAAAAATACAGCTGAGCCCCGTCCCATGCGGTATGCTTTCCAAATTTAGAAAATTGATTGTTAGAGTAATGCCAAACAATGGGTTCTTGCAATTATCGATTTCAGTGTTGCCCTTTGTTTCCCATGGCCATTATCTGTTGATGTATGAGCCATCAGGGTGTACTATATTTTTAGCTTGTTTTACTTTACTTTTCGGGTGTATTTGCCCTGGGTGTGCTCTTGGTGTTAATTTTTTGTAATAAAAAAACAAAGGATATCTCAATCTGTATTTTAGAACCAATGAAGTTTAAATTTACGTCCAAGGATAAATACTGTACATGTATTTAGCTGTGAATAGTTTTCGTTTATTTTTTCAGCTAAAGAGGCAGTAATTTCCCACAATATTTGAACTAATTTTTCCATATAGAATATGCGAAAATTTGTCCGCAACGTACCGAACTCTATCTGAACCATTTGAATTTTTGCATTATTCTGACTTTATGAAATAGCTATCTGTTGTATTGTGGCACATTTCCATCTGCGCTGGTGATTTATGAGTAACGATCACTAACCTTGCCAGGTAACAATTGAATCTCTACTGTTATACCCAAACGGGGAAAATGATTCCTCTAATTGATTTCCCTCTTTCACTGTTCATTCCCGCTCACCAATACACATGCATGATACGGCGCCGAAATTATTTCATCATCGTGTCTGACTTCAACTGGAATAGTTTGTCCAAATATTCGTTTAAATAGTCAAATTTGCGCCTGAAGTCTCTTTGCGTCTCCAGCGATTTTTCGCGAAACGAGCGGCATTTCTTTCCCGACCCATCGCCCCTTTCGAGTATCGAGGTGACAGACAGACCCACTCACCCTGTTAGCGTGCTCGAGGATGCTGGCCTGCGCCCGGGCCATTGAAATCACTCCGCGGTGCATGTATCTCCCGGGGAACATCTCGGCGAGGGCCGGCAGGCGGAGGTCCCTGGTGTCCGGGTGGTGCAGGATGGCCACGGAGAGGGCGTACACGAACAGGTAAGGGTTCAAACGGTCACGGGTGTACACGGAGAGGCTCAGCAATTCCTCGTAGGTCTTCGTGCCTGAGGGATAGGGGTGGCGATGAGAGGCAGGCATCTCACTGTGCAGAAGGGGTGGGAGGGCGAATGTACGACCGAAGGAAGACCATGATTCGGGAAATAAGGAACCGTGGGTGGCGGCGATGGTGCGTGATTGGACCCCGATTCCTTGGACGGGAGCAATCCGAAATCTGCGTTGTCACGAAGTGGGCGTGCCCATGCGTGTTTCAGCCGAAAATCATGTCTAAGTAACTGCGGTGAATCTTCCGTGTTCGGGTGCGAGAAATAGATTGAGCAGGTGTATTAATCACCAGCAGGGAACTCATGGAAGGGGACGGAGGTGATTCTGAACAATTTTTGAGAAGTTAAGAATCAACTGGAGACTCACACTTCAATGAGAGAAATCATAACTTATCATTCATCTTCAGCAATTATGTTGAAAATGTTTCATTACCCCCATCATACCACAGTAGGCGAGATCATGCGAATTAAATTAGAGAGATTAAGTGTACAACAGATAGATGGATAAATGTCTTTATTCGGGTGAAATTGAGACTATAAGGTCCCTATTAGAATTCATTGAAATTTAAGATAGATTGTTTAAGATGTAATTTTTCCCACGAACGATAAGGGATCAGAATAGTATTGTCCGACCGCCGCGCCGTAAGGGTAAAATATATTCAGGTGAAAATTAGCCTGGTGTGTGTTCACTCCCTGCCACACACCCTGGCGGTGGCTTGCAGGGTACTACTCGTTAAAAAAGCTGAGTATTGATTATCTTGTTCCTCGGTTTTACCCGATTAAATATTGGCTTACCGTGAGACTTTCTATTGTTCAGCTATTTTTCCGAGCGAGTCTTTTCCATGCGTTGCACATCAGGCTCGACGCTTTAGTCTTCGCATTTATCTGTTATAGGGTTCTCCGATATTTCCATCGTGACATTGTTCTCGAAGTCGCCCAGTGATCTACGACTGTATGCAGTGGAAGACATTTGATTATTCCAAAGCAAAGGAAGGGAAATTTGGAGTTTACAAAAATTCCATTCCTTAGTTGTGATAGAAGAAGACAAAAATAAATCCTGGGGTACCGAGAAGCGAATTGGGGAGAGCCATGAAATACACAGAGAACAACAGGACACCTGGAGTAAATGGCAAACGGGGGTCAAGGCAATCGGGGTCAAAGTAAAGGAATGGAATATTGGAATTTTTCGAAGAGAACTTTATTTAAGAGGTCAGCGCAGGAAAGGGAGAATATTTAACCGGCCAATCGCTTTCAGAAAGACTTATGTGAACATTTTTATCATCTGAACGAATTATGAACATTTTGGTACGTTTGCAGATTCACGCCATCATTCATGATCTTGAGTCAGGTTGGGAATATTGAGAGGGAAAGGGGGGAGCAAAGGGGGAGGGCAGGAGGGAGGGAGGGGGGGAGTGAAAGGGGGTTGCGTGAGAGGACAAGGCATTTGTGCTCATGCCTCATCCTCACATAATGAATATTAATCAGTCGCGTATTACGAGGGCGTATTGAAAAGTAAGGCCTCCTATTTTTTTCATGGACCATCAAGTTTATTCTGAACTTTGCGTGAATCATTAGAAAGGTTGATCATTTAGCTATTTTTCTGCATAGTCGGCTTAACGATCAATCACTTTTTGCATCCTTGTAATTATAGCTTTTAAATACCGGCGTCGTACCTTTCTCCGGCCGCGTCGCGAAGCCAACTGACGACTGCATTGTTTTGGGTTGCAGGGTAAAGGAAATATTTTAAGGAAAAGGAGAGCCGGTGGGGAGAAAAGACAGAACATGTTCTGCGGGACGGATTGTTTGTTTACAACTAGTCTTGATTTAAGCACCACATTAAAGGTTGGCATTATGTGGGAAAATTCCGGATAATCTGAGAGACATCAGATTGAGGAGCAGAGGTCAATGTATCCGAGGGTCCCCGCGAATGTCAAAACACGAATGCGACGCACAGTGAAGAAGGACGAGGAACGCCTCTGTGAGAATAGGAGCTTAGAATGCTAGGACGATGATGAGGACTGGGAAATTGTAAAATATCAAGCGAGAGATGGATAAATGAGATATAGATATGTTAGATCTGCAGACAGCAGACCTTTTTTTCAGTAGCATCCCGATCCCTACTACTCGAGGTGATTTTTTGGAGAGCGCTTTTTCAGTGAGTTTGCCGTCCGTGTTTGGCCCCTTGGCGCGCCTTTCGTTAAAACAGTGATGAGTCTAATGCAGACGTCGCCGGGTTTCTCCCCACCCTTCCTCCTATCCCATCCATCCATGCCCATTGGTGCAAATGACCGTCGGTTGCCTCCCCCTACTTCCTGCTGCTGCTCCTACTCAACCCTGCGCCCTTTTTAAATTACACGCAACGTACATTATTCATCTTCCATTCTATGCTTTTGCGCCATCGCCAGGTTTCCTCCAACTGGTTTCGTCGTTATATTCATTACATTCCATCTCCGGGTTCATTGCCATAGTTATATGTACCGAGGAAGATGGAGACGAGGCGCGCGGCGATCCTGCGGTGGTAGGGGATGAACAGGGAGAAGCTGGACCTCCTCGGCAGCTGCAGGGGCAGCGAGAGGTCAGGGAGGGCAGCCACGGCACTCACGGGCACCTTGACCTCGCCGCCCCACCGGCTGCCCAGCTCGGCCTCCATCGGACGAAGTCGTTCCGCCTTAATGGCAAGAAAAGAAAGGGTAAGCGGGCGAGGAGGGAAAAATCCACTTAAAAGCAATGAAAATCACGTGGTAATCACAGAGGGAGAGCTAAAAACAATGTTTACACGATTGAAGAAAAGTGTTACATAAGTGTTAATTTCACCCACTCCAGAAGGCTTACTAGTATGTTACACAGGAGGGAATGAAGATGAACATCAACCACTTACATGGTATGTATAAATGGTACCGGTAACAATTTTTCCTGACGTGTGCGTGAAGTGCTGAATTCAGCTTACCGTCGGTTAAGTGTGCGCAGGATCGCAAGTATCGTATATTGGAATTGATAAGACAGTGACAGTGCACTCTAAATTATCAGTGAAAATTTAGCGATGAGAAAGATCCGCGCTAAACTCGTCCCCCGAAGGTCTTGAAGGACGACCAAATACCACAAGAAAAAAACGGCATCGCGACGATTCCCCAACCCCCTTACAGTTCTCACGACTTGACAACAGCAGACTTTTTCTTATTCCCAGAAGTGAAATCCTATTCCCTCAAAGCACAACACCATGGTACCCTAGCTACCGTCAAAGAAGCGTACCCTTAAGAGTACCCTTATCCGGAATCCGCCTGCCAGGGAGCCTTCGAGTCGCGGAAAAGCCGCAAGGGGACAAGTGTGTCGACGGTCTCAAGGGAAGAAGTACTTTGGAGAATTTAGCAATATCAGAAATAAATCTACCCCCCCCCTAGACATTTTCCGATAATGTTTATACAAACCATGTATTCGGAAAACCTCCATCAAACTCAAGAAGAGGGATCGTGCAGAATTGGAAGAAAGATGAGGAAAAAATTAATTACGTTATTAATTATGTGCATGCAAGTTGAGGCTGTCATTCCGGGAACGAAATCAACGGACCACGCTACGACAACAGTGAGGTTAGAGGAGCCTTAAGGCAGCAAAGGAAATGAAATCGAAATACAAAAAAATTTGAAATCGGTACAGGAACGCCTTTCGAAAAGAGAGTGGGAAAACACTTAACATATCGTGAGTGAACAAAACAACCATACAGAGAGTCCTAACAAAATTTAAAAGATAAATTCTGTGGGATTATTAGGAGGATATCGCAAAAGATTTCTGGCCATGCGTCAGAGAATTACTACAGGGTAAACGTCCGGACATTGAGTTCCTTAGAGAACAAAATGGTAATATTATATTTACACACAGCACCCAAAAAGCGAAAGCTCGAAATAGATTCCTTCAAAGCGTCTATGCTCACGACACAAACAGACCCAGTGAAGGCCGAGTCAAACGCATTAGAAAGATAAACAGATGACATTATAATTATACACGAAGAGATAACGCAAAAACTCCTCCACATCAAAACCGGCGGATTAGAAGGGGATTCATATATGTGTGCATTAATAATGGCATACAGTGTGCCACACTGTCACCTTATAATATTATTTCCTTCGCGTGAATTATGTTGCCTCTTCGACACACTCCAATGTCTCCCCTCTTCGTACAATCCAAGGAAAATAATAGATGTTGACGGCACGGCATATGGAAAAAGGAGTGACGTGCATGGAGGGTTAGGTCCCTCCAATGAATTCTAATAGGTCCTTTCCCCAGGTCTCTTATTTCTCGCCCCGAAATCAGATCGTTACATTCTCATCCTACCACGGATATTCACGCCAACGCTTCGAGTGTTTGAACGATGTGGACTATCGTATCTTATATATCGCATAAAATTAATAAAAAATGACCCATAAATACGAGTATTACAAAATGCCTTCATTTCAGGTACTTGAAATGGATTACAATGCAACAATTTCAGAGTGTATGACTCTGTTAAAAGTTACTGTTGCGGCATCTCCCGCACTTTCTTGAAACTGGGAAATGGATGTTCGCAAATGATTTTTCGTCAATTAGTAAAACGATGAATGTCGCACCATTGCCAGGGTAAAAAGTCTTATTGTTCAAATGTTCAGCTTATCTATTTTTGAACTCATTCGCCATAACTCGTGCCTCAAATACCAATGCTGCGAAGGTCATACCGCAATAAAATATTTTCAGCAGAAATAAACCAGTTAAAGGATTAATCAGTTAGACTCTTATGTCCCGAAGTTATTTAATTGAGTTACGAATAAAATAATAGCAGCTATTGAACATTTGAAAATATATAAATGGGTAGATAACATCAATATCATATACTGCGCAAATGTTGCATTAAACTTTCAATGGAACAATTTCAGAGTGTCAAAATCATTCGCCATGGCAAGGATTCGAACCGGAATTTCAGGCCGCGTACTTTACCCAATGAAGCTACCGTTACGTCATCTTATACTCCGAGATTTTGGAGGCTTGAAAAAGGAACAAGATTTTATGACGAAATAGCGCACATACAATGTCGCAGGTAAACTTAGTCGTGTGCGATGCGTCAACGAGGTTAAAGCCAACTTTAAACAAGCTAGGGGTACTTCTCTTTTTACAAATTCAATGAAACTTCGGGAAATGCCGCAGTAACCGAGTCATCCGTCGGACAGTAACTTTTAACGGATCCCTCGATGTCCGGCAGAGAGCTACCCAGTGGTCTTCATGTACTAGGAGGATTTTTGGGACTACACATTAGGCGATTGACCCCACTAAAAGCTACTGTCGCGGTATCTTCCGCAATTACTTGGAACAAGTAAAAGTTCATAATCTAAGTCACTGCAGATCTTAAACTACACGCAACACAATATTTCTTCAGAAATGAAACCAATAAGTACATAGACAAAAAGATTGTAAACAAAAAATGACATTTCTAATTTCCAGAAAAAGTAAAAAAAGAGTGACAAAGCATTGGAATGTCCCATCTGGAAATGAAAATACGATCGATAGAATATATGGAATAACCAGCATTCCTTAACTCTTGAGCACTGTATATACTGACATATACTGACCAGGAATTCGCGGTTGGGGACCTGGAACACCACTCCCCGATCTCCCTTGGGCACAAAGAAGGGCTCGGCCGGGCGGTCCAGGAGGTAGATGATTTCCTGCTGGATGCTGGTCGCCTTCCCACTCGTTGCCGCCCGCATGGTGATCCACTCTTCTCTCTCCAGATGATGGGTGCTGCCCGCAAACGCCAATGGTCCCGTTCTCTCCCGAGCCATCCTTATATACTCAAAAGTGAGCGGGGGCGGCATCTCGCCCCTCCCTCGCTCTCTCCGCGAACGCATTAAGCGGGACATCATAAACCCTAATTTGATCACGGAGGGAGAATATATACCATGAATTATGAGATGCTAGTTGTGTGTATACCTGTATATGTTTATATATAATGGGTAGCAGTAGTCCAGGAGGTTGGAGCGTTGACCGGAGGGTCCCAGGTTCGGTTCCCGGACCCTCAAATTCCCAGCACCGATTTTCTTATTGACCTGTCTAATTTCATCCTCACCCGTAACTCTTTCTTTTAACAACAACTTTTATCTCCAAATCAAGGGCTGTGCCATGGGAAGTAGATTCAGCCCCTCATACGCTAACCTCCACCTCGGTGTCTGGATGAGAAGTTCCTTTCCAGTTACCCTCTAAAACACCTCCTGTGGCTCCGTTATATTGATGACATATTTCTACTCTGGCCACACAGTATAGATTCCCTCAATTCCTTCATATCCCAACTCAATGATTCCTCATATCTTTCTTTCTCCTCCAACATCTCATCCTCACAGATCACCTTCCTCGATGTTGATATTTCCTTAACCAATAACAAATTTCTCACCTCGGTACATTTTAAACCTACTAGTGCACAACAATATCTTCATGTCAAAAGCTGCCACGCCTACCATACCAAACGCTCCCTCCCTTACTCCCTCTCTATCCGCGGGCACCGCATTTGCAACCATCCCAAATCCCTCAACAAATACCTTAACAACCTTCACCACTCCCTCCTCCAACGGGGATACCCAGATTCTCTCCTTAAAAAAACCCTAAAACACTTCTACAGCCCCAAGCCTCCCTCGACCACAGACTCCCACCCTCTCTCAATGTGTACCACCTACTTCCCTGGCATACAGTCCCTCAAAGTCATCTTCAAAGACCTGTACCCCATCCTCAAAAATCATAACGTTTCGTCCATCCTTCTTCCCAAATGTCCCTCTGTTTCCTTCAAACGGCCAGCCGACCTATCACATCTCCTTAAATCCACCAAGCATCTTTCCAAATCCCCTCCCAACCCCAGAATCACAACCACTCCTTGCTTGCGAGCAAGATGTAAAAAGTAAAACTTGTCCTATTTTCACCTCTCCACCCCTCTCCATTCCACCTTTTAACTCTCTTCCGCCCTTCTCCCACTCCTCATGCACATGTCATAATGTAGTCTATCTTCTGGCATGCAAACTCTGCCCGGCATTTTACATAGGCCAGTGCTCCACACCCCTGAACCACAGTATAAACAATCATCACGCCTCATGTAATCCCTCTTCCCCGTCTGCGGGCCTTCCCATCCCAAAACATGCCTCCCACCACAACACCCCCTTCAAACAAATGTTACAGTGTTTCCGTTCTAGCATTCTTTCCCCAATCCGATAACCCTATACAATTACAAACGATGGAAATGGCATTTATATGGCTCTGCAAAGCCTATCAACATCCGGGTCGCAATGTCGCTCACTAATTGTAAAGGGTTGAAGTGGACAGGTGTGGATTTGTTTCATGCGGGATAGTAAGATATTTTGTTTGTCCGCATACATTGTGTTATTCTGGACCTGGGTGTTGACTTGTTGAGTCCTGATGATGACTTTGTAAATTGACACCTGGGTCGTAAATTTTGTAATGTCTGCGGTTTGACTTTGTTTTCTGTACCGCTTGGGATTATTGCCACATCCTCCCTCTCATTCCTATCCAATGTCCGCTCCCCTCTTGCTTCCCTTCTCCCTTTCTCCTTCCACCCCTCCTGCACCACCCGTTCTCCCCTTCCCCCGTCCCCTTCTCTCTCTCTCCCTGAGCAGATCACAAATGTAAAAATATTTCCTTATCCGGGATTTGGACGCCGGACCTTCCACTTGCTGGGCGGATGCTCTACCACTTAAGCTAAGAAGGAAACCTGATTTACACTGAGATCTGCGGTCTTATAAAGCGCCCAAATGCTCCGATTGCTTTGTGCCCAGAGATGGCGTTACAGAGCTGTTTTGCGGAAACGTGGTCGCAGATGCAGGAGGATAGACGTAGATTGGAGGCTTTTGAAATGTGGGTGTGGAGAAGAATGGAGAAGGTGAAATGGACCGAAAGGAAAACAAATGAGGAAGTACTAGGGATGGTGGATGAGGAGAGGGGTTTGTTGGGAGAAATCCTCCGGAGGCAGGAAAATTGGTGAAAGGCGTATTGAGCGGTAGTGGAATGTTGAAGAAGGTAATAGAGGGGAGAATGTTTGGCAAGCAAGGAAAAGGCAGGAGCAGGATAGGGATGTTGGAAGGAATGAAGGGAGGAAAGAAATACACAGAGATGAAGAGGGACCTGATGTAGAGTAGGTTGCTGGATTGGGTTTTGTTTGTAGTTGGAAAATGTTTATTTGATAGTTGTGTCTATGTGTCTATCCAAAAACCTACATTAACCGGTAGATTACCTAATAATATATATATATATATATATATATATATATTCATTCAAACATAGAAATAGGTATAAGGAAAGGGGATAGGAAAACACATAAAAGGCGAACACCGGACATGTGGGGAAGGCGGTTTTTGAGCAGATCACGAAAGTAAGAATATTTTATTATCCGGGATTTGAACCACGGACCTTCCACTTTCCGGGCGGATGCTCTACCAGTTGAGCTAATAAGGAAACCTGATTTACCTTGAGATCTGCGATCTTATAAAGCGCCAAAGTGCTCCGATAGATGTTGCCCGGGAGATGGCGTTATGGAGCTGTTTCACCCACCAAAGGGGAAATAGACGGGACACAAGAAGATAGTAGAAAAGCATTCATACGATCATATAAAGGATAGGAACGGTGCGTTTCATGTATATATACACACACACAGAGGTATACATACATATATACATTATTTAATAACTTCACCCCACTTTTTTATAAATCAAACCACTCCAAGTGGTTTGATTTATAAAAACGTCAGTATGAAGATTTTCCACCAAGTTACGCCGGAAACTGTTTTATTCACCCCACTTATTCTGCGGACCATCGCGATTTACTGCACCTACCTTTGGGAGCTGGTATATGGGGGGATAGTTGCTCAGATCGTAAGTTCGGAGCTGTGGGAGGGAGGGATAGGGTGGGAAGCGCCCAGGTGGAATTGATGGGAGTCATGGAGGAGCGGGTCAGTGAGGGTTGAAGGGCGAATGCATCCACATGATTTGGTGCTTCGCGCTTTATTATCTTAAATGCACGCGCCCTCTCTTCTTAGAGTAGTTGTCCCTCCCGAAAGCACTCTCGTGGGATAATCGGAAGGGAGCCCCAAAACATGTTCGCCCTTCTCCCCCGGTACCCCTCGCTTCCTCTTGCTCTGCCCCTCTCCCGAGTGGACGGGGCGCTCTCTGGGGCTCGCACCACGCCCCGCTGCTTGCGCCGTGAGTGCTGGTGGGAAAGTTAGCCCGTCCCCTCATCACGATCTCCTCGGATTTTGTTGATAGACAGACACATCGCATTAGAATTTGGAAGGCAAATACATACAAACGAACAGAATGCTATTTATGCAAGGTCTGTCCCAAAAGTAGTAGGACTGAGCCGATTAAAAAACGTTTTTTGCCAGAATAGAAAAATTCAATCTAAGGTCTTCAAAGTAGAACCCTTATCGTCCACACACCGCTACCAGCGGGTCTTCCAGGTCTCGTACGCTTTGTGGAAGGCGGCGCCCGGAATGCTGCTTAGCTCCGGCCAGAAGACTTTTTGTCAGATCAGTGTTGATTATACTATACTACTATATATTCCAAAGAAAGGAATGGCAGTCATATGTGAGGACTACAGAACAATAAGTTGGATTTCGCACGCAACTAAAGTTGTTCTTAGGCTCATCAACAGAAGGATGGAGGGCAGGGAAAATGAACACTTTGGGCATGATCTCCCTTTTAATCAGGGTTTCATCTCCCTAACCTTATCTTTGTGGTCTAACCTATCCAAATAATGCGGGGCTATAATAATTCATTTAGTGTTATCGTTAAACACGTTGGTTCTGAATCTTTCTTAAAGTCTCAGTCTGGCTTGTTCTCTTCGCGTCTCAAGCCAAATTCCTATAAAAGGTCCCTCAAGCTCGTCTTAATATCGTCTTAATTGTTGAAAACTCTCGTGGATTTTCTCTGAACTTTATCTAATTCTTTTATCAGAGATTTCGCCCAAGATTCGCAAATACTTGTGGCGTATTCCAAATGGGCTTACTTTTTTTCGTCTAACAAAAAAATAATTTATTAGGTGAATTAACACTTGTATTGAATTCAGTTTTCCTCATGTATATAAATTTGCACGTTATTCGTTAGTTTTTACTGAATATCTTTCCCTCTTCCCTCCTTCTCCCATGTCCTCTCTATATCTCTCACCCTTCCCACCTGGTGCTTGCACCTTCTGCCACACTCCTTGTTGGTGGATTGCGCGGTAATTATGTCGATGTCGATCAATAGTGGTTCAGGAGGGACTCGTGATGCCATAGCAGTATCGAGATCACTTATTAAGAGGAATATAGAATACAATCAGGACGTATTTGCCTCTTTCGTGGATTTCGAAAAAGCGTTTGATAGAGGGAAATGGGGAAAACTAATGAGATTGCAGAATGTAGTATGAGTGGATGAGTATTGCAGAAAATAGGAATGGATTGGAGCAACAGGAGACTGATCCGTAACCTGCACATGTCTCAGACTGTTCAAGTGCGAGTGGGGAAGGGAAAGTCTGGATGGGAAGTGTTAGGGAGAGCCGGTGATAATGGGCAGGGTTACCCATTATGACCGGCGCTTTTCAACTTGTATGCGTGAAGGAAATGATTAAGGAGGCATGGGAAGATCTGGAGATAGGAATGAAAGTCGGCGGGGAATTCGTAAAATCAGTTAGGTTTGCTGATGACCAAGCTTTAGATTGTCATTCAGCCAAGGGGTCGCAAGCACTACTGAGTGAATTGGAAATTCAGTGCGATAGATATGGGATGAGAATCAATATTGACAAAGGGGAACGGGAGAAGAATCAATATTGAAGAAAGGGGACAGGAAGGAAAACAAATGAGGAAGTGCTAGGCATGGTGGTGGTGGAGCAGAGAATGTTGGGAGAAATATAAAGGAAGCAGGAAAGTTGGATGCAGAGCATTTTGATTGGAAATTGGATGTTGAAGACTATGTTAAAGGGACGAATGTTGAGCCAGCGAGGAAGGGGGAGTCAATTAGTGTCTCCCATTCTAATTCTTCCAGTAGTGTCGAGACACTGCTACCTTTCTCATAATAACTTTTCACAATCCTATCTGCTCCAAGTTGCATTCGATCTAGTTCTAACACCAAGCCTACCTCATGAGTATCTCATATACTCACAGCGTATGTATTCCTCTAGGTGGGGACTACTAATGTAAAATATGCGAGCTCCCTAACTCTCTCATAACAATTCACAAGCATTCTTCTTAGTACGAATCCAAACTTTTCATTTGACATTTTGTTCTATCTTTGTGTTGACAATAATGCACTCTTTCCTCGGTTCTGTGTTGAGCTAAATTTGTAAGTGATTTGCATATCATAAATCTCCTTTGTCAGATATAATATAAAGATTCAGGCGTGATGTGGCGGAACAGTCTCACAAAAATAGATACGAAAACTCTCCCAATTTTCCACTTAACAAAGATTTTTATCGACAAGTTTTGATGCACTGTTTCAGTTTTAACTTAAGTCGACAATAAATCTTTATTAAGTGGAAATTTTCGTGAGTTTTAGCCCCATTGTCAGATTGAATGCGCGCGCTGTGATGATCATCCATATCCATCTGAGTCTTTTGACTGGTCTGTTCCAGCAATCTTTTATATAACTCGCGAAAATATTCCCAGGAGACTTCGACGACAACCAGTCGCAATGGTTCAATTGCCTCCCGCGTGTTCTCTCTTTCTCTCTCTGGAAAAAGTTCAAGTGAGGTGCGTGTCGATTATGCTCTGCAGTTCATTCGTCCGCATCTCAACCTGTGAAATACTTCGTTCCATGGCAGAGGCGACTCCGGCAGTACGGTATCAAACTCCTCGATTTGGTCAGTTGGAAGCTTACTTCGGGCGCCGTCGCGCCGGGCCAACAGTCTCTTCGGATACCTAGCATCGTGAGCAATTTTACTGCTATTGGCTTTTAATTTATCGATGCTGGTTTTTGTCCGTCTTTTATGCCTCTGCTCAGGTGCTCTGTAATTGGCCAATAAATTATCTGTCTTCTCGGGTGATCTCTGATTGGCCAATTTTTAACGGTCTCCTTGGGTGCTCTCTGATTGGCTGTTGGAGTTATCTGGTTAAAGACGCGTTTCCAGGCGCTGTAGAGCGTGTAAACGAGAGCGTCTATATCGAAGTTGTTGCATTTCTTGTGAATTTCTATGGCTTCCCGAATGAGTCGCGGGAAGTAACGGCTTTCAACCAAAAAAAACCAGCATCGATCAATTCTGACCCGAAGACGCCGACTGCAACGCCGGCGATACTGTTGTCCCAGAACTACGGACCGACGCGTAGAAAATCCCGGAAGATTTGGATCTTCAAAATTTGTGTGGTGACAAAAATCACGCCATTGGTTTTGCAAGGTTTTTTAAATTCACTTGAAAATTCAATCTGTAGTTTTTTTTATTTATTTTCATCCACATATACATAGTGCCTCGCAAGACGCCTCAAGGGCGTGTGGTGGGGAGTGTTAGGCCACCACACGTAAAAGAGAATAAAGCTGTGTGAAAAAACCACAAATTCATGCCAATCTTCTCAGACAAAATCATATATAATCATACAAAAATCTTTACCAGTCAATAAATTTTCCATTTATTTCTTTTAATTAAGTAACTTGGGCGATTTATGAGATTATTTTGTATTAATTTTCTTTTATCGGACTATATTTAACCTCATATAGATTATCAGTTTTTCAATATTTTACTTTATTTATTTTGTCAGACAGTATTACATTTCAACAATTTAAAATGTTTATCCTATTGTATGGTATTTTAGTCCGTGGTAGTTTTTTGGATATAAATCATTGTCAGTAATTGTTGTAAGATATACTTTGTGTCGTGTGTAGTTCATTAATATTTATACACACTTTTATTGCTAAAAGTTTCATATTTTTAAGTTCGGCTTAGGATCAATTAATTTTTTTATCATACAATTAGATATTGTCAGCGCTCTGTAATTTTTGTTAGTTTTTATAGTTTTTGGGTTATTTTTCCATGTGTTGAAATGGTAATTCCTTTTGCCTAGGTTTGGCAAATGACCTATTAGTACCCAGTTGCATTAATGTAGACAGCTATGTTTTTACTAATGGCATCACTTAGTGGTTACACACGGCATTCACACCATCATGCTTGAAAGTCATTTTCCATAATGCTTGGATACCGAAATAAGATTCTTAACGAGCACAGAAATGAGGCATGGATAAAATCACAATGGTATCCTGGGATAATATCAGCGAATAGGAGTAAATAGAATAATTTAAAAATGCCATCCTTTGTTATGATATGAAGCCAATTAATATGTACACATCTCTACATTACAAATGTCCACATTGAATTAGTGGATAAAATCTTGTTATTACAAATCATGAAACTACATCCATTCAGGAGATGACGAATTTCTGTTGCCTCAGAAAAGCTCCGCCTTTTCTCATCTCGGGTTAATAGTGAAGCCCACCTTTTTTTCAGTGCTCCCTCAGTAATAATAATAAGTGTACTATCTAAGAGAAATAACCAATGTTATGGTCACCGACATATATAATAGACTCCCGCTATCGCTATTATTCTTCGGTTAGTTGTCTCGCTTCTAACACTTGGAATTATGGGGGTTGCAATTTGGCGTATTAGGATACGCTTCTTGTGTCCTGAGCCCGGGGGCCGAAATAGGTTCCATGAATATGCCCCCCCCCCCCAAGGAGTTTGGACGCCTTTCAAGATGGCGTCCTCTCTAAATCCGAGCGATTTAGGCACCTAAATGACGAGTCTGGACGCAGCTTACGTACTTTGTCGCGCGACCGAGTGGGGGCGTAGTACTCGCGGAGGAGGTCATCGCCAACTCTGTATTGTTGAAAGTTTATCATTACCCCCATCGCACTACGGTAAAAGAGATCATGTTAACGAAAATTAGAGAGATTAAGTGTAGCACAGATTTAAGATGTAATTTTTCCCATTTAACGGCAAGGGATCAGAATAAAGATATCCGACCCCGCAAGGGGGGGTATTTTTTTTAAGTAGTCTGGTGTGTATTAACACACACTCTAACGGTGGCTTGCTGGGTACTCTACAAGGTTTGCATAAAAAGTGTCGGTAACAATTTTTCTCGACGTGTGCGTGAAGTGCTGAATTCAGACTGTCGGTTAAGTTCGGCTAAGATCGTATTGGCATTGATAAAACGACAGTGTACTCTGAATTAACACTGAAAGTTTGGCAATGCGAAAGATCTGAGCTAAACTCGTTCCCCGAAGGTCTTTGGACGGGAGACCAAGAGCAGGTTCGAGAGTGTCTGCTTGCAAGTAACCTTCTTCAACGTCATCGCCACGATTCCCCAACACTCATGCAGTCCCTCCGACTTGGTACCAGCCAACTACTATGTCCTATTTCCAAGAGTAAAATCTTCCCTCAAAAGGCACCACCACCATTTGACCCTAAAGTGCCGTCAAAGAAGCGTACCCATAAGAGTACCCACATCATTAATTTTTTAATATATATACTTCATAAAAATGATTGTTACAATTAATATGTATCTTTCCTAACAAATAGGGTTTTCGCGGGTTTTTCACCCCCCCCCTTCTCTTCGTGGGTGTTTTCCCGCGTGGGTTTTTACTAGGTGAGCAATGCCACTTTCACCCTAGCTTTTCCGACAAACCTCATCCTTTGCTCAACTTTTCTTATCCTAGTGTTTCTCTCGAATCACTGTCTTTTACTTTGTGCATGTGTTGGTGTATCCCTAATCTATATATGTATGTGTATGTATATATGTATGTATATATATGTATATTTTTTCTTTTCTTTTTCTTTACTTTTCGATGTTAAAATTTGTACAAAAGAATTTTTGTCTGTCTATATGTATTTATGTGTATGTATGCATGTAGTTTATAAATTTGATTCCTTATATAATATGTATACGACAATGGGTTAAATGGAAGAAGGGACCATTAGGTCTCAATTTCGCCCAAATAAAGTCCCCTATCTATCTATCTATCGTCGCACTGCGTTTTTCACCATGCCACTTTTGGCCTATTCGTTACCCGTCTCAAATTATTATAAAACTCTTTGTACTTCCTTCTGCCTAACTCTCTGTTTACGTTCTTCAATTTAGGTCTTTTAGGTTAGGTGTCAATTTCGCCCAAATAAAGTCCTTTATCCATCTATCCTTAATTCGCCCACCAGGAAGGAGCCTTCGAGTCGTGGAAAAACCGCAAGGGCAAAATTGTGTCGACGCTCTCAAGGGAAGAAGTACTTTGAAGAATTGCGAGACACTGAGGCAATATCTCAAATAAATGCTTTTTTTAACCACAAAATTTCCCGATACTTTTTATACAAACTATGTATGTAGAATGAATGAACGCATCGCTATATTGGGCCGACGGTTCCCGCAGGAACGGTCGATGCGGTTCTGGAGGTGGCGCCAAATGGGATCCTGTGCGATCCCTCGAGTGGGCGGAAGTGGTCAATGGGGGAGGGGTCCGCCGCTCGAGATAGTCCCATCCGCCGCGGCTCGATCGGACTGAGGGGGGATGCGGGGTCTCACACGATCGCCCCGAGGTTTCGAGGTTATCGCTCTCGCGAGAGCCTCTTGTGGCTTCTCTTTAATCAGGCGAAACAACGAGAGAAATATAAAAATAAACATTAACCTAGAAGGAAAGGAAACCGTGAACCACAAATAATAAAACGAAACCTTTTTTTTTAGATTTTTACACCTGAGCAGCAGCAATTGCTTCCGTTTTCCAATCCGATGGAAAGGTAAATGGACTTTGATCCAACCATCTACAAATATACGAGGTCTGCCAATTAAATACGCGAACTGAGGTCATATAAACTTTATTTTGCTAAATTGAGTCTACATCGATTTTATCTCCTTCAAAGTCTTCTCCATTAGTTGCTATTCACTTATTCCATCTTCTTTTCCACTGTTTAAATCACTCTTCGAAGTCCTTGGCAGTTCGGCCTTTTAGTTTTCTCGTCATTTCTTGCTTAATTGTGGCCACATCTTCCCAGTGATGTCCCCCTCATGACATTTTTGCATTTTGGGAATAGGAAAAAGTCGTAGGGGGCCGGCGATTCTGGCAAATAAGGAGGATGATCAAGGATGGCGATTGAGGTTTTTGCCAGAAACTGGCGAAAAATCAATGCTGAGTGTAAAGGTGCATTGTCATGGTGAAGGATCCATCCATCTCCTCGCATATGCAAGGCATGAACATTTGTCGTAATTAGTCATAATTGATGAATATTAGACGACGAATCAACAGACACAAAGTGTCATTTCAAAATGCAGATGCACCAAAACAATAATTGAAAAAATAAATTAAACTCATAATCAATGATCCCATTGAACTATTTACGACAGGGAAAACAGCAAAAATACTAAGTTAAATATTCGAAGAGTAAACTTAAAATTTTAAATTCATATTGCAGAAACAGCAGGCCCTCATATTATTATTTATGCTCGCTCCCCTTCTCGCAACTCACTGCGAAGTAGAATGGAAAAAAGGGCTACGTTCAACGTTCCGAAACTCTTTTATTGTAGCAGAATAATTTATAATCTAAACTAAGGTAATAAATATTTTATGACTCACGACATGACAGTAAGCACGTTACCTGTGAGAATGAATAGGTATTCTGCAAAGTCGTGTCAAAGTTTTCCATCGAAAAATATCCTATATGCAAGGAGCCGACAAAAAACTCAACACGTCAGCGATGACTCAATCCGATTATAGGGAGTAAATGAAGAGAGAGAGAGGGTGAGTAACGATATTCAGATTGAAATTTCGCGAGTGATTTAAGCTCGTGAAGGACGGTCGACCACGGGCTCTCGCTCACGCACGCACAAGAGATCTCTTTTTAAACTAAGTCACCCATTGCTCGGGCAGATTTTTGATGCCACCAAACGTTGGCTTGTTTTCTGGCGGCGGTGGCATTAGTCAGAGTGGACGAGTCTCTCGCAAGGGCTGTGGGCGAAGGAAGAAATGCATTCGTACAATATATTATGAAAGATGTGGAAAGGAGAAGTGAGGGAACGCTCTCGGCAGAAAGGGAAACAACTCTACGTCAAGACTCGTCATTTAGGCGCCTAAATCGCTCAAGATTTAGGGAGGAAGCCATCTTGAAGGGTGTCCGAACTCGTTGGGCAGCGAGAGGGCGGATATTTAGACTCCATTTTCAGGCCCGAGATTTAAGACACAAGAAGCGTATCCTTTATACGCAATATTACAGCCCCTATAATTCCAAGTAGTTTTCATAGCTGAAACAACAAAGGCCTTTATTAACACTGAGTGGAAAAAAGCGGAGCTATCCTTGCACCAAGAGAAATTTGGCGACTTCCACATTTGTGTAGTTTAATTCATATTACAACTTTATTTTATCAAGTTGTTGGATACAGATATTTGAAATGTAGAGGTCAGAACATATTTCTTTTTCTGGTGCTTAATTTCATAAATAAGAACATCGTCTTTGTTATCGTGTTTGTATCCGTACCTCGTTCGTGTGCTTGTTGATACTTATTTTGGTATCTAAGCATTACGGAAAATAATCTTCAAGCGTAATGTTGTGTTTGGAGAGTGTGAGCATTTATTGATTCCCTTAGTGGAAATGTAGCTGTCTGTATGAATCCAACTGTGTAATCATAGGTCGCTCACCAAACCATTGCAAAAGGAGTCACCGTTCCAGTATGTAAGCCCACAAAGTAATAAAACCAACCAAAATGAAAAATTGCCGACAAAGACTTATTTGTAGTACAAATATTTAAGTGATAATAAGCTTAACCTATAAATATGAAACATTTAGAAAGAAAAGTACGCATATAAATATAAATGAACTACACGCGGCACAAAGCATATCTGAAAACAATTATTGACAAGGATTAATGACCCAAAAATTACCCTGGAGTAAAGTATCATAAAATAGGATAAAACGTTTAAAATTACTGATATGTTATACTATCTGACCAAATAGTTTAAGTAAAATATATAAAACGGATAATCCATAAGGAGTTAAATATAGTCCGATAAAAGGAACTGAATGCGAAACTATTACCAAAAATCACCTCAGTTACTAAATTAAAAGAGAGAAATGGAAAGCTTTACTAAAAGACTGCCGAGTGATTTGTAAAGTGTATTCAGAATAACGCAAAAACCATTATGCTGTTTTGTAACTACACGCAAATTTGTGTACGAGGTATCTCAAATGTCAAAATATTTATATTTGGACATCATCTGTTTATTTTTATTCTAAGCTACATAGATGGCAGTACTCCTGCGTAGGGTGTCCACACTCAAGCTGCCCTCTCCATTAGGCGCCATACTTACATTTAGGCAGCCACCTTACGGCAAGCGCGCCCTAATGCCTAACCAGTTCGGACGTAGTTCAAGTGAAATTAATTTGGCAAATGTTTTAGGTTTTTCTGAAAGAAGGGAGGCCAATAGCGAGGGAAGTATTCATCCGGAAAAGGACGACCACATTCCATCCCGGAAACTCGTATTTACATGTTGTATCATTTCGCCGGTTTCCACGGAGGCCATGACGATCGATATCTTGGGCTTGTTTTAAAAATCATGTCAGTTAACTAAATAGTGCCCGTGTGTCCCTAATGAAGTCATCTGTTCTCCTGGATGCTTCTTGTAGACGGATCCACCCCTCTTCCCAACCATTTATGCGCGCGCGAGTAACTCGAATTGGGGCGCAGGTGCGATACAGAGCGAGACCGCGCCATAAACTGATGGCGCAACAGATACGACCACGCGATAATCAAGCGTGAATTATTCAATCTCGCCAACCTAGTTGCTTCACGCATCCCCACTCGCACCGACTCGCTGTGCGTCCAATATCACTCATTCGACCATCGGTCGAGTCCAGATCGGCCTAATCAGCCCAAGCCTCAATCGGCAAATGAGTTGCTCAAGCTACGTGGTGTCTCATCGTTACTGTGAGTGTATTTTAGAGCAGCTCTGCTGTGCTGCATTTCTTCTTCCGAAACGAAGGGACGCGCCGTGGGCCGCAAACCGTTGCGCGGCCGGTTCATCTGCGTTTATCTACGCTATTGACCCCCGCCGAAACTGTGTGTGTGTATGGGGCAGAGGGCGTGGTCAATGGGGATTTGAACAGGCGAGTGAAAGGGAAATAAAACACCCACTGAAGATCCCAAGGGCGTGCAGGTTGGCTATCAGAGGGAGACCCAACGCCAATGTGCGCACATGAGACCATGCTAACAGTAATGTTAGCAGTGAGCTAGTGCTAAATTTATTGATCGGCAGTGGGATGTTGGAGGCTGTAATAAAGGGATGAATGTTAAGCAAACGAGGAAAGGGCAGGGACAGGATAGGGATGTTAGACGAAATGAAGGGAGGGAGGGAATATAGATAATAGATATATAGATATATAGATAGAGGTCTTTATTTGGGCGAAATTGAGACCAAATGGTCCCTACTTCCATTTAACCCATAAATATACGGCGATGAAGGGGGATTTTTTGTAGAGTGGATGTTGTCTTGTTAGGCGAGCCCGAAAAATTTCAGTTGCAGAGTCTGTCCATCCATAAACCTATCGGTTATCGATAGGCCATAAACGATAGGCTATCAAATAATAATGGGAGTGGGTACTATTTTTTTCTAAACTCATTAAAATGAGTGCATATCGAGCATCAATTTCAGTTGTCGAATGAACTCTTTAGTGATGGTATGAAATTCATAGGACATCAATTCGTGATTATTGGTATTCGTTTGGGTGGCATTCGGTGAAAATTGAAGTCTAGAACCCGGGGTCTGCCGAATGTTGATTACAAATTAACAATCTACCGTAAACATACAATTTCTAACATTAGGTATTTGGAAACATATAGTCCCTAACTAGAAAAATAATGAAAAAAATGTCAACCCTAGAAGAGGGCATTAAAAATAATTATACAGGCGATTACAGTGCAGTCGGGTTCATTTTGACACAATCTTCCCGAAGTAGCGTTAAATATTCTGTAAGGTGAAAATGTCGAAACTTTGACACTCGACTCTGTCGAAACGAGCAGAGACCTTCTGTAACGGCATCGCGACAATCCCCCAACCCCCTTACAGTACAACCCCCTCGGGGACTTGGCACCAGCAGACTATTTCCTATTCAGAAAAAGGGAATCCTATTCCCTCAATGGTCACCACCACCATGGAACCCTATGTGCCGTCAAAGAAGCGTACCCTTAAGAGTACCCTTATCCGGAATCCACCCACCAGGGTGTCTTCGAGTCGTAGAAGAGCTGTTTTGGCAAAAGTGTGTCCATGCTCTCAAGGGATGTACTAATTGAAGAATTTTGAGACATTGTAGCAATATCTGAAATAAATCCATTTTTCCGAAACCTTTCCCGATACTTTTTATACAAGCCATGTATTTATGTACTAAATGCGTGAAAAAGAAATGTTAACTGCCGTCAAGTGGCCAATAAAATTAAACAGGGATATTATTGAGATGATTTAGACTCAAATGAAATTGTAATGGGCACTTTTAGATGCTATTTGAAAGCAATTAATGCAAGTGAAATCTTCTCGTGTTTTCCATTGGGTTTTTGGTTCTCCTCCTCCGGCGACGTTTCGGTTTCTCGATAACCGACTCGCTCATCTCTTAAGTTCAATGTCCTCACTCCCCGAACCGATCCGCTCACTTCCCTCCTTCCCCCACAGAGCACACATTCAAAATCTCAGCTGAGAGTGCATTCGGCAATGCCCTGAAGATGGTGGGCGAGTTGTTCATCGAAACGTCGCGTCGGTAGAGATGGATGACTTAACCCGTTGGTAAACTCAAAAAGGTCCAATCAATACATTACACCGGCAGAGCACCACTAATTACGTAATTTCTTTTTACTTTTCCACTTTTGAAGTAAATACGTTTTGACTTCTCCAATTTTGCATTATTTGACAGGTTATGTAGATAATTATTTGCAAAAATGAAAGGAAAAATGCCAAGTGATTCTTATCACTAGGATTCGTTGGATTCTGTAAGCGCACTTAACTCATTAGGCATTTATTAATTTCAGTATTCGATAGAGACACTAATGTTTAGCAGTTAGGTACAAATAGTAACATAAATGTGCATGATGGAGGGTTGCCATTAAAAATTGGGACACGATTGTGATTTTCTTCCAATATCTATTTGGTAAGAAATATTCAATTGAATTAAAGTCATTATCACCCACGGAGAGGCGCGGGACGAGGATACTCCATCTCTCTCTCTCCTTCGCCTTGTGATCTTCTCCATTCCATTGGAAGAGTTGATTTTGAGGGTCTACGATCGATAACCTAATCTTACGATTAACTTTTCGAATAACCAAACACGCACATTTCTCTTCAGTTGTTTGTCCACTTCCCGACGTCTTCCAATCGTAACATTTCGCTATCCCATTAGAGCAGACTCGTCATTTAGGCACCTAAATCCCTCGGATTTTGGGAGGACGCCATCTTGAAGGGTGTCCGTACTCATTGGACAGAACGAGGGCACATATTCATGGAACCTATTTCGGCCCCCGGGTTTAGGATACAAGAAGCGTATCCTAAATACGCCAAATTGCAATCCCCATAATTCCAAGGGTTAGAAACGAGAGAACTAGCCGAAGAATAATAGCGATGGCGAGAGTGTATTATATATGTCGGTCACAGAATTATTGTTTAGTTTTTTGAGAAGGTACACTTTTACTCATTGAAAAACACGAAGAGCTTTATTAGCACGAAGTGGGAAAAGGCGGAGATATCCTGGACCAGGAGAAATTTGGCGTCTTCCGCATTTATGTAGTTTCATTCTTATAATAACTTTATTTTATCAAGTAGTTGGATATTTGAAATGTGCATTTCAGAAGATATTTCTTGGTTTGGTACTTCATTTCATAAATAAGAACATCGTCTTTGTCATCGTGTTAATTAATTAATCCATGCCCCGTTTGTGTGCTTGTTGAATCTTATTTTGGTAAGTAAACATTACGGAAAACAATCTTCAAGCGTAATGTTGTGCTTGGAGAGTGTGAGGATTTATTGATTCTCTTAGTAAAAATATAGCTGTCTGTATGAATCCAACTGGGTAATCATAGGTCACTCACCAAACCATTGCAAAAGGAGTCACCGTTTCACTGCGTAAGCCCACAAAGTAATAAAACCAACAAAAATGAAAAATCCCCGACAAACACTTATTTGTAGGGTAAATATTTAATTGATACCAAGCTTAACCTATAAATATGAAACATTTAGAAAGAAAAGTATGCATATAAATGACCATGGAGTAAAGTACCACAAAATAGGATAAAATGTTTAAAATCACTGATATGTAATACTATCTGACCAAAGAGTTAAAGTAAAATATAAGAAACGGAAAATCCATAAGGAGTTAAATGTAGTCCGATAAAAGGAACTTAATGTGAGACTAGTTCCAAAAATTACCTCAGTTACTAAATTAAAAGAGAGAAATGGAAAGCTTTACTAAAAGACTGCCGAATGATTTGTAAAGTGTATTAAGAATAACGCAAATACCATTACGCTGTTTTGTAACTGTACACAAATGTTTGCAGAAGCAAATATCGAAATTTGTATATTTGGACCTCATTTACTTATTTTTTATTCTTATTACTGCGTAGGGTACAACCTCGCCCAATTAAGTCGATAATAAATAAATAAATAAATAAATAGGGTGTCCACACTCAAGCTGCCCTCTCCATTAGGCGCCTGTCTTACATTTAGGCGCCTAAATGCATGCACGCCCCGATGAAAAACCAGTTTCCTATGTGCAGACTCTTGCCTGTGTGACATCACGTGAGGTATCGCGTCGCGGTTGAGGCGGGGGGAAGGACCCACCAATCGGTGTTCAGACGTAGAACCCTTATGAAAGACACGCAGCAGGATATTCCTCCCCTCCCCCCGTGGTTTTCAGGGCAGTAAGGCCCTAAGGCCTAAGTAAGATTTGGCCGCCGCAAGACCGCAAATCTTACGGACCGGGTGTTGGCTGGAGTTTGAAAAAGGGGCTGCAAGGTCACTCGAACCCGAACTTCCGTGCCCACTGTGCACTTTTTTCGCTACCTCCTGAAAGTTAATTCCCAACGATTGTACGTTTTAAAGGAAACGAATTGAAAGATATTAAAATAAGGAAAGAGATTTCAATGCCGCAGACTTGTTTCCGAGGCAGAGAGAGAAGATAGCCCCCTGCTCACCACGCCCGAGGAAGCCGCAGTGGATAACGCGAGCGAGTCCGGTCGCTGCGTCGGATACTCTACTCGCCCTCAGTGCTATCGCGTGATATCTCGTGCCGCCCAGCCGGTCACATCCAGCGGCCTGCCAGATAACACTAAACCACATCACGTAATTTATTCAATATTTATGTAAAAATTGTCAGCATTCGTTGTGTGATTTGCACAGTCAAATGCTGATATGAAATATGCGCTTTGCATGGGAAAAGAGAATATAGGAAAGCAATATGCACTTGTAAGGCGGATTTGTAATTTCTTGGGTAATAGGAAATGTCGGAATAAAGTCGACGTCGACGCGAATACCCTGCGATCCACCGTAAAGGTTTGTGGCAGGGGGTGTAAGTACAAGGTGGGAAGGGTGAGTGATGAAGGAGGATATGTGAGGGGAAAGGAAAAATATTCGTTAAAAACTATTAAAAATAACGTACGAATTCGTAACATGCTGGGGAAGACTTTGAATTCAAAACAATTCACCTAATAAATCAGTTACTTTTTATGCGATAAAAGGGAAAAAAATGAACCAAAACCATTTTCACGACAGGCCTCCACCATAACAAGACAGGTCATGCAGAACTGGAAAATAAGAAGAGGACATTCTAATATCACATCATGGGCCCACAACTAACTCATGGTCTCCACCCCTGAAGTCACACGTATGGAAGGTGAGGGGCCAGAGCAGGCAGGCAGGCAGCGGACGGCGTTAGGGAGTGACGAGAAATGGAAGGAGAAGCTGGAAAACAAACAAATCAGAGCAAGGAATAGTGTAACGAGCCCCACAGTCATTAAATGGAAGTCCCGTGCGGGTGGCAAAATAAGCAGGTGACACTGAAAATTCTGCGAGTGTCCACTTCGTGTGAAAGGAAAACATCAATCGACTAATTAAACGGTCTATGATAACATCTCGAGCCAAAACATGAGTGAGAAAAGTCCCATGCGAAAGCGCGAAATCATTTAAGTTTTCGATGACAATACTCCTCAAGGAATGAAGAAATTAGAATTAAACGGACGAAAAATTAAAGTAAATTTAATCATAAATGTTGTGTTATACATTGAAGATTTTTCTTTCATGTGATGATATTTTCTGATACTGAAAAGAATTGATCGGAAGAAAGACGCTCGAACGATTTACTTCATGTTAATGTGCGATGCTCCAGCAAAAAAGTCAAATTCAAATGGACTGCGGACGACGTCAGTCCCTTAAGTGAACTGCTAGTTGTCATCCCCTGGAGGGCATCGAAAGGCAGAAATTCCACAGTGCGGAGAACTCGCCGAGATCATTCACCTCGACCGAGAGTCGAACTAGGCTAAGGTGAATCAATTTTACAATCTGTGAAATTCCTACATTTCTAAAATATTAGGCTGATTGGCAATGTGCATCTATTAGAGAAACTCGATATCAAGAAAAAGGAAACAACTTCATGAAAATTTTTGAGACTCTACCATCCTGAATTGATAGAAAAGGTAATGGTACCGAAATTACCGAAAGGAATCCTGTATTGCAAACACCTAATCCAAAGGAATACCAACCCGTCGTTTTATATTATTATTATAAGGTAATCTACTGGTTAAGGTAGGTTTTTGGATAGACTCAACTACCAAATATATATTTTGTGACCCCAAACAAAATACAATCAAACAACTCACTCTACATCAGATCCCTCTTCATCTCTGTGTACTTCATTCCTCCCTTCATCTCGACTAACTATCCTGTTCCTGCCCTTTCCTCGTTTGCCTAACATTCTCCCTTCTATTACAGTGTTCAACATCTCACTGCCGCTCAGTACACCCTTCATCCATTTTTCCTGCCTCCACAGGATTTCTCCCAACAAATCCCTTTCCCCATACCTACATCTACATAAATACGCTGCGAGCCACCAGAAAGGTATGTGGCAGGGGCTGTAGCACCAGTAGGAAAGGGTAAGGGATGAGGGGGTTGGGGTTTTCCAAACAGGTGGAGGGAGCCTGTAACAAATATATATTTATAATATATATATATATATATATATCCACGCGCAGTCCCTAACCTGTACGTTAATACTTATTGTGTTGAACTGACTCCTGGGGGATTTGGCCTACAAGCATTCTGATCTCTTATCGTTCGAGGAAAAAATGACATTTTATATCTGTCAGTCTTGCAGTCTATCTCTCTAGTCTTATATTCGTGATCCCTCCGACCTTTATACGTTGGGGTTCGTATTATATTCTTGATGTCATAGGAAAAGGGCCCATCTTTAAATGTTTTTAATAAGTTTAATGCTTATTGTAAATGCCGCAGTGTAAGAGAATCCCAACCTAAATTGTCTAGCAAAGTAGATTCGCTGCTGAGTTGGTCATAACAATGTTTGACAAATCTAGCCCCCCTCCGCTGAACTCGACCTAATTCCGAAATCTAATAAATATTTTGAGGATCCCTTATACTGGCAGCACACTCTAGGTGGGGCCTTCATGTTTTCCCAAATTTTTTAGTTGATTTTTCACCGTCAGTTCTGCTGTAACCATAAGGCTAGGCCGCCCAATGCGGTGTCCTCGTCGTGAACATTGGTGCTGTGGCCATTTATGAACTGAGAGTGCACCACTGCCTCACTCCGCCTTCACTCACTATTATTCCTTCTCTTACTCTTCGCAGAGCTGCCCATCAATATTTCCATTGGCTTGTGGATTATTGCCAGTAAAAACCTCAAATCACAGATCGCACACTTCATAACTCGTGGGATTTTCAAGTGCAGCAGCGCACATTTCAACAGTTCGCAAAGTGAGCAACGTATAGAAGAACCACAGTCTGCACAACACTACCACAGCAGGATGCGTGCACTGAGTGTAGGGACACCAAGACGGTGCCACTATGGTCGCGCTAGGCAGAAACGTTAAGCTACTTTCTTGACAATCGTCGTAAATTAATTCTCCAAATTCCGGATGACCACGCTCAATTCTAGGATTTCTTCCCGAACCCGGTTTGTTCCCGGATGTCTGTGGTTCCGAGGTTTGTCGTCGAACCGTCGATGACAGAGGGAACAACCAATCAATGGCGATGGCCTCCTCTCCTCGTTTCACGTCACCCAAATGCGACTTGCAAACAACTTACTCCATCATCACCTGCTTTCTGCACGCCTTCTTGTCTTGCAATCCGAAAACGAGAGGTGTTTCTTAAAACAGAGCTTCTTTCACCCTCAGACAAATCTGGAACATTTCAAAAAATACTCTTCAGTGTTGACTACTCGACCTTAAAAAATCGCGGACCGTTTCTCTTCGCATCGCACCGACATGAACAATCGTCGATATAAATCCCCTGGCATTAAGGGGTGGGGGCAATTTACTTTTTCACGCTCCATTGCTTCACAGTCTTTCGAGTGGCAGCAAGATGAGCGCCCTTGACATTGCTTTCCCCTCTTTCGCTGTGGAAAAGAAAATCGTTCTCACGGCCATGAGGTCATCGCTTTCGGAATAGTAAACACCCGCACTGTAAGAGGAGCACGCCATCCGCCATGATTGCTGATGCTTCCTCTTGTAGTGTTACGCTAAGCTCACCGCATGCAGCCCTTATTAAGTGATGATCTAAATAATTTCGGACACCATTGCTTGGGGATCATGTCTGCAAAAAATCAGGGCACTACCATTTCTGCATAAAATAATTTCATGTTCAGGTATTATTTCATTAAAATCTTTTCCGACAAGGCCCCTCGAAAGAACTGAAGCAGAGGATTAACTTGAGCCTCGTCGGAATTGGGAACAGCGAAAGTAAAAAAGCTAAGATTAGGGAACTTCTTACCCTCGAGGAAAGAGAAAGTAATCATCGATGGGAGACCCGCAAATTCTATGGCTTAGATAAAAATATCAGGGGTTGGATAAAATACTTTTTTGAATGGTCGCGTACAAAGAGTAGTAATACGTAGACGGAGTTAGCTCAAATGCAGTAGAAGTTACTTCCGGTGTTCCTCAGGGAAGTGTTATCGGACCTCTTTTATTACTTCTATACGTACCACTCCTTTGTCACTAGTAAAATACGTTTATTTGGCGACGATTCTTTGGTTTTTACCGTGATATCCGTGATCCTCATAACATAGTAGCTTTGCTAAATGACCCTAATAAATAAATAACTGGAAATTAGAATTTAACTTAAAAAAAGGCCTAGTCATAAAGTTTTGTAAAAAGAGCAATTCCCTCCAGAACGTTTACAGCATTGGGAACACCGAAATGGAAGGTGTAGACTCGATTAAATACTTGGCTGTAACCCTCACTCACGATCTCTCCTGGGTGAAACACATACGGGAAATATGAGGACAAGCTAACAAAAATTAGGATTTATTAAAAGAGTATTGGGTAAATGTGATAAAAAGTCAAAGATAAATATTTATCCTTCGGTAGACAGCTTTCATATAGAAGTGGGTGCTGCAAGTATATGGGGCCCTTTATGAATTTTGATTGATTATTGAATTGGATCGCGTACAGGGTAGAGGAGCTAGATTTGAAAAATGTTGTCTAGACAAACTGAGTAGCGTATCTAGATAATTAGAGGAAATAGGTTGAGAATCACTCAGGAGGTAAGGTTAAAATATTGATTAAATCTGTCGCATAAATTGGAAGGATGGCTCTTAAGCAGTGATGTTGAAAAGATATTATTATCCCATCTTACCACCGTAGGCGAGGTCATGTCAATACAATTAAAGAGATTAAGTGTAGAATAGATTTATTATAAAAGGTATTATGGGTAATTATACTGGTTAAGATAGGTTTTGGATGGACACAACTATTAAATAAATATTTTATGACTCCTATCAAAACCCAATCCAGCAACTTACTCTACATCATATCCCTCTTCATCTCTGAGTATTTCCTTCCACCCATTAACCTGTCCAATATCCCTATCCTACTCCTGCCCTTTCCTCGTTTGCCTAACATTCTACCCTCTATTACAGTCTTCAGCATTCCATTACCGATTCATACGCCCTTCATCCATTTTCCTCCCTCCTTATGATTTCTCCCAACAAACCCATCTCCTCGCCCACCATATCTAATTAGTACTTCCTCGCTTATTTTCCTTTCCATCCATTTCATCTTCTCCATCCTTACCCGGTAGTGATGCTGATGAAACTGAATAGTATTTGTGTTGGTACACTATTACTCAATTGGAGTCAGACGCCTTTTCAGTCTCCTCGGCGAGGAACAGACCCTGCGTGGACTATCTTTCGTCCAGCTCCTAACCTTAGGAAAGTACTGAGAATTAAAGTGTACGAGAGGATGTTTCACTTCTCACATCTAAAATACTCTTCTTTGGGCTGCCATAAGATTCTCATTCCTCCGCACATGGAATTGTTTTCTTCTTGATTAGGCATTAGCACCTTGCTTGTTTTATCTCTACTCCGCCTCGCCTTGTCAGCATTATAATCTGCGCCGCGGTCCATGTCCTCACACAGCATCTCAACACAAAACATCCGTTCTACTCGTTCCTTCCTTCTCCACTCCTTCCTGTTTCCTTGTGCCTCTTATTATTGCTGTAGCGATCATTGCAAAATAAGTAAGCCATCGCATTTTCACTGCTTCCTGTTTGTAATTTTGCAATTTGCAACTTGTGATCGGCGAATTTGTCGTCCTTAATTGTGCTTTACTCATTTCCCGTGCATTTTGGTGTAGAAGATTTTTAATAAATTGCAGAATTGCTTTCGTAATTTCTGAACAAAGTATATATGCTTCATGAATATTCGCTTATTTTCCAACTTGCGCGTAAAATTTCACCTCTATCAATCCATCCATTTCATGGAATGCGAGAGAGGTGAGGCTAAATTTTATAAAAAGGTTTCTTGGGATGATAACACTGCGCTGTTTCTACTGAAGAACGCTTCCATTTTAGTCACACCATTCCACTATGTTCTTCAGTAATTGTTCGGTTAAACCAAAATGAAAAACTATAAAGCAATGGCTACATATATATATCACTCGTCGACGAACTTCGATTCTATCCTTATATCGCATCCGTCTCTCAGGGATGTGGGCGAGAAGAGGAGGGGATGGGAAGAGGCTCCCCCTCGGGACAACATCCCTCCTCCAAGACAATGAGGGGTGTTGTCCCGAAGGGAGACGGTCAAATGAGTCCCTTCATTCGCGGAGACGAGCGTGGACCTTCGCGGCGACGGCCGGTTGCCATCCCACGAGGGCCGCCGCCTGCACGCCCGTGACCAATTCCGCCATTAGCGGAGGCATCCCCAACCTCCTCCACAATAATTGAATCCGTTCCACCCTGCCCATCTCTTCCGAGATGGAAGCAATCGCATCCCGCGACAGACGCCGCAGGAGACCGCCGCCCCCGTGCTGGCAACATTTTCAGCGGGGAGAAAGGAGCACCTATGTTATTACTAATTTAGTAGAAGTCCAATGGTTCTCGACAGAACCATTTAGTACAGACTACTTTACTCCTAAGGGCTGATTGACAAGACACAACACATCCTTAAATCACGTACTACATAACAAAATAACTCAGTTTATCTCTGCATACTTCCGAGCTTACATTACTCCATTCAAAATTTCTATTAGTAGTAGTTTTAGGGGAGGCGACCGACAGCTGAGGTAATTTGCGCCATCAGGGAAGGATGAGAAAGGAAGGGTGGAGAGAAACCCGGCGTCAGCATTAGCCTACCCTTAATAAGAAAAGGTGCCAGGGGTCAACCGCAGTTTAACGTCCCATCCGACTGGGGGCGTACTAACTGAAAAAGTGCTCTCCAAAAAATCACTTAAAGTAGGGATAAGGATACCACTGAACTGCCGCCAGGATTCGAACCCCTTTGCGTGGGGCTAATACGGCGCGGAAAAGTGGTCACTGAAGCAGGAGGATAGAAGTAGATTGGAGGCTTATGAAATGTGGGTGTTGAGAAGCATGGAGAAGGTAAAATGGACCGAAAGGAAAACAAGTGAGGAAGTGCTGAGTTCGGTGGGCGTGGGGAGGGGATTGATGGGTGGAATCCTATGGAGGCAGGAAAAATGAATGGTTCCAGGGTATTTTGATTTTCAATGGGATGTTGAAGACTGTGATAGAGGGCAGGGAGGGGGAGCATGATGGACGAAATAAAGGGTGGTAAAATGCATGTGGTTTTGAAGAAGAGTTTATTGTGTCGTGGGATGTCTGGTTTTGTCAGCTTTAGGACCCAGGAGGTCCAACCTCATGCGGTGGCTCAAACCGTAATAATGACGAAATGCTTCCTCGTATTCTGCACCACTTCTAGGATAGGATCTCCTGCTATATCCTTATGTAATGCAGTCTCCAAATGCGTCTTTGATTCCAAAGTGTGTGATTCTACTGAATCGGCTTTGAGGTATTAAACCCATTTGTATCTTTACCGTTTTATCAGTATTTAATTTTGTTTTTTAATGATAACAATTGTAATTATTCAAATTAGTAAAGGAAATTTAGATTTCAAATTGAAATAAGAATTGCTCATCGCGAGCAGCTATTCAATATATAATAATGTATAAAATGTACCTTTGCACCTCAAATGATTTCTCAATTTTCATTCATAAAAGAATATGTCATATGCATGCGAAACACATCGAAATGTGTGCACAAGTTATATTTTTTCTCCAATAAAAAGCTATGAATAGTTGTTTACTTTTCCGTATTCCGACATTAGAACTGCCGCGAAAATACATCATTATTTTTAAAAATTTAGATAATTTTATAAAAAACGTCAATTTGTCCAATTTGTGTTTCCTAGTGCATATTGAGAAGATAAATAAAGGTTTCCCTAGATAATGGTCACCAACTAGACAAGGGGATCAACACACAAACTTTGATACATAAACACACATAGTTTATGCATGGAAGGTAATAATGTTGAAAATTGTTACCTTTTTCATGGCCTTGTAAAAATGTATTTTTTCAAAATTTTTCATTCTTTGGACACGAAAACGGCCGCCATTCGTGCGTGGGAAACGAACAGGGGCAACAACACAAATGGTTAATAAAAATTGGCAATCAATTTATTAAATCATGATATTCCACCATATCACGCCTGAAACGTCTCTTTTTATTAACACAAATGGTCTTTCAAGAAACTGCGGGAGATGCCGCAACAGTAACTTTTAACGGAGTCATCCGCTATGTGTGCATTATAATGGTAATTAATATAGGCATATCAGACCCTGGTAAGACCAGTTTTGGAGTACGCTTCTCTAGTGTGGGACCCTCATGAAGAAGGACAAATCAAAAAACTGGAAAAGGTGCAGAGAAAGGCTGCCCGATATGTACTGGGGAAGCATAGGAGGACGGATAGTGTGTCTGACAGGCTAAAAACGCTGGGCTGGGAACCTTTACAAACTAGAAGGAAAGTAAGCAGACTTTGTGGAATGTTCCGCATTCTGAATGGGGAGAAGGCTTGGGCAGATCTAAGGAAAGAGGCGGGGAACCCGAATTTTATAGGGAGAAATGACCACAAATTTAAGGTGAAATGCCGGGCACAAAGAACGAATAAAAACAATTTCTTTTCTAAATAAAACAATTGTTGATTGGAACAATTTACCTGCAAAAATATTTAAGCCCTTTCCTAACAGAGTCCAAACTTTTAAGAAAAGATGTAAACAACTTCTGTAATCATTTGATTGATATGTTGTATAAAATTAAATGTAACAGCTTAATTTTTTTTCTTGTTGATTGGGAAACAAATGTTAATGAAATGGGGATTTTCTTTTTTTTATGCACTACAGATTGGTGTTTGGAAATTTCCTTAAAGTGTATTTTTTTCTTTTTTTCTGACTGATTTTATTTATTATCTTTTGTGATGTTGATTGTATTTCAGAAACCATATTATTTTTCCAAGGCAAGTTTATTGTAACACTTGGGACTTGTGTGCCACCTGACATTTGTCTATTTGCACATGTACATTTTAATAATAATAATAATGCAACAATTTCAGAGAGTAAAAATCATCCCGGTCAAGGCGAATGATTTTTACTCTCTGAAATCGTTGCATTATAAATACAAATGGTGTTTGGTAGCAACGGAAATGATCAAGCAGCAAATTAGTTTCTCTCTGGACAATTCGAAAAGACTCATTTTCCATCATTCGCATACAATTCATAAAACTGTTACAAACGCTTTAAATCTGATTGAAGCAGTCGTGGAGAAACCCAAAACTTGTCTTAATTTGACTGATTTGCACGATTGAGACCGAAATTATAATTGACAGATGGATTCTTAAACAATGATATTCAACTTCTAATCAAACAATGAAATCATATGCTCCTCGACCAAAATATTTGCTGCAGGTCGGGTCGACTTCTTTTTATCACAACAACGCTGTTTACAATACAACTCACACATTTGCTCAGTGCCCCGGGGTGCATAAGAAGAGGGTCATAAAAGGGGTCATAATACCTGAGAGTAATTTCCATCAGGTGAGGACGCAATCTGTCTCTTTGGTTTGAAAACTTCGAAAAGTTTTCTAAAAAATAAAATGGACTAATTTCATAGTTTTAACCCTCGACTCAAAGAGAATATTTACATTTAATACGGTAAACGTTAGAGGTTGGGTAATTAGGTGTACATAAATATTCTTAGGATAGTTGAAAATTAGGTATGGTAAAAGTTTGAGGATAATCGCGAGGACGATTGTCTGCTCTCAATTTAAAGCTCCCCCCTCGTCGGAAAAATCAATCTACTTCATGGCGATAACATCATGGACCAACAACAAGGTACGAAGCTATTTTAAATTATTACCTAGTCTTTCATGGTTGTTGAAACCGAATAGTTTAAACTACCGTCCGATAATACCTACTCTGTGGATAACAATTATACGACAATAAAGTAATTGAAAAACTATTTTCGGAGAAAAAAATGGTATTCATTCGTAAACAATTTTTATTTCTATGCCAAATGTGGCTCTAAGTGATCTACTATGTTCTCTTCGAGGCTCCTCTATATGTGAATATTTGACACACGCAACTCTTGGAACCGTTACTTGGTGAAATATTTCCGCAATGCAGACAAAAAAAAACAAGTACCAACGATTACTTTATATGTATCATCTCCCACGACCATACAAGGTTTGAATAAAAACTATCGCTAACAATTTTTTCTGTCGCGTGCGCCAAGTGCTGAATTCAACTTACCGTCGGTTAGATGTGCACATGATCACAAATCGTACATTGGCATTGATAAGAGTGTAACAGTGCACACACCATCATTATCACTGAAAATTTGGCGATTTGGCGGGAGATCCGCGCTAAATTCGTCCTCTCGGAGGTCTTTGGACGGACGACCAAAAGAGCAGAGTCGAGAGTGTCTGCTTGCGAAGACTTTCTGCAATGCGTTGAAGAAGACCCCGTATTTTCGGAGTCCCGACTTGGCACCAGCAGACTATTATTCCTATTCCTCCCTCCAACAAAGGACACCACCATCATGGGACTATAAGTGGCGTCAAAGCAGCTTGTAGGCATAGCCTTGAGGACCTTCCGCCTATCTGAGAGCCTTCGAGTCGCCGAAAAACCGCTGGCAAAAGTGTGTCGACGCTCAAAAGATGTGGTGACTGAAGAATTTCGAGGCATTGTACCAATATCTGAAATAAATCTATTGTTCCGAAACTTTTCCCGATACTGTTTAAACGAACAATATAGTTTCACCACCACGCGGCACCATCACGTGGTGGTGATGGTTGGTTTTTTTTTAAATTTCCTATTAAAAGTTTGTTGCTCTAATCCACTGTTAGACGAAGCCACGCGATGGACGATGAAGCTGTAACTCTTCACAGCAGTCTAAGTGAGAGGTGAACGAGGCTTATTAATAGGCAAAACCTTTACCATTACTGCGAGCACCATCTTTTGGGATTTTCCCAGGAGTTATTGAATGACTGCAATACTGCAATCCAAAGCATGAAGTTGTTACTTTACTCCGAAACGGATTTGTAGTGACCAACTGGAAAGTCTGCTCTCATCTCCAAATGATTATGTGTGTAGACAATGTGTGTGTGTAGACAATTGATTCGAAGTTCACTTTCCCACGGTCGGAGGGCAATAATAGATTAAGGTAAAAGGGTCGGAGGGGGGGACCATCCTAACGTGCTATGGGTGGCCATTCCGCCTGAGATATTCCTTCCACCAGCACCCCCCCCCTCGCCCCGGAAGGGAGGGCGACTTCCTCTCGCCCGCTATAAAACCCCGCGCCCGCTTCAACAGCTCGCCACACTCTCGCAACGCAATCGTCTGCCCGCCTTCAACTCCACGGACGACAATCGAATCCCAGAGATCCGAAATGGCGGCACAGACGACGGCAAACCAGCAGCACCACGTGCTCTACCTGCTCGGGCGCCCGGCGGAGCCCATCTTCGTGCCCAAAGGGGACCGCGGCGCCGTCTTCGAGGTTCCCAGCAATGACTTCCTGGTGAGTGAGCGCCCACCAGCCCTACTCCGCCTCTCCGAGGGGCGTACTATTCGTCAAACCCACGAACCACGCTTTCATTCACTACCTCCTTCCCCCGTCCACGGCCACAGTCAAGCTCACTCGTCTCTTGTGTGCCTATTTTCTCCCTTTGATGCGTTGAAATTCGTTTTATTGGATCGGTGTTGAATTAATACACAAAATATAACTGAAAAGAGATGTAAAACTCTGCAATTATGAGTCAAAACTTTCGAGATCGCAGCCTCCCGCAGTGGTAATGTTTGGAATAAATCGACCCGTTCACGTTTGGACGATACTTTTCAAAACACATCAAGATTTTTCTGCCTGCAGAAGTGAGTGATTGTGCCGCCGAAAATTTTGGAATACGCGTGACCGCCCTTTTTCATTGTTTCTTTTTATGCACGTGTTGGCCAACGCCATCTCGCTCCATCGATTGATTTATTCTTACCCGTAAGACTTTCGTGGAATATATATATATATATATATATATATATATATATATATATATATATATAATATTATATTATTATTAGGTAATCTACCAGTAGGTTTTGGGTAAAACACAACTGCCAAAGAAACATCTTGTTTCTCCTAACAAAACACAAGCCAACATCCTACTTAACAACAAGCCCCTCTTCATCTCCGTGTATATATTCACACATCTACATATGTGTGTGTGTAGTTACTAGTGTACTAGTAGTGTACTAGTACTACGTACTAGTCATGTACTCCATGAACGGTAGAACGACTGCATTGGAGTGCATTGCACGAACAATCCAGATGGCTCGTTGAGCACCGAATTCAACGGTGTCCTCCACTTCTTCCCAGGCTATTTCATCACTTCCCAACGCCTTCCATCAAAAACCATTCGGGTGTTTTATTACCAGAATTATCGCTTCCCTAATTTCCATGTGTGTAGCTGCATTAGTGTGTGGGAAAACGCAAAAAAATCGGCTGTTTACAATCAAAAGAGAAAGGTGTTAGCTCAAGGTTTCTGATTTGTCGTCCTCTTTGTAAGTTTGTTCTAATTACACTTTACGCCCTGGGTTGCTAATGCACTTACGAATTATTCTGAGGAACCAAGGCGCTTCATCATTCTTTTGTTGGGAAAGTCCTTGGTTTCTCAGGGTACTTACTTCGTAATTCAATACGTTGTACTCATATGTGTCTTCACGATGAAGAAAAAAAAATGATTGAGATAATGCCTGCTTCTAAAAACAATATTTGTGATTTTTGATGAAGTCTATTATTTTAAAAAATAGTCTTTCAGGTGCTTCTGCCTATGAATTGAGATGTGTGATATAAATGGCTTTTGATTCCGTACCAACGTTTTTTAAATTGGAGAGCGCACTTTCCCGATGAGCGCAGCATAGCCACGAGATCCGTAAGGATCGCTTAGGGAAAATATAAACTAATTACAAAGTGAAACGCCCCTCTGTGTGTGTGTGTGGTCGCAGGCGGACAGGTTCCGGCCGGTCGCGGACGAGCTGGGCACCCGCTTCGGCGAGGACACCAACGTTAGGGTGCCGGTGCAGCCAATTACCTTCCCCGACCTCTCCTTCGTGACCCAGCTCGGACGCAGGGACAACTTCTCGCTGTTCATCCCGCACCACCGCGAGATGGCAGCCAGGCTCATCGACATCTTCATGGGTGAGTTGGGCGAAGGCGGAATCCAACGCCCTGTCGCCGCGTTTGCGGCCCGAAGCCATGAATCCTGGAAAAAAACACCTTTGGTGCGCACATCGCTCAGTAGTCCTTTTTCCCTTTTTGTCTCTTGTCTTGCGATGCAATATCTCCGAGCATTTTACTCTTTCTGTTCGTTCATTCTCGGATTCTTGACAGAACGGGTGGTTCGTCGATGCATTGACGAGAAACCAATTCTTCTTAATCGGATTTAATAGTTTTAATTGCATCTGTTAATAGAATTGTAACATCTATACAATTTGCAAGCTGCCAGACTATACAGGCAGTCCTTTATTTGATCAACATAGGGCAATTCTTCGAGGAAAAAAATTCACCCAAAACAATTGAATGAATTCCTAGTCTGCAACATACGTAGATTTACAATATACTTCCTCTGTAGTCCAAACATTTGAGGTGCATTTCCATTCCATATGCCACATCAACTCCTTAGTTTCAGACGCAGTTTCGTCAATTTAATACTCAGCTCATCGTGCAGGATTTATTGAAAATGATGGGCAAAGATTAAATTGTGAATGGTACTTTGTCACTTTTTCCATTAAGCGGATCTCAAAGAGGGAATAGTTAATGATATGAGATGTGATAGCACCTTTCTGTTCGTTCATTAGTGGATTCTTGACAAAATGGGCGGTTCGTCGATGCATTGCATGCATCCATTTCATTCGGAAATAATATCCAGCTCTGTGAAGGATCCAAAAACACTCGACGAATTTCCAGCAGAAAATATCTCCTCTCTCCAAAACCTTGCCATTCCAATATTTCCCCGCACTCATTCCTCGATGAACCACCGCCATCAACGTCGTTCCTCCACACTTTATTGTCCTGCTAGCTCCGCGAAAAGATGGACTGGTGCTAATTTCGGCTCTCTCGCATCTAATGCCTAGTCCTCACGATCGGAAAGTGTTAGGGTGTTTAAAGTCAGGATATCTTTACCCAAAAATTCATTCACCGAGTACAGAGTGTTAGAGACAAGCCATGAGTACAAGGTTGCTTTAAATTTGGCTGAGCAAGCTTCTCTAGTAGTCTGCGGCAGTTGATTAAATAATTTTACACCAAAGTATTCAAGGAATACTGTTACTCAAGTAATGTTGTGGTTTTGTCAATCTGCAATTACACATGGAGAGGTGATTTTTTTTATTCTGGATGTGTAATCATATACTTCAGGTCTTGCGGGCAAAAAATGTGACTTTTTATCTCAATAAATCAATAATCGATAGATGCACAAGCTATTATACACAATCAGAATATTCATTCTAATAATTAATGGTCGGCAGTGTTCTGTAGCAAAATATTGAGTAATTGCCCGAATCGCTTTTTGTGTACGATGAATACATTAAATAATTGAGCATAGCCATTTCCAGGCTATAATTAAGATTGTTGTTAAAGGGTGATGCACGCGAAAGATTGACCAATGCCATCGATGCCCATCATTTTCAGCGATTTCCTTTTTACTATGCAGGCCATTTCGAATACAGTGTGATTTCAACTATTCTCCTATGAAACTAGTACTGAATAACTTAGTACTCGCGTACTTATTTATTGCTCTAGAGGCTACGTAACATCGAGTCTCGCTCGGGGAGACTCGAGTGGATGCAGAACATCCTTACTCTCCCTCTGCGGATTCCCACGGTGCTGTTCACGAATGCCTCGTGCATCATGCGGGGAGGCTATACTTAACCTCTCCGTAATTCTTCCATTCCACCGCGTCTGAGTGCTATAAATTACAGATGAATGGTCAGTTGGAATGATAAATTGGAATTATGGAAAAGAATAATGTGGTGTGCAATTCCGGTCATTGGGGGCCAACGAGTCAACAATTCCTAATCTCTTCTAAGTACGAATCGGCCGAATTTCTCACGCATCGATACCCTTTGCTTTTCACTCAGGAAACTCTCACTTGACCGAGGATTACACAAGTTTACCACTAGAAATCACATCTGCGCGCTGGACTAGCTCTTTCTTACAGAAAAATAAATAATTATCGACTTTGAACCGTAATCCAATAAGCTCGTGAAAACATTCAGTTATATGTCTGCATCTATTTTTTAATCCATTCTGAAGCTCAGTAGAATGTTAGGTTTGATTCATATGTGTGTGCATAAACACCCTGCGAGCCACCAAAAAAGGTGTGTGGCAGGGGGTGTAGCACAAGGAGGAAAGGGTAAGGGATGAGGGGGTGGGTTTAATGGTAATCATAATTTGTTTCATCCGCGGTTCAATTTACACGATATATCAAAAGAAGAACTTTGACCAGACCAGCAAGAACTTTGGAAAAATAGATTACCTATAACTGAAGTAAAAAAAACACAATGTATCTTTCCAACAATTTTATTAGGTACGACCGGTTTCAACGCATCGGCGTCATCCTCAGGTTGAAAATAGTCGACCATTCTGACCCTCCGACTCTCTCGGCAGGCATGCGTACGTACGAGGACTTCCTGGCCGTGTCGGTGTACGCCCGCGACCGCGTCAACCCCAACATGTTCGTGTACGCCCTCTCCGTGGCCATCCTGCATCGCCCAGACACCAGGAACCTGGAGCTGCCGCCCCTCACCGAGATCTTCCCCGACAAGTACGTGGACGGCGGGTTGTTCGCCAGAGCCCGCGAGGAGTCCAGCATCATCACCGAGGGCCAAAGGGTACGCGCGCATTCAATGGCACTGCTGGTCGTTCCGATGGAAAATCCATTCAAATTATCCAGTGACACTGCTGCTTAAAACGCATTATAACTCAAAGTAGATCAGTAAATCCTAGCGGTACCGGTGACTCTTTTTTTCCCATGACGACGGCAGTCAAAGCTACATTAAAGATACTTGGGGATGCCAGACAGAAATCTTTGGTATTTCACGGTCCCAAGATCCCGATTGTGGGACGGGAAACAACCCCTTCATTGCAAACAAACTATGTACAATTTAAGAAAGTTAGCAGCCCCTCCATCTTAGGCTAACTAATTGATGAAAGCTTAAACGGGAATGAACATAACATGAAGTAAACTTTCTAGAATTTTCAATGCACTAAGAAGGTTGTAGATCAAGCAATTCCAACATTCGAAGGAGGTCTCTTAAGCAGTGCTGTTGAAAATGTATCATTACCCCCCATCGTACTGCGGTAGGAGAGATCATGTCAATAAAATTAGAGAGATTAAGTGTAGAACAGGTAGATTTAAGATGTCATTTTTTCCACGCACGATAAGGGATCAGGATAACATTTTACGGTCGTGGTAGGGGTAAAAGTATTCTGGTGAAAATTAGTTCGGTGTGTATTCACTCCCTTCGTATCGGTTAGGGTGGTGGAGACGTAGGTGTTTACGTGAGAGAAGATCTCTCATTCAAAATTATATCAAAAAGTTCTTGAATTTACTGCAAAAGACCTGAGTTTGCATTCTTAGAGATAACATTCAACCAACAAAAAATTCTTTTAGGCATCGTTTACCGCCCGCCCAAGGTGGGTTCTTTTTCCGACTTGGAAGAAGTCTTTTCTTCCCATATTCCGAACTATGACCGTGGTATTATTACCGGTGATTTCAATGGCAACTTTCTTTCCTCAACTTATGACTCTAAAACATTTACTAACTCCATGTCAAACCTTGGACTTAGCATACCTCCCCTAGAACCTGCCCATTATACATCTTCATCAGCCACATGGCTTGATGCAATAATTACAGCAAACCCTGACAAAATCACAACATACGGGCAACTTTTTGCCCCAGGAATATCCATGCATGATTTATTATTTTTAACATTCTCAGTTAGATGTCCTAAATTTAAGCAGAAATTTATTCATACTCGCGATTTTAAGTCCATAGACGACAAAGACCTAGTATCCAATGCTGCTACCATTCCATGGCAGTCTATTGAATTCATCGATGACATAGATAGAAAAGTAGAACTATTTAATACGTTCTTAAATGACCTAGGAGACTAATATGCACCGTTAAGAAAAACCACGCTCCCCGTGGATATCAGATGAAATAAAAAGCCTTGATGCGCAGGCGTGACGCAGCCGATAGCCCATTTAAAAAATATAAAAATGGTAACTTATTCGATATCTACAAAAGACTGCGTAACAAAACTAAGCAAGTAATCAGAAATTCCAAGATCAGGTATGCGTTCCAAATATATGAAGAGCCCCCGTCACAAATCTGGAAAAGCTTGAAGCACCTTGGTGTCGGCAAAACTAAAAATCAACACTCCCCACCAACTGATATTTCTCCAGATGATCTAAACCGTTTATTCACGACCCCGCCGACGTAAATTGACCTTGATGCAAAAAATGAATACTTATACAACTTGTATTATTCTGGACCAATTTAAGTTTCTGCTGCTAGCTCATTCAAAATTTCTCCCGTTACACAAATGCAAGTCCTGCAGGCCCTTAAAAAAATCAAGTCCTCCTCAGATGGAGCTGACGGAATTTCAGCTATTCTCTTACACAACCTACTTCCCAATGTGCTTCCTGTTATGACTTATATCTTTAATTGGTCTATCCTAACTGGAACATACCCCTCGATCTGGAAACACTCCCTCGTACGTCCCATTCCAAAAAAACCCACACCCACTAACGTCACCGAATACAGACCAATCAGCATTTTGCCTCCAAAGCATTCGAGAGACTCATACGTGAACAAATCTCAAAATTTCTCAATGAAAATGACTTACGTGATCCTCTACAATCAGGCTTTCGGCCTTCCCACAGTACAGCTACCGCTCTCCTTAAAATAACAGATGACATCCGACTATCCATGGATCGCAAAGAGGTTGGTTTCATGAGGTTTGTCTCCCTCTAGATGCCGCTGGAAATCCCACGTGACTATACCGCGAGTGACCTGGACATCGAGCACCGCGTGGCCTACTTCCGGGAGGACCTGGGCATCAACCTGCACCACTGGCACTGGCACCTGGTGTACCCCTTCCAAGCCGCCCGCAACATCGTGGCCAAAGATAGGCGGGGAGAGCTTTTCTACTACATGCACCAGCAGATTATCGCCAGGTGGGCACCCGAGACCTCAGTACCTCGTTGCGCTCGGGCAATAGTTAGTAATCAGCAAACGGGATTGATTCTCGACGAAACCGGTAGTATTTTTGTAAAGATTTTTTAATGTGAAAAAATGCCACGTTTATTTACTCAGTGTTCATGAATATTCACAAAGTAGAAAGCCTCAAACCATCGAATTCAATCCCTTTGGTGGTTATTTATTTATTCGTCTTGGTTCGAAAACAGCACTTTTTGGCCTTTACATCGGACAACAATGATAACACAACAATAACAACAACACAAACACCCTAGCCCTAGGTGGAAAACATCCCACCCTGGCGGGAATCGAACCTGCGACCATGGCATTGGCAGACGAGGACACCCACCCACCCACCGAGGGCCGGCAACTTGTTTAACTTTGAAACGACATTTTTTTAGGAAAAGGGACACTTAGGAGGAGCAATTCCCTTTCGAGTTGAGGTATTGCTCCCCTTATGATTTAGTATACATTCTACATTCAACCAATTCTTGCAGGTACAACTTCGAGCGGCTGTGCAACCATTTGGGTCGCGTCAAGCGGCTGCTCAACCTGAGGGACCCCATTGACGAGGGCTACTTCTCCAAGTTGGACAGCCTGGTGGCAAGCCGCACGTGGCCCCCTCGCCATGCCGGGGCCAAGCTATCGGTGGGTTTCCAATCCTCCCAACTCCCTTTGACACTGCACCTAGGGCAGTGTGCCCTCGGAGCCAGAACCTAATGTTAGAATTTGCACTATTTCTTTTTTTCTAATTATCAGTATCAATTTCTGATAAATGCATGGGATGCAAAAGTAGTAAGCATAATAAGAAATGATTATATGAAGAGTGAGTCAAGATTAAAACTGGTTTAATATAATCTTCTCAAGGGCGCAATTGTGGACAAGATTGCAAGCCTTTGGCTGTCATATAATTATTAATGACTGTTGGAAAACTTAGGTTAAAGTTCAAAACTAGTTGCAGGTACCATAATGTCAATAACCAGGTACTAATTATAATATTACAACATTGGTACCATGACCTCGGGCAAGAACTCTAGGTATTATGCCCCAATACCTTGCTTAGTGTTGATAACTAACACCAACAATTATTGGTCTTTGTTTTTAATTATATGGGTGTTTAAACCTCATAAATTAATTCTTTTATTTTAAGACATGTTAAGTTACATACTGCCAGTATAATTTAATTTTTGTGTGTCACCAAATTCATGAAATAGTAACCAAAATATTGTTTTCTAACTTCATTGTTTAAAAATACAAGAAGCATTAAATATTTTAGTTCTACAAAAGAAATTTCATCATTTTAATAGGAGAAAATATTATGCCCATTAATTAAGAATGGAAAATATTTTTTTTCACTTCACTTACCACGTCAAAGTATGATGCACGTAATTCAATCCAAATATGGAAATTGATCTTTCTTTCTGTCGAATAAAGCTATTTCTATAACCCTAAAAGTTTTAGAAATAATTCTAATTTGTTTAGAAATCACATCATAAAAATAAATATTGAGTCTGATTGATGATTCTGTAAGCATAAGCAATATGCAAGGGGCATGCAAATGCAATCCACAGACAATGGGTCAGTTACCTAAACATAAAAGTTTACTTTCATTCACTTTTTAAGATATGAACAATATCTCAATACTGATAGGAGAATATATCTAATTATAAAGTCAAAAAGACATTAGTAGAGAATTTTATAACACCTAAGAGTACTCTTATTAAATTAATTCCTTGAATTACAGTTTTCTGCCATGTGTTTCGTTTCTCACTTCAGTAGACGTGAGTGGCAATTGAATTGCTGTGCACCTAGTAATGTACATACATTTACTTTGGGGTTTGATTGGAGTGGCACACAGCTAACTGATAGTACATTGATAGCCATGTAAAGCTGTGTCCCTTGAATAATTAGCCAATTTACTATATATTGAACAGGATATAAACAGAGAAGTTGACCAGCTTGTGTTTGACATTGCTGACCTGGAGCGCTGGAGGGATCGCATCATTGAAGCCATTCACTTGGGACGTGTCATCAATGTAAGTGCATCAAATGTGCCATTCTGCTGTTCCTCTCTACTTCTATCACTGAGATTGGTGCCTTTGAGTGAGATTAGTGATTATGAATGGAAATTTTAACTATCAGAGCCATTTTATCATACAAAAAAGCAATCCATTGGAAATATCTTGTAGGAAAAGAATGGCATCAAATTAAATACATTCATTCATGAATTTTGAGAGCATCTAGCATATTTAGATATGTAAAACTGCTGGCCTCAAAACCAGAGAGTATGCCAAGATGAAAACATTTTTACAGATTTTTTTACTCTTTCAAGTGTACAATCATCAAAAAAGAAATAATAAGTGTATTATGAGGAAATGTGAACAAATGTAAGTCCCTCAAAAACATGTCATATATGCAGTTCACGAATTTTCAAAAGAACATTGATCTCCTGAAAACTCATTTTCTATTTCAAACAGCCATTCTGATGTTAAAACCCTTCTTTTACTGTCTTCTAATTTCGATACCTCTGTAATTAATAGGTTGTCATAAATTAATGTAAAATTTTCCACCATATTTACAGGAAAAGGGGGAAAATGTGGAACTGACTGAGATGGGTGGAATTGACATTCTAGGCAATATGATTGAGGCAAGTCCAGTGCTGTCAATCAATAGGAATCTCTATGGTGACATGCACAACCTGGGCCATGTTGCCATTGCTCTTTCCCATGACCCTGACAATCGGCATTTGGTAAGTTCCAAAGTTAGACACTTTCATGTGACAGTTAAATCACTCCCAATTCCCTGAAAAAAATCCTATGTCAGAGAAAAATTTAAAATTTTTCCCTAAATGATCATAATATCACTCCCTGTGTGTTATTTCAATTTGAATAAGAAATACAGAGGTCAATATGGAGGAGAAGAACATAACTGAGATGGCTAAGTTTACTTGTTATACCTGACAAAAACATTGCATGCATATATCTACATGGATCTACGCCAAAGCATGCATTTTAACCTAAGACCCAATGCAAAAAGGGTACATTGAAATCAAAGAAGGAAAACATCAAATCAATTCATGTTTGATTTTTCACCTAGGAAACGTTCAGTATCATGGGAGACCCTGCCACAGCCATGAGGGACCCAGTATTCTACCGATGGCATGCATTTGTTGATGATCTCTTCCAAACACACAAGAAGACTCTTCCAACCTACAATGCCAACCAGGTTAGTTCTCAAATATCTCAACTGATCAATTTTTGACATTTTCATCTTCAACCATTGATAGCATGACTAACATGCAGATGTATTGATCATGATTATTAATATTTTTGCAAAACCTCAAATCAGAATTCAAATGTTTACTTAGCTTCAATTTAAATTGCACATGAATAGGACCTCGGCTGGCTGCATGATCAACAGAATGAAAAATCATGACAGATGTTTAATCAATAAGACATCCATGGTAGATTCTCCACTGTATCAGGCCTGAGCCACTTGAGTTACCATATTATTGTTGGAGTATGGGAACTCTCATTACTTTCCCTTCAACTTCACCTCTGTCCAGTCACCACTGATGACCATTGACAACAACCCTAATTAGCTCTAACCAATTCACATCAATTATTGGATAAATATTAACAAATAATCATGTGACTGAAATTGCAAATGATTAGTCGGATCAACTTCCATTGAAATCTGGTGGTTTGGTCAATGAGAAACCTGTTGACATTTCTGAGATCTCTGAAATTCATTGACCACCAAAATTTTCTGGAAGGAAGTCATGTTGATTCTGGAAGTTGAATCCGCAGTAACATTGACTCATGAAATGAATAAAATTACCACAGAATGTGTGGTCTCCACTCTGACCCTTATTTTGTTTACCACACAGCTCGACTATCAAGGCATTAGGATAACCAATTTGGAAATCATCACCAAGGGCCGTGGTAAAAATGAGCTCAACACCTTCTGGCAACAAAATGATGTGGACTTATCCCGTGGAATGGACTTTGCACCCCGTGGATCTGTCTTTGCAAGATTCACTCAACTGCAGCACACTGGATTCTCTTACAAAATCACGGTAGTATCTTATGCTTGAATGATTGTGTAATAATTGTGAATTATAAGAATTTACACCTTCTTCTATAAACCCTAAATTGGTATTGATTGAATAAATGCAAATGCTTTTACTTGGCCTCCAGTAGTTGTTATCATAAAAAAAAATGTAATACAATTTCTCTCAGTGCCTATTTTGAGTCCATTTCTTTGCCTGAATGATTTTTAGAATCTAACCAAAATGAATGAACATTCAACATTTTGATCTGATTCATAATAAGTCAGCATCAATATATTAATCTAGACCTACAAGAGTTTCAGAATAATTAATAAAATGCATTTGTGTTATCCGAATTCAGGTTGATAACAGCAGCAACCAACAACGAATGGGTACTGTAAGAATATTTTTGGCCCCCAAATTTGATGAAAGGGGCCTTCCCATGCTGTTCAGGGACCAGAGGCTCCTCTTCATTGAACTTGACAAATTCCAAGTTTCATGTAAGCTGACAGAGAATACCTTGTGGTTTTGGAGTTATTGTGAGAAACATCAATGTTACTTTTACTTGGTTATTATCTTGATCCTCTCTACACTTCAGTGAAGAACAATCCCAGATCAAACACCATACAGCGTGACTCCAGCAAGTCCTCCATCACAATTCCCTTTGAGAGGACCTTCCGGGACCTCGAAGCCAGGCCCACAGGCCAGGCAGATCTGGCTGGCTTCAACTTCTGTGGCTGTGGATGGCCAGAGCATATGCTCATACCAAAAGGATCCGCTGAGGGATTCCCATGCCAGCTCTTTGTCATGATTTCCAACTTCAATGATGACAAGGTACGAGTAGGAGTAGTGATGGAATTATATGCAGTGGCTTCACCAAATTCATTCAAGGTCCATTCCCACACATTTAAAAAGACTTCTTAAAGTTTTTCTGAGCAAATCACCCTGATTATTGAGGAGATACAGGAGAAGAAGGAAAGAGTATACCTTGACCAGATTTTCCGTTCTGTACTTTTCAATCTGTAAATGATTGACTTTCAGTAAATCAAAGCCGTTTCACAGATGGGAATTTATACTGTGGATTACAGCATTTGTGGATCATATGTCTTGATTCACAAGTACTCCTTTCACACCAGCAGAGAATCGAGGAATATTTTTCTTTTTTCAAGAAGTCATAATGAGAGAATATGACATTATATTTGTTGAAAAAGTCCAAAGCACAAACAATGGATTCATTCACATGTCTTTTACTCTACCACTTTCAATAAACAATCTCAATATGAATCCCTGAATTTAGAACCTAAATTATGGAGTCAGTCTTATGAGCTTGCAACATAAGGAGTAAAATTTTGGAATATTTTGATTACCAATGTGATTTTGTTTACTGTTTGTCTTGGCTGGGTGGGTTTTAGTCATGTGGGTGATGCAATCGCCTGCTAACCCAAAGATTACGGGGTTGAGTCTCACCTAGGGGGCATGCATGTTGTGTGAGCTCTGATTCTATGGGTCTAAAAGCCAAGAGCGGCTAAGAGGGATGCAAAGGCGAGCGCCAGAGGTGCCTGGAGAGATAAGTAAACTAGCATCTAATGATATCACAAGGTGGATGGTTCCGGTGTCAGTGGGACATGTGCTGAGGCAAACAGTTACTGCGGCATCCGGGACAAGAAGTATCCCGACCGTCGCTCCATGGGATTCCCATTCGACCGCATGCCGAGAACAGGAGTGGACACCCTCCAGCAATTCCTTACTCCCAATATGGCCGTCACTGATGTCCGCATCGTTTTCAGCAATCGCACAGAGCCACCAAAGGCAGTTCCTAATACTGTGGGCTAAGTTAATTGAGGAAGGCTTTCTTGCTTGGTAAGTACATGACCTACTTATTTGAAAAAAATGTGATGAGAGTTTATTCAATGAAAACAACTCAATTCTTCCTCAATGAGCCTAAGTAAACTAATCAGTGCTTCCTTAAACAGTAATTTAATTATTTTCCCTATAATGTAGTACAGAATGAAGTACAATTTGTACTTGATGATGCAAATGCATATGGCTATTAAATGTAGTATTTAGATTAGAAATTGAAGGATCAAGTATATACTTTTTTGAAAAATCTTTGCTCCAGTGTTCAATCCAAATTCTGATTGATGAATAAATTTCACTGGGCTTATTTCTTAAAACACTCATGTGGCTGTACCCACACAATATTTGTCACTCTTCACCATCTTGGAATTCCCATCTTGATTCCCATTTCAAAGAATTGTAAGGTAACATAATTACATTAAAAAAATTACCCAGGAGATAGAAGAGCCCAGAGTCATTGATAGCTCAGTTTTTATATTTATCATTTATTCATTTCACCTATCATGATGTGTAATTAGTTTTCTCATTTCATTTCAGGAAAATGTTGACATCAAAGCTGATTTTATTTTGTCAATGACGACTAAACATTTGGATGATGGAAAAAATGAATGTCTCAGGTTGATAACACTCATTTTTATGTATGAGAGAAAAATAATTGGAACTAAATGTTATATAAACATATTTAAATGCTAAAAAATAAACATTATCAGATGTTGATATCTATATAAATGAAAATTAAATAACAATGAGCAATTACAACCATAAGCATTTCATTTAAAATCCTCTCCTTTCTCTGTTGAGTGTACATTTAATGCAACTCTTCATTTAAACTAATTGCATTTATGTGTGCACAGATACATACTTACATGAGGAAACAAAATTGGCAAAAGTATTTCTTCAGTACAAATTGGTATAGGCACAAAGAAGAGGTTTTGTACGAATTTCATGACAATGGTAATGCTTGATTTCAATTGGACTTCGTTATTCACTATTTTCATTTAGCAATTAGCTAATTTAGATTGTTCATCGTAGTGTATTTTCATTTAATTCATCTTGAGGATAAACCTACAGTCCTTAGTTATTTTTAATATTTTCCCTCAAAGTGATTTAATGCATATTTTTCTTTTTGCAACCTTTTGTAACAGTAGCTTAAATAATATTTTAGCACTTTATAATGAACACATTTAGCCTGTTCATTTTCCCCTAATGTAACATATCTTTTAAGAGTCGTGTAATCATCAGGATTCATGCAAACGTCTATATTTTTATGTTATAATTATGTGAATAAATATGCTAAAATATAAATGAGCATAATGATTTCATTCATTGATTGATCAAATCAAATAATATAAATGAGCATAATAAATGAATGATTGAATTACGTGAACATCTATATGATATTTTAAAATGTCAATCTATGAGCATTCTATCAACTTGCACAATGCAAAATTGCACGGACATTAAAAAAAATTTCTTTACTTTGTGGATGAAGATGCACTTCTTTCACAGATTAAAAAAAATGAAGCGCTCTATTGAAAACGTTATATTGAATCAGATTCAACTTCTTTTATACGTTTATTTGTGCGATTGAGATATGTAGACAGATTCTATGCCATTAATATTATATCTCTAATGTAAAAGAGAGAGAACATGCGCCATTACCGGCAGAAAGGCCGCCTCCTGGGCACAAACGTTTTTGAATTAGGTATAGAAGCTTCGATGATTGAAGGCTATAGTCACTCAATCAAATTCAAAAGAAAGAAGTTTTTTACATGGGTCTCGTCGCTTTCTCATTCGATTTCCCGCTGGAAACTTGAGAACTCTTCACACAAAGTTCGACGCCGTCCCACCAGGGCGGAGTTACACTCCACCGTAGTTCTGCGAGACTGTCGACATTATCGACACAAGCCATGTTTTTGTTCCAGCCATCAGTGCTCAGTGATGGAGAGATGAAATTAATTTAATTCCGCCCTCTGGGTTCGGGTAGTCGAAATCAAAAACTTAAATAATAATAACTGGAAGTATAGTATTTAATTTTCTGTCGCTTTCCAAAGGGAATCTTGAATAGTTTTATTATGATTTGCGGAGGACGACCTGTCAAGCAATCTTACTACGATTTGGACCTGAGGCAGTACTCTAAGAGATTTGTTCGTGATTTCATCGAAACATACAGATCCCTTCCGGCGTTATGGAAGGTTCGTAGTAAAGAATACACCGATAGAGTTGCGAAGAAGGAGGCCTATGAGAAACTTGCCTCGAAGCTGAAGGAAGTCGATTCCAACGCTGACCGTGACACTGTGAAGAGGAAAATCAATTCTATGCGAACGACCTTTCGAAAGGAATGGCGAAAGGTTCAAAGTTCGAGGCGATCAGGAGGTCTCGGAGAGAGTGTTTACAAACCAACCTTATGGTATTATGACCTACTGCTATTCCTCAATGAACAGGAGTCAAACAGATCATTCGGCCCCTTCCCTGTCAGAAGTCCACCGATGGCCGTCGGTTCGGTGTGCAAGCAGGTTAGCCGAAGACAATTCTCCTCATGTAGCCCAGATTTCGTGACCTTACTAATTTGAACGAGTAGAGTTGATCCCATAGCTGCCATTTGCCTCCGCGTTTTTCAATTTCACGTGACAACAGTTTTCCTTCGACAAACGAGCGCATAGCTCCGAAAACCGTAAATTAATGCAGGCATTGCGCATCGGGTCTAATGTTTCCAAGCATCAAATCGAAAAAAAAACCCTTTTCCGGATCCCTCCCCTATCGATCGCTACCAACCTTGTGAAAACAGTCAGAGTAGAGGGTGCTTTTTCAACAGTAATGGAAGGGTTACTCAAATTCACCAAAATATGCAACCACATCTGGTGATATTTGATATTTTTTGCAAATTTTAACCTTATTTTTGGTGGCAGAATGTAAAAATAATCAAGAAAGATTCTTGAGGGCTTTCAAGTAATGAGTTGGATAACTAATTACTTACTTTAGTAGAACAAGATATGTATTTATCAGCAGAAACAATCAAAATATGCATTACTGATAGAAGTGTGAGATGAGGAGTGTATGCATTCTTGATATGTCAACCAATGGAGGGTATAGCTTACATGACTTTCCTTGGAAATAAAAAAAATATGGCCATGGTACTATTGAAGAGGCCTTTAATTAATGTCCGAGTTCTAAAAACTTAAGTTTTCCAAAGTAATTAGATGCCCAATGAAAATGAACAACCCTGATATCTCACATACTTGAATGGTGTAGCATGCTTCACTGTTTTGCATTATCATAAGGTACAAAAATTGTACCCTTACTCAAGAGGGTAGAAAAGTTTATCCACAGTGAGTGTTCCTTTTGCATCAAATAGTGTGGTTTTTGTTTCCTCAATGAGTATTTAAAACTTCCTCAAAGTGAAACCTTGAGTAGTAGTTCATTGTAAACTGTGGGTATATCATAGTGGGTAAATACCAATCATTTATATTAAATCAAATAAATAATATAGCTGGTAGGCATAAAGTAAACTCATCGTCACTGTAGATTGTATAGCCTGGGAAATTTAATCTTCATGTATAAAATTGTTACTGTATTCTAAGTTTCCTCTACAGGAACCTACAGATATGGAAGAAACTGCTGATTTTATTGAAGAAGAATCACAAGAATTATATGGATCAATTCAAAATTCTGATGAGAGCCATGAAGAAGATCCTGTGGAAGAGAGAACCATCGTCACCACAACACCATTGGCCATCAGAGCCGCTACTCCAATGCCACTTCCGTTACCACAGCCATTAGTAGAAGAGACTCCAGAAGATGTGATAAAACCAACCCAGTTCATCCCAGATGACGAGTTTCACTGCATTGCTAGAACTTGGGCAATAAAATTGAAAAGGATGTCTCCCATGCAGAAACTCTTTGCCGAGAGATTAGTAAATGATGTGTTATTTGAAGGCGAACTTGGAACTCTGAGTCGCATCTCAGTATTGAACGTTGATTCCAAAAGTGACCAATATTCAACAAGATTATAAAACTTCAAAGTGGCTTTAATTGGCAAATTTAAATTTTTATTGAGTTTTTTTTTTGTGTGTGTGCATGAAATCACTGCAGGTTTTTTCATCACAAATAGCTGCTGAAAGTGGGCCAGTTAAAATTCGATTGTGAACTTCAAAATGTCAAGGAATTTTCTAAATTCATCTCATCTTGCCACTGTTTGTAGAACAATTACAATTTATTTAACTTAAAACCAGTAACCTCTACGGCAGCATATAGATGATCTATATTAAAGGCATTCAAGCAATCACAGTGCTTTCATCCTTCTGTGGCTGCTACTGAGGTGTGCATAAGAAAAACACACTAAAATTCACAACTGCAGTAATGACCATAAAGCAGAATGACTATAAGTTACACTGTCATAGTAATTGATATGCTGGGCTCAAAGTATTTGTTGTGTTCAAAAGAATCTTTCTTTTTTGCTTTTACTAAATTTTTCTTTGATACAGGAGCTTATGATAATGGCACACCCTCAATATTTCACTCCAATTATTTTGAACATGTTGAAGTGATTGGTTTTTCTTAATAGATATGGTACATAATTTTTACAAAAGCCATTTACAAAAAATAAATTATTTCTGTCCAAAACATTTAAAGGTTAATTTTTTATCAAATAATATAATGCAGATAGTGATGACTTCTAAATTCCAAGTCCAGCCTATCACCATGGTAGTGCATAAAAGTTGATCATTAAATTTGCTGTAGATGTCTAAGTTAACATGTCAGTAGAGCATTCCATTTGTACTTTTATCCAAACAGAAATGAGAATGAAGACTGGGAACAGAGTTGCACAAAAGATGAAAGCTGTCAGTAAATCGTTGCTGTTTATATTTCATTATAGTTAAAATGTAAACTGTCAAAATCCTCACAACTTGTCTGTCTGTGATACTGCTAATAGCCGTTTCATTATACTTTAATACTGCAATATTTTTGATGCCTCATTAAGGGTGCCAACTATACAGTCAGCCACTGGTCCCTTCCCCCCATTTCTGTTTAGGCCATGAAATAAACGACTGACTGAATTGATTCAGGTTCAAAAATTCAAATAATGGAAAGACTGATGGCATCCAGAAAAGGCTTTAATCCCAGGTTGCTTAACCCTTTCCATCACCACCACCTCTTTGTATCCATGGCACTAGCTGTTAGTTTTTAATTGTGCACTTTGAGAAAGGCTACCTGGGGCCAAGTGAGGGTAAGTGGCTTGGCAGGACTTCCTCTCCAAGGCCATTACTTGTGTACAAAGTGTTTTATAAAAAAATTTTGGAGGAATAGATTTATTGCGCAAGATGTCTCTCAAAATTCTTCAAAGTACATCCTCTGTGAATCAAGACACTTTTACTAATGGCTTCTTCATGACTCGAAGGCACCCTTGTAGGTGATTTCTAGAAGGTCCTTAACCCCTCTATGTGGTTCTCAGTGCATGGTACGTTGTGTTGTTGCAGTCGGCAGGCCTAATTTGCGGATTGACATATGCCATATATCCTGCTCCACTCTCTCAGTTTTGAAGTTTTCATTATCTATGGTTGCCCTTGGGCTCTTAGATAATGAGTCTTCCTAATCCTTCTGTTTTGACTACATGAAAAGGCACTCTATAAGGAAGATAAATCTAGCAAGTCTGTCCTTGCGATATGAGATAAGTGAGTTCTTTGCATTTACACTTTGTCTTCAGGTTGTTTTTCTTTATTGCTTGCTATGATCTCCTATCAAATTTCTCTGGAACCATTCATGCATCATTCTTTCTTTTTGTTTCATGATATCAGTCGCGAAGACAAAAGGCTGCACCACCATCTAGTCTCAGTTGTTAGATTTCTTTCTTGAGAAAGAGAAGTGAAAAAGTTTTGTGTATAACACCCAATGGATTCAAAGAGGGATAGGGTTTTTTAAGTGAAGATGAAATAGAGAGTTTTGTTGAAGATTTGGATGGAAAAAAAGGAAGTGAGCATGTAATCTGATAGTGCAAGTTCAAGTGAGGAAGTTTGGTCGAGAGGTACTTCAAGGAAAAGATACTGCCGACCAGAGACTTAAAATAAATTAAATACTGTGAATAGAATACATTCATTTAAATTCCTATACTAGTTTGAGGGGTTAAAGGTACACGTGCAAGATACTTTGGCAATCGAGCATTGTTGCAGACTAATTTCTAGCAATTAGGACTAGATATCGGAGCGGAATAAAGAATGGGTCTTAAAATTAAACATAAAAATGTACAGCTGTAGTTATTTGGGAGGAAAGACTTTTTTCAGAAATTCATCCCTACACACTTTTCTTAAGTTTAATTCTACTTGCCAAGTTTCTCACTTGCATTGTATAGCATTAAGGTCATCTGATAAAGCTGCTGCATCCTCAGAATCACGGATATCAAGGGAAACCACTGCATCGTTAACAAATAAATGTATCTTACTAGTGACCAAGGATTTAATGTCATTAATGCACCAAAGCCCACACAGTATCACAGAATGATTACAAGATCTGGGATTGGTACCTTTGGATATGTCAAGTCTTAGAGATGAATACAAGCGTGGGGGTTTTATTCGGACATAGAAGAGATATAATTCAGCTGTCCCTAATTACATAAGCTAGTTAGACAATTGCCTACAAATAAAGAGAGATTAGTACAGTTGGCGACCTGATGTTTCAAGGGAGCCGGTCGTTTTTAATGGGTTTCCTTATTCGTCAACACATGTCAGGAAAAAATTGTTACCGATACTTGTTTTTTTCAAACCTTGTAATTGCAAGGTAATGGCTCTGCAGGCAATGCTATTTCAATATTTGCCCTTATTTCTTCCTGCCATTATAATGGGCAAATACATACAAATTATCTTTTGATATTGAAATGTTGAATACTAGGTGTGACAATCAAGAAATTTCCAATATGGATGCATATGGAATGCCCTGAGGGATTAGAAAATAAAAACCACATGACATTGTACCAAGTATGAGAATTACATCAAGGGTATGTAGGGCCACCATGTAACATCATCCTTGGACATGTAAATGAGTCACATGGAGAAGCATTCCTACTGAGCCTACTACTTTGCTCAGCCACCATGAATATTAGTAAGAGTAAAATATTTGAATGTAGAATGAACTAAGTAAAGGAGTAGGAAGAAGAGTTATTTCCAGTTATTATAATTCTGTATGATTGAACTTTCTTGAGAAATATAGTCAATAATAATTCTGATTAGGATATCAGGAAAATATCAAATAAAATATCTTTAGATTTTATTTATAGAGTTGGTAAATTAATTATTTAATACCAGTTTAAAACAAAAATTTTGCCTTAAATTCGTCAATGTTAACAAACGTTAAATGTTGGCTGAGGGAAATTGACAAAGGCAAAACACTGCATATGTTTGCCTTGGATTAGCATCACTTGAAAAAGTCCCTCGCACTCCAGCCTTTGACTTGACCTCCACAAATGCCTTTTCATCCATAAATCTGACAATTGTTTAGATTCAGACCTCAAGCTATCTTCCTCCAACTATTGTCATGGATCCAGCTAATCCCTTCACCCAACCCATCTTGAGAGAATCTAAACAATGTGTTCTTCCATTTTGTAAATAGCTCTGAAGACTTGTCATGGATGTGTTTTCCATACCAAGTTCTGAAAGGATTTTTAGAGCACTTGATTCAAACACTCATGTCCCACATACATGCACACATGAAGTTATTTATCCCTCATGCATACACATATGAAGTTATTTACTGTAGTTAATAGCAAGCTCCGTCTTTTCGCCGATGATGCAGTAATTTATAGGGACATTCGAAGTCACGAAAACAAAGTCATGTTAGCCAACAACCTAGATGCAATTCAGAATTGGTGCAAAACATAGCAATGGGAATTACATTTTTAAAAATGGGTAGTAATACATTATTGGGAAAAGAGTAATTTCCTCCCTTATAGTTATTAAGTGAAACAAACCAAAATCACAAGGGTAGATTACATTAAATACTTTGGTGTAACAATTACTCACGATCTGTCCTGGTGAAAACACAAACGAGAAATATGCAGTTATGCTTATAAAAAATTGGGATTTGTGAAAAGAGTGCTGGGTAAATGCGACGAAAAAGTAAAGGAACGATGTTTCCTTGCCTTGGTCAGGCCCCACCTAAAGTATGCTGCCAGTATATGGGATCTTCAAAATATAAATTTGATTTCGGAATTAGAATGAGTTCAGCGGAGGGGGGCTAGATTTGTCAAACATTGTTATGACCAACGCAGCAGCGTATCTACTTTGCTAGACAATTTAGGTTGGGATTCTCTTACGCAGCGGCGTTTACATATGGATTAAACTTATTAAAAACATTTAAAGATGGGCCCTTTTCCGATGACATCAAGGATATAATACGAACCCCAACGTATTACGGTTGAAGGGATGACGAATATAAGATTAAAGAGATAGACTGCAAGACTGACGGGTTTAAAATGTCATTTTTTCCTAGAACGATAAAAGGCCAGAATGCTTGTAGTCCAAATCCCCCAGGAATCAGTTCAACACAATAAGTTTTCACCTACAGGTTAGGGACTGCATGTGGATATATATATTTGTTACAGGTTCCCCCCACCTATTTGAAAAACCCCAACCACCTCATCCCTTAGCCTTTCCTCCTGGTGCTACACCCCCTGCCACACACCTTTTTTGGTGGCTCGCAGGGTATTTATGTAGATGAAGGAAGTACATCATTGTGGTGTTGAATTTTGTAGAATGCAAAAAAAATATGGAAAAACTTGAATGGACAAAAATAATAAAAACCATCCTCATCACATATTCCGTAGGTTTAGGAGCAGTATGATCATTTTACACAGTTTCCCAGGAGTGGGTGCAGACTCTGATCACAATTGAGTAGTTATGAAATATAGAGTCCTATTCAAAAAGTTAAGGCAGGCTAGGAAATGGAATATACGTAGAAGCATTACCTGAATTGACAAGGAAGGATTATCAGAAGGCTGTAGAGAAAATCATAAGTAAGGGAAAGAAGCTGGAGGTGAGTACTATTGGTGAACAATGAGAATATTTAAAAGAAAGTGATATCGGATGCCACAAGAGATACATAAGAACAGTTACAAGAAAAAGGGAGAGGAAATCATGAATCATTGATGAGATGATTATAAAGGTAGATGGGAATGGAAAATGGAAGAATGTGAAGGCATAGTTAGGTAGATGGAAGTACAAATAGTAAAATAATAAATTGAGACAGACAACAAATAAACCAATAAAAGCATGCTGGAAGACGCAGTGCTAGGATATAGAAAGTTTTTGGAGGAAGGGTGAAATTGGTGCACTATAAAAGAAGGTTATAACACTATTGGGAAGGAAGAAGGGAAGATCTGTGCTGAAAATTAGAGATAAGATGGGGAAAATATTGGTTGAATCAGGAAGTATCCAAGAAGAATGGAAGGAATATATAGAAGAACTTAATGGAAAAGAACTTAGGCCACCAAGGATATACATATAGAAAGAGAATATGACAAAGATGAAGACGGCTTAAGTCCAGGCATACTTGATGGGATACTAGGCATACAGGAAGGCATACTAGAAAGGGCATGTTCCTATTCCATGAAATGGAAAGACTACTTGTGCATATACTAATATGTTAGGACTACAGAACAGTAGGTTTAATTTTGCATGGAGCTAATGTGGTCATTAGGATGATCAATCAGCAGGATGATCAACATGAGGGTGGAGAGTAGGGCAAATGACTACTTAGAGAATGATCAGTTTGGGTTTAGGAAAGGCAAGTGCAATGCCTTTGCAGTAATGAGGTCACTAATATAGAAGGAGAGTAATACTAATACAGGTGTGGAGAAGGTAAAATGGCCTAAAAGAAAACCAATAAGGAAGTACTGGGCATGGTTAGGGTGGAGGGGTATTGTTGGGGGAATCCAAAGGAGAGAGAAAGGATGGATGCAAATCATATTTATTGGCAATGGGATGCTGAGGACTTTGAAAGAGGGGAGAATGTTGGGAAAATGAGAAAGGGGCAAGAATAAGGGATAGACATGTCGGATGGAATGAAGGGATAAAGAAAGTATATGGAGTGGAAGAGAGACTTACTGTAATGCCTGATTTCAGGTTGTGTTTTGTTATAGGACAAGAGAATTATCATTGTTTTGCTATTATGTATATGCACTTGGTTAATACATAACATACATAAATAACATAATACATAATTATAATAATACATACTTGGTTAATACATAAATTTACATATACCTTTTGCATACATTATTTTTTTATATATTTATATTTTCTAACTTATGCCATCATCTATGTACTGCCTCTGTCTTAAATTCTGATATTCTCCAATGTTTTGAGTCGTAACCACCTTCACAGTGTACTATCATTTCTTTCACCCTTGGTTTTTCTTTTTCCTCATAATTTTTATTCCCTCTCTTCCTCTTCAACCTTCTTATTGTCCTCTCCCTGTCAATATGGACAGCATTGATCTCGCTTTCCCCTGTTGATGCAATATTATGAATTTCATTTTCAAGTTAGACTAATGCACCTGCCATGCTGAGACCCTTCTTCCATCAGGCATTCTGCTAACATTCCGCACATCAGATTCCTACTGTCAGGTATGCCTCCCCACCTACACTTGCCCATTTACCATTAGATTAATTTACTAATGCATAACTCACATCCACGCATCCATGCCTCCCTCTCCACCTGGCATTTCCTTCCTACAGCTTACCAAATTCTTAAATCATCTCTCCGTTGTATTGAGCTCCACTGCACTAAGTTCTTGAAATAACTCTCCCTTCATGTTAGTTAGGCCCCATCTTGAGTATGCTGCAAATTTATGGGGTCCTGATGAAGTAGGGTTAGTTTTGGAACTAGATCAAATGCAACCTAGAGCAACTAGGTGTGTGAAAAGTTTTTATGAACAAGGTATCAGTGTCATGACACTATTGGAAGAATCCACTAGTTGACCATAGGATAAAATACAGGTTAAATTTAGAATGTGGGGTTTTTCCTCATACCATTCAATATACACGTAACATCAATCCTGTAGGATATAATTAGAATTGGTCATGCATATATTTTGTCCATATCCTGCATGTTATTTCATGCCTGTTTTTTTCATTGAAATTGACCCATCATTTTCAACAATATTCTCACACGATTGGAAAATATGTATCCTTTTATTAAGTATTGTTGAATGTAATTACGTTCTTTTGTGTGATTTAAGATTTCTCGAGTCCATGTTCTAATGTTAATGTTCTAAAACTAATATTTGTGTGGAGGTGACATGAATGGTATCGTGTTTAAGGTGAATTGACCCATTTTTTTAAGTGGACATTTTCACGTTATTTGATGAATTTTTACTAAATATTGTTCCCTTTTCCTTTCTCTCCCATGTCCTCCCTTAATACCTTCCCATCTGGTGCTGCACTCCCTGCCACACACCTTTTCGGTGGATCGCGGGGTATTTATGTCGATGTCTATTTCTCACATACACCATGCACCACCCATACCCACTTCGGCTGACCGCCACCTTCGCCATCACTCCAAACCCGTTCTGCCCCTCTCGTCACCACCTTTCTCCCCCATCCACCCCAACCAGAGCCTCCAAAGGGTTGGAGCCAGACGAAGGGTGCGTCTATTTCTCATTGAGGCGGCTGCAAAGGCGTCTGACCCCAGTGGGGCGGTCATTTGAGAAAACGCCATCCAGGAAAGCTGCGGTAAACCGCGCCAATTACTCATCTGATGCACGAATCATAGACATACCTGTAGATCTGAATAGGACTCCTGGCAACGACGGGACTCGGTCCACTGGGGCGTGAGTCGTGTCCGGAAGCGGGAGGCTTCCGCGGTCATCATCTCACAAAATCCTCGCGAAAAGTCAAATCGAAATCAGCAGGACAGAATAAAAAGAAGATGAATGAAGCAGACTGGGAAATGAAATGTTAGGGCGATTTGAGGGCAGATTAGAAAATATGAATCGAGAGATGGAAAGATGAAACATACGCGTAGATATTTCAGGGCTGTGCGAGGTGAGATGGAAAGGGAGAGAGAAGAGAGTGGAGCGATAGGAATTGAGGATTCAACAGTGACGGATAACATACATACACCGTTTGTTTTTTCATATAAGGTGTTAGTTTTTCATACTTCATGCCATTTTGCCATTTATCTAGAATTCTCAGTAAATTCAAGCTTTTTTACCAGGTCCATACTTGGTAAAAAAATAATGTTTATACGGGTTCCGAGAAAGAGGAAAGCCAAGTTAAATATCAAAATAAGAGTTCATAAATTAGAGCAGGTATAACTGTTTAAGTATCTCGAAAGTGTTTTGGACGAAAATGGTCAAAGGAGTAGGTATGTTAGGAGAAGAATTTTCTTGTAAGGAGAAAGAAATTCTGGTAATCCGTTGGCTGACTGCTGCTTGGATTTCGGTTCATACCTGCGGATGACTTTGCTAAAGAGACTGTCATGGCATTTTGTTTTAATACTAATCTCAAAACAACATATTGACGCCATCGATTATGTTCAAAAGAAATTTTTATATTAGTACTTTGCCCCAAGTAATATCTACCCATTCCATGAAAATTATGCCACGCACGAAGACCTATTGACTATATTTAAATTTTAAAGCCTGAAAAAGTTGAGATTTTTAAAAAATTGTCATTTCTTTAATATATTGTAAAAGAATGGTTCTATTAAAAATATTAACTTTCAAGAAACCTCAAAGTTTTAGGCTAATGCCGAACATATTGTCCTACTTAAATCGTATTTAGAGCGATTCCAGCCATTTAGATGAGGAAAGAGGAAGTGTTATACAGAAGAGCAGGAAAGGAAGGGGCCATGCGAGGAAAGAAAACAGCAGGGAAGAGCTGTAGATGGGTTGGACACACCCTGAGGTGGATTGGTTAGAAACATAGCAGAAAGGCAAAGTGTAGGGAAGATCCTGCAAGGAAGGCCAAGAGACAACTGCATAAAACAAATCAGAAAGGGTGTAAAACAGAAAAGCTATGGAGAAGAACGGAGGAAAGTTACAGTAAACCAATCTTAAGATTGAAATACTGATGAAAATGCAGACCGAGCCAACTAAAAACTCACCACTCAGTACGACTTGTAATAATCACTATAATGTTATTCACTGTAATTTATTTGAGTTACTTCAGGAGAGGTCCATTTCATAAATTACTTCGTGAAATTGGTAGGGCCTCTCTGTGAAAGTTTCTTATCAATGTGATTCTCCTGTACTATGTATTGTTTATCCGGTAGTTATATACAGTTACGCGAACATTAAACTCAATGCACAAATAATAATTAGTACCTGGCGCCCTTTGTGCGGTTATCTGCTCCTCCCTCCACCAAACCTCATTCTTCGGCCCACTTTCAAACCCAATCTCCCCTCCCTTTTTAATTTTGAAATGCTCTCCATCCTCCTGAGGTCGGAAAACAAGTGCCGCAGTGCTTATAGCCATTCATTTAGTCCATCAGTAATATTTCTTTTCCGGGGCTCTAAAGTTGATAATTTAGCGAAGCAACAAATGGAAAGTACTTTACAACGCAACTTTTAACAGATTAATATGGCAACCCGAGATTAGTTTCATTCAAAACATACGTACGTAAAAATAAAAAGATCCTCTCTCAATATGAATTGTATCAACAAATACTCCATGGCTGGCAATTTTGAATACACATAACTATTATTAGAGTAATGTCGTCTTTCTTTTTGATGATATATTTCACGGTTTTACTAAACGAATAGTGCAGAATCCTTGGGAATGAGCTAGTCAAAACAAATACGCACATAAAATTGGTTGCCAAGGCTAATAATAAACTAAAATCCCCAGCGGGTGTCGTGGGTTTTCCAAATTTAGAGTATTTTTTAAAATGAATACTTGAGTGACTGTAATCAAAATGATTGAGTTAGCTGTATTATCCTTGCCTCTGGCTAATCTTACTTCAATGTCTCATGAGTCGCTTCGCTTTGATGAAGTCGTCGCTTGCTGAAACGATGGTGAGCAATACATTTATTTACCGAATGTAATGGTTTCAGGCTCTACTCTATGGAAATTCATGATCACCATATAAGTAGACTTCGTATTTTTTTCCACTAAACTTTATTACGCTATTCTCGGTTTCGACGCATAGGCGACATTATCAGGTTCGCCTATTCGTCGAAACCGGGAATAGCGTAATGAAGTTAAGCGGGAAAAAATACGATGCTTACTTATTCATTGATTTATTCACTGGTTCAAAATATTTTTGGTGACAACATTATGGACGATTTTGATCCAAAACTGTTGAAGTTGCACATTTCTTTTCAGTTCCGTAAAAATGCTTTTATCAGTCATAGTACGAGGCATGCTCATAAAGTAAGGGCCGTTTGGTCACAGGAAAAAATATACTCATTTGAAACACATTTTATTGGCACTTTTAGCTAGCTACAAACCTACTTCACTCTCTACATAATCGCCGCTCATTTCTAAGTATTTTTCGTACCGCTGCACCAGCTTCTTTAAATCCTCTGCATAGAACCTCGCAGCCTTAGAGTTGAACCAACTGACAACGCCATTTTTGAGTTCCTCTTCGGTTTCGAAACGTTGTCCACCGAGCCACTGTTTCAAGTGCAAGAAGAGGATGTAGTCTCTAGGTGCAAGATCAGGACTGTACGGTGGGTGGTCAAAGAGTTTCCAACTCTCGTCCACTGGACATTCCTTGCTCTTTGTGGTGGTCGGTGAGCATTTTCGGTACCCACCTTGCACACAATTTGTGGTATCCGAGGTTTTCCCTGACAATATTGTAGACTGTAGTGCGTCCAAGTTGAGAAAATTGTTCTTCCAGGCCATTCATTGTCAATCGACGATCACATCGCAGTTTTTGTTCCACTTGCGAAACAAATTCATCGGTCATAATACTAGGCCTGCCACTTCCCTCTTCGTCATGAGCATTTGTTCGTCCATTTTTAAAATCACGGCACCATTGTCTAACCTTTCCTTCACTCATAACTGTAGGTCCATAAACTAGGCATAACTCTCGATGAATTTCAGCAGCCGACAATCCTTTTGCATACAAGAATCGTATGAGAGAACGTACTTGACAGCTGGCGGGATCAACGATTTTCGCGGACATTTTTAAATAATAATAAGGGGGAAAAACTCCACTGGCCGTAAAAAACAGTCGCAACTCTCGTCAGACCAAATTGTTGTGTTGGTATTCGCGGGAACCAACCACAACCTCTCGACCAAGAATACCCTCTGTGGTGGTTTACGGGAAATTAATCCACGCCAGGGACCACACACAGCCACACACACACTATCCTGTCTGGAATCCTTCACGAAGCTGTGAGACTTCGTTAAAGATTCCAGGTGGAAATGTAATCCTTCACGAGGCTGTAAGGAAGACCCCGTTAAGGATACCAGGATGTATTACAAGCACACACTCTGTGACTATCCACGAAGGACGAGCACAGACCAATCACACACACTAGCACTCAAGAAGCACACACACACGCACTCAAAGGGCCCAACTTCTGGGAGAATCTGAAACGATAGAGCGCAGACGAGGATCTATCGTTTCAGATTCTCCCAGAAGTTGGGCCCTTTGAGTGCGTGTGTGTGTGCTTCTTGAGTGCTAGTGTGTGTGATTGGTCTGTGCTCGTCCTTCGTGGATAGTCACAGAGTGTGTGCTTGTAATACATCCTGGTATCCTTAACGGGGTCTTCCTTACAGCCTCGTGAAGGATTACATTTCCACCTGGAATCTTTAACGAAGTCTCACAGCTTCGTGAAGGATTCCAGACAGGATAGTGTGTGTGTGGCTGTGTGTGGTCCCTGGCGTGGATTAATTTCCCGTAAACCACCACAGAGGGTATTCTTGGTCGAGAGGTTGTGGTTGGTTCCCGCGAATACCAACACAACAATTTGGTCTGACGAGAGTTGCGACTGTTTTTTACGGCCAGTGGAGTTTTTCCCCCTTATTATTATTTAACCTAGAGGCCGTAGAGCTCTTGAATTCTTGCTGCGGACATTTTTGTTTGCATGTACGGACAAGCAAACTTACTTTATGACAATGCCTTGAAAATTATATTGTACACGAAACACGGTAGCCGAGTAATAGGATCGTCGGAGAGAGCCCGGGTTCGATTACCAGGGACATCTCTGCACAATCTCACCTTCACCCGTGCCGAGTGATTTTTCTGGCACCAGTTCTTCCTGGAGAACCACATTAGCGGCATAGGGAAACGAACTGGCTCACCCAATCACCATGTTGCGTGGATTTCGCATGCCTGTTGGACTTAGTATCGGTGGGGTCCACCCCTAAAACAACCTCTCGGGATGATTACGCTGGCTGGTTAAAAATTATTTTACCTGTCCGCTAACTAAATTTGTATTTCATGCAACTGTTGTTATTATTATTTTTGAGCCCTGCCAATATTCTGTTTCCTCTGCGCACAATCAGGATGTACATGATTGGAAGGGTATGGCACGTGGCTCGTCTCGCGACGGCGGCCCTGTCCACCCAGGAGACGTAGTCTTACTATCGGAGTACATCAGAGGGCGCCTGTATTTCCTCACCCTCCGCACATCCCTTCGACCCCAGAGCACGGAAAGCGACCACTTTTTCAATACTGACGACGATTTCAAGTACCTGCCATTCAACAAAGACTTCGGACCACTCTGCTTGACGAGCCTCCTCCGCTACTGCGGTTGGATCAAGAGCAAGCTGTGCTGCAGTGAGCTGAGGAGCAAGCGAATCATCCATTACACATCGCTGAAGGACCCTGAGCAGCGAGCCAATGCCACGTTCCTCGTTACCGCATTCGCCGTGTTGCACCTGGGCCAAAGCCCCGCCCGGGCAATCGCCAAATGCTTCCCACCAGGGGCACAGGTGAGCTTCGCGCCAACGGGATCTCTTGAAGATGCCCGCCTGTCTGACCCCGTTTCTGTTCTTCCGAGATTGATTAGTCAAATATTTGCGTCTGAGGGCGGCGTGGTAGATCGGCTCGATCACCACTACCGGAGGGTGCCGGGTCACAGAATAAATCCTACCGTACATACCTTAAAACAGAAGACCTTCCGCCAAAAAAACCACTGTCCCCTCCATTGGCGTCATCCTCGATGAAAACCTGTCCTTTAACCCCAATGTCTCCACCAAACTTTTACGAAAATCCACTTTCGCCGCTCAACCCTTACCAATCCGCCCCTCGATGACTCCCATCAATTCCAATCTCGACGTTTCCCACCCTATCCCTCCCCTAGCTCCAAACTTATGACCTGGACAATATTCCAACCTCCAGCTCCCAAAGGTAGGTGCCGTAAATTGCGATGGCCTGCAGGGTAAGTGGCACCCCTTGGTAGGTCCCCAACAAAAATATACAGACAGAAAGAGACATTCAACCCACACTTGAAGTTATTAAAAAATAATTAAAGAATTGCAGAAAATCGATTAAAACGTCAAAAAACCCGCTGATACCTCTATGGTCCCACTCACTCCTAGTTGGCCGTTTCATTTACGTACCCACACAACCGATTCCTTCCATCCTCCAAGCCCAGAAACGGAAAGAAGAGAATATCTTTCCCACCTACATTTACCCTTCACCCAGACCTTAACCTACCCATTATTCCTCCTAAAAATGATCTTTTTTAACATTGACAAATTAACATTTTAGCATAAATTTTAGCGTTGCGGGGTGTTATGTAGATTTCTAAACGAATACCAAGAAACTACGGGAGATGCCGCAACAGTAACTTTTAATGAAGTCACTCTATTTCCTCATGAACCTGGCACTCCGCGATCCACCAAAAAGCGCGTGGAAAGGGGGCGACCGAACACTAACCATACCTACATATATTACTAGTATTACATGGTTAGCAGACATTCCTATGTCTACACAAAGAGGACAAGAAAAGGCCATTAAAAGTGAGCAGGCGTACATGCAATTCAGATACTTATTCCCTGTTAGTATTCTACGCATTCCGAAGGGACAATTCACAAATACAATAGACTTTATATACAAGGTGTGATCAAAAAAAGGCAGGACTGGTTTCATAACTTGTTTATTTCGACGAATACAGCTTAATCGAGCTTGTAGCTCTGAAAGTACATGCCTTGGCTGACGACACACCTTTGTCAACGTTTCTTCCAGCTCTCGAAACCTGCGTGAGCCGCTTTAGGGATCCTCTTCAGGTTCGCTGCACAATTAGTTCTGTCCGCAATAGAGTCGAAGCCCTTTCAAGGTTGATTTCAACTTTGGAAAAAAAGCCTGATGAAGCCACGTCTGGAGAGTAGGTTGGCTGCGGGATCACGGAAGTTTCGGTTCTGGCGAAAAACTGTCACGATCTGCGCCGTGTGAGCCGGCGCGTTACCGTGGTGGAAACGTCATGTATCGTTTTTCCACATGTCCGGCCTCTTTCGGGTCACTGCGATCCTCAGCCTTATCATAACCTTCAATTAGAAATCTTTGTTGACGGTTTGACCTTGAGGGACGCAGTCGTAAAGAATCAACCCTCGCCAATCGAAGAAACACACCAGCATGACCTTCACACTGGACCGAGACATGCGAGCTTTCTTTGATCGCGGAGAATGAGAACCTTTCCACTGAGAAGACTGGGCCTTTGTCTTAACATCATAACCATAAACCCAGGTTTCGTCACCAGTTACGATGATTTTAAGAAACTCTGAGTCGGCATTGGCTCGATCCAGGACTTCATGACTAATGTCCAATTGTCTCTGTTCATCAATCAGCACCCGCGGGAAGAATTTTGATGCGACGCGCGTCATACCCAAATTTTTCGTTAAAATTATCTGATAGAATCCAAAACTGTTTACTTTTTTCGGTAATCTCCCAAACAGTTAATCGGGGATTTCCCCGCACCAAATCGTTCAACAATTTGACATGGTGGGGTCTGTCGAAGTGGAAGGCCGCCCTGTTCGCGAATCTTCATCTACCGAGGTTCTGGCCGATTTAAAACGACTGCACCACTGGAAACACTCATACACTCGACACTTAGTTCATAACACTCGACTCAGCTTCATTAACAAAGGCTTGCTGAATCATTTCAAATGTCTCCGTAGCACTTTTACCAAGTTTGAAACAAAATTTCACGCACACACGGTGTTCCTCTAGCTCCTTCATTACTACCAACACGCGGAGACGAACAGGTTAAGACACATACCGTTGCTGCTGCGTAAAGGACTCGACGTAAGCAAACGCGACACCTCTCGTTTTAGTCGTCAGATGTATCGCTAGATGACGCAATGTGACTCGTTTCGATCCGTTGAACGGTTTGCGCAAAAAAGAATCAGTCCAGTCTTTTTTTGATCACACTTTGTACATTCATCTGCACTCCACCTAGCCCAAGGGCGCATGGCAGGGGGGCGTTAGGACGCCAGACTTGGTGAGTGTTTTGTGGGGATTTAGTCTTGTGAACCCCTATTTTACACGGCGTGTCCTATTATTTTCTTATGCTTTCCCCCTTTTTATTGTTGTCGTGAATAATGCGCGGGAAAAACGATTACTTTAATCTATCCTGTCGACAATCTAACTCTCTAATTTTGTGGTAATTAGTGGCCTTGCCAATGTAATTAGGGGGTTAATTGTTGATATAATGTCGAATGCAAAACCACACGCTTAACATATCCTTAATAAGTTCAATATATACCCTGAGCCTTCGAATATCTAAAGGTTCCCACCCCAATTTCTGTAGTAATCATTTGACAATTTGTGTCCTTTGGTACGAGTTTTTCACGAACGTAGCGGCTTTTCTCTCTACCCTATTCAATTCTGTAATAAATGTTTTTTAATGGATCCCAAACGTTCGCCGCATTCTCAATGTGAGGCCTTACTTCAGATAAATACCACGTTTCCTTCCCTTTTTTGTCGCTATACCTTCCGTCTATAAGTTTGACCAATGCCAGCTTTTTTAGAGCCCCTCGACAAATCTTGACTATGTGTTTTCCCGAAGAAAGATTCGATGCTGTGGCGAAACCGAAGTATTTTTCTTCATCCACGGCACTCATCCGAACATCTCCCAGTGTGGAAGTTGGTGAAGTTTGGTTGTGCTGTCAATGGTTTAAGGAATGCATGACGGTACATTTAGTCGTATTTAATTCCAGTCCCCGTTCTTCACGCCATTTCTGAATGTTGTTTAAGTCAGTTTTTAGTGATTCACGATCTGGGTCATTCTATATCTTTCCTAAGATTACAGTGTCGTCGGCAAAGAGTCTTAGGCATCTACATTCCTGTATTTGCGCGAAGGTGGATCAGTAGCACGTGTTGTAATTAGCCATTGTTTGAGAGGGGAAGGGGAGAAGAGGTATTCCTCTGTCCGGCGGTCACTCTTAGCCGTGGTGTGACCCGGCGCCAGCAGCCGCATCCTTTTTAGCAGCGGTCGCCGCAACCTCCCACAGGTGCCGCCAATCCTGCCATTCCGAGACGCGTCTGCGCACCCGAGGTCGATGCATATCAACCTGTTCGACTGCCTGTGCGCCCTGCGCGTCGCCCGGACACGGAGTCTCTTCGACCCCGCGGACCTAGACGTCTCCGAGCGCTCGCAGGGGAGCCGCTTGGACCTCAGCTGGGTGGTGCCCCGGCGCCTTCTGGCCTTCGCGGGGCCCAGGGACGAGGGCCCCGGCCTCCCGCCTCGTGCCTACGTCCGCTACTTCCTCTCAGAGGGCGTGTCGGCCGTGGTGCGGCTCAATCGGCCCGAGTACGACCGTCGGGCCTTCCTGCGCGTCGGTATCCGCCACCACGACCTCTTCTTCCCGGACGGCACGACGCCGCCCCGGGCCCTGACCGTCGCCTTCCTGAGTCTCTGCGAAGGGGCGGGGGCCCTGGCCGTGCACTGCAGGGCCGGGCTCGGCCGCACTGGGGTGCTCATCGCCAGCCGGCTGGTCAGCCACTACGGGATGCGGCCCAGAGAGGCCGTCGCTTGGGTCCGTATCTGCAGGTTGGTGTCCTCTCGATGAGGAACGGTACTGGGGGCCTGCCCACCGAATTCTGCGTATACCCCACGCCTATATCTGTTTTCATTTCCCTCGATGCCCTTTCTATCTCACCCTCGAGCAGGCCTGGACCTAGGCTACCTTCGTCTACATCCTATTATCTTTCCATATCCAAGCTTGCTGGCCTTATGATTTACCATTTACTTCCTTCATATATTCCTTCCATCTCCCTAGAATATTCCCTGGTTCAAATAATACTTTTCCCTACAAATCTTGGATGTTTTGCACGATTTCCCCTTTTCGATTCCTGACAGTACTTTCACATTCCTGTCCCACGCACCAATTTCACCCTTTCTCTGTAAAATGTACATATACAAGGTCCCTACCTAAAAATATGAGACTGATCTTTCTACTCACGAAGTGCTTGAGGGATTACAGTTAAGTGAGGTACCACCTTATAGCGGCAATTAGGACAAGTAAAACACCACCTTGCTTATGTCCCTATCTCGACTTGTCTCCGCACATGAGCGATTTTTGTCTTAGCTTGCAAACGCTTGCTGTGCAAATTCTTGTGTTAGTGAGAATGAAAGATTGCGTGTGCACATTTAATTTTGATTTAACCTCGGAAAAAGTGCAACTGAAACTTATGCGATGATTCGAGAGGAATTTGGTAATGAATCTATGAGTCTGGCACAGTGGTGGGGAAGAGGGGGAAGGGGCCATCTTCCCCAAAATCCAAAAAAAGCTCGGATGTCGCGATTGAACGTGAAGGTGCTGTTGACCTGTTTCTTCGATTGTGAAGGAATTATTCTTTATGAATATGTTCCCAAAGGACAAACCCCGAATGGACAGCACTATATAGAGGTTATGAGAATGTGAAGACACTCCGTGTTGCGAAAGAGACCACAAATATCGAAAAACAAGTCTTGGTGCCTTCATCACGACAAAAGCACCGGCGCACGCATCATTGATTATTAACGAGTTTTTGGGCACAAGCAGCACACCGGTGTGTAAATGCCCAATCCCCCCCCCCTCCAGCCATCCCACTCTCCGGATCTTGCTCCAGTGGACTTTTTCGAATTTCATGAGTTGAAATTCACCTTGAAAGGACGCCGATTTGAAACTATTGAAGACATCCAACAATAGTGTACCGCATACTTAGGCAGGCAAGAGTGTAAATTAAAGGCGATTAGCATGATTGAAGGGTAAATAATAAAATCAATTATTTATTCAAACAGCCTCATCTTTTTAGTAACGAACCTTGCACTTGCACTGCGTCTTCCACTACGCTTCTTTCGACCTGTTAGTTTCCCGCCTCAGTTAATTATTCAACTTTTTCCGCTTTCTTTTGCCTAGCTCTGTGTTCTTGATTTGGGAAAAATGAATGGAAAGACAAATCTTCTGTCTTTCCAATCATTTTGCCAGTAATCCGTGGATTTCTGATTTACCATTCCTATAGTTACTTTCTCGGCATCCCGTATTCCTTTGTTGATATGTTCTCATTTTTCTTGATCTACATCTACAGCGCACTCTGCAAGCCACCGGGAAGGTGTGTGGCATGGGGTGTATCCATACCAGGCAACACGAACAGATGTAGTTACCATGTATGAGAAAAAACTACAGGAAAAAAAATAACACGCAATCAACTAGTTTACACTTATCAGAAACAAGAACAGTGCTAATTGTGTCACCAGAATACATTATTTTATACATTGATGGCATCGGTTCTCAGGTTCTATCTATCTAATAACCTCAATGCGTTCCAAAACTGGTGCGAGACATAAGGAATTCTTCTGTTGCACATACAAGGAGCCCTCGCACATAATTTTTCCCACTGCCTGTTGATACTCATGATTTATTTTCCGGGGTTGTGCCTCTACATTCCACTTCCTCAACTGTAATCCCTGTACCATTTATTTAATACGACTTTGCACTTCACAAGTACTTAATTATTATCTGAATCCGCGTTTCGTCCCGAGAAAGAATGAGATTTGATGAGGCTCTTCCTTAATCTATGCCCTACCATAATATATTACAAGGACTGTCCCAAAATTAAGTGGAATAAATCTGGTAAACAAAATTGCAATTCAAGTGCAAATTGCTAAAATTCTTCATAAGATCACCCTTATGTATCGAAATACCAATGCCAGTGCCTCCGCCAGTTGCTTGCTGTGAGTCATCAACAGGGCGCTCGTTCAGGCACCTCGTCACGGCCCCTTTGACATATTCCAGTGGTCCAAAGCAGTACTTAAAGGGGTTGTACTTTGGTCGCATTCTATGACCCATGTCTCATCACCAGTAACACACCTACCTGTATTCTAAAAAATACGGGTCACTTTAGCCGAGGTCCAAGAGATTCAAGACAAGGTCACGCGAGCAGTCGTCTGACAGCACCTTGGCGATCATCTTTCTCATGGATAAATCTTCTGCGAGAATTCAGTGCGCTGTGGTTTTCTGAATATTCATCCTTAACCATGATCATGGTCTCCGAATTCAATTTTCCAAGCTTAGCATGCAATGTTATCGCATATCATTGCCCCATGATCAGTGGCATCACGAATTCGTGTGGTGACCGTGGAATAGGGTTCCAGTCGAGCAGTCATCCACACACTGTAAATGCCCACAGTTAACGGACGTGGGTTACGTTGCTTTCCCAAGATCTCTTACCATTACCTTTCCCACCACAAATACCCCACTCACGCCATCTGCTGCATTGGTGGGAAAAAATCATTCTAATTATTTATGGGGCGAACCCTGTATATATAGTATTTTCGGCAATTTTCATCAATGTTTAAGCCTGAAAGCCTAAATAAGTATAAGCCTGAGAGCCACGAATAGAGCGTGTGGCAGGTTAGGTTTACAGCCATTGTGCCAGGAATATTCTGAATTATTTTATTTTTGTGCACTACGCACTTCAAATTTTGCTGTTGTTCTGGTCACTAACGGAGTAAGAGAAACGGAGGAAAAAAGATTCCCTCCATCTTCAGGTGGTCAACTTCCCCTGCAACGTCGCGCTCTTTTCTCGTATGCAAAACAAGGCCGCGGTACGAGGGATATTCGGAAAGTAAGGTCCGATTTCTTATAAAAGATAAACAACCGTAGATTATGTAAAAATACTTTTGCACTTTCTCTATTTTTCTACATAGTTTACATTTCTGCCCAAAAATTTGTCAAGTTCTACAAGCTTTTGCATGCTGAAGTCATGGAAGTCTACGGCCTGTGAGGATAAGCAGTCTTCGACTGTTTCTTTCACTTCGTCATTTGTAACGAAGCGCTCGCCACCGAGAAATTCCTTGAGGTAGCGGGACAAGTGAGAATTGGTCGGCGCCAAATCTGGACTGTTCGGTGGGTGGTCAGTACGGTCATCATGAATCTTTCCGTCCACGGCATTGACCAAATCGTCACTGATGGTCCATCATGGACATTCTCCCGTCCCTCCTCGAAAACTCTCGCCCACTTACGCACTTTGCTGTCGTCACTCATCGCATTGGGTCATTATAACACTTCAATTACACGTCGATGAATTTCCTCTTCTAAAGGAACGCTTCTTGCTGACGATAACAAACGAACATCACTGAACGTATTTCGCATGTCGCCGGGCTGATTAATTGTTTAAAACATTTTGAACTGACATCGTAGACTGCAGCACTTTTCAACAATACCAATGCAAATGCATCGTTTAACGCGCAAGGGATGCCGGGAGTCAGTGCGCATGCGAGTTTCAATGTTCGATAGACATTCGATTAGTCAAGGCGATTCAGACCTTACTTTCCGAATAAAACTCGCATTTATTTGTGTTTCGGCGTTAAATTATGCATTTATTTTTGGCAGAAAAGTTGTGAATGTAATCCTTGCGCTTTCATCGGCTTTCAGCCAAAGCCACTCCATATCCCCCATGCACGTTGCTCCGCAAAAGAGCGACCCCCTCTCCCCCTTGGCAAGTGGGCCAGTCTCCATCGGGCCTTCTTCTCTCGCAGGCCCGGGTCCATCATGAGCCGCCAGCAGGAGTGGCTGGAAGCGAACGAGGGCTTCCTGGCAGCGGCCGGCCACCCGAGGCACCACCTCCAGACGGCACCCGAGAGCGGGCAGCACCGTCTTTCCTTTCGGCATCCGAGAGAGGGCCGGGTGGGCGGAAGGGGGAGGAAGAGGGGCAGGGGCGGGGGAGCGACCCCAGCTAACGTCCCCACCCGCCTTCGACGCCACGGGTATTCTAATCATGCCACGGGTAATCTATCGGACACTAACCCATTGCCCATGTTTTCAAAAATAAATAAATAAACTCATGTCTATATATAAGCCATTAACACAGTAACAAACCCGATGGTCGGTTAGATAGATGATGGTGAAGTTCACCCAGTGCCAAGGCCTACACGTCGTGTGGGGCGTGACTCGTTGTCAGGGTAATAATGGGAGTCAGTTCCTCTCTCTGTGAATTTCTAATGTGGTTTCCCAGGGATATGTGGTGCCTGAAAATTAACAAGAATTGGGTGTACCTGAGGATGCCCAGAGATGCTTAACTGAGAATCGAACCCGGGCCTTGAAGGATATTCTCGCGGATGTAATTAATACATTAAACGTAGAAGTGACATTTGGCTCGCCAACAAAAACACAAAGAAACAAATACCAACGAAACTCACGCGTATTCAAAATTTTTGGTGGCCAAACCATCATCCTCTGGGGAAAGTAGGAAGAAGTTTCTTCTTTCCCCAGATATATATATATTTTTTTTTTTGCGTCCATCATATTTTCTTGGGAATGATAATTGAGGTGGTTTCCCGTTGCCTTCCTCAATAGTGTTTTTAACGTGACACCATCACTTAATGGCCGCCCCACTGTGGTCAGACGCCATTGCAGCCGCCTCACTGAGGAACAGACGCTGCGTGGACTACCTTTCGTCTGGCTCCTAACCTTCGACCTATCTGGCGTGGGTGACCCTTCCAGGAGTAATTATTATTACTCCCGCCAGCACAGCTCTAGGGGTCATCGGAACACACAAGCCCTTCCACCACGAGAAGGTTGTAGTCCATGGGAGGGATATATATATACACTTTTTTGGAAAACCCACAAACGTGTGATGTAAATTCACTGATAGTCATAACAAACACCGAAACCAAAACATACAAAAAAGGGACTCAATGGTTCTCGAATTTTCGGTGGTCCAACCACCTTTCTCAAGAGGAATTTGGAACAGAGCCTGAATGTGTTCCTGAATTCTGTTCCTAATTCCTCTTGAGAAAGGTGGTTGGACCACCGAAAATTCGAGAACCAGTGAGTCCCTCTTTTGTGTGTTTTGGTTTCTGTGTTTGTTATGACTATCAGTGAATTTATATATATATATATATATATATATATATATATATATATATATATATATATATATATATTATTATTAGGTAATCTACCGGTTAAGGTAGGTTTTTGGATGGACACAACTATCAAATAAACATTTTGTAACTCCCCACCTAGCAAACTAATCTATATCAGGTCCCTCTTCATCTCGGTGTACTTCTTTCCTCCCTTCATCCCGTCCAACATCCCTATCCTGTTCCTACCCTTACCACGCTTGCCCAACATTCTCCCCTCTATTACCCTCTTCAACATTCCACTACCGCTCAATACGCCTTTCATCCATTTTTCCTGCCTCCATAGGATTTCTCTCAACAAACCCCTCTCCTCCCCCACCATTTCTAGTACTTCCTCATTTGTTTTCCTTTCGGTCCATTTCACCTTCTCCATTCTTCTCCATACCCACATTTCAAAAGCCTCCAATCTACGTCTATCCTCCTGCTTCAGCGACCACGTTTCCGCGCCGTACATAGCTACGCTCCATATCAGAGTTTTTACGAGTCTTGTCTTAACATCCCTACTCAACGTCCCCGTCATCAACTCCCTCCTCTTTGAGAAAGCCTCCTTGCCTAGCGCAATTCTTCTCCTTACGTCCCTACCACTTTGACCGTGTTGGTCCAAAACACTTCCGAGATATGTAAACTGCTCTACCTGCTCTATTCTTTCCCCGCCTATTTTAATATTTAGCTTAGCCTTTTTCTTTCTAGAAAATCGCATAACCTTTGTTTTATTAATATTGATTCTCATCCCATATTTATCGCACTGAACCTCCAATTCACTCAACAATGCTTGCAACCCCTTGGCTGACTGAGCAACTAATGCTTGGTCATCAGCAAACCTAACCGATTTTACGAATTCCCCTCCGACTTTCATTCCTACCTCCAGTTCTTCCCATGCCTCTTTAATCATTTCCTCTACATATACGTTGAACAGTACCGGTGACAATGGGCAACCCTGCCTTACACCTCTTCCTAACACTGCCCATCCGGACTCTCCGTTCCCCACTCGCACCTGAGCAGTCTGAGACATGTACAGGTTGCGGATCAGTCTCCTGTCCCTCCAATCCATTCCTATTTTCTGCAATACACGCATTAATTTTTCCCAATTCACTCTATCAAACGCTTTTTCGAAATCTACAAAACAGGCAAAAACGTCCTGGTTGTATTCTATATTTCTCTCGACTAGTGATCTCATTACTGCAATGGCATCACGCGTACCTCTTCCTTTCCTGAACCCAAACTGATCATCCCCTAAGTAATCATTTGCCTTACTCTCTATCCTTTTGTTGATGATCCTGAGAATAACTTTAGCTGCGTGGGATATCAAACTTATTGTTCTGTAATCCTCACATGACGAAGCCTTTGCCTTTTTTGGAATAGGAACTAACACCGATCTCACAAAATCTTCCGGCCAGATTCCTTCCTCATAGATGCTACGAATCAGTCCATATATGGCCTTCTTCCCACCTTTCCCTAACCATTTCAACATTTCTACAGGAATATTGTCCACCCCCACAGCCTTGTTTGCTTTCATCTCCTTTAATGCCCTTTCTATTTCATCGTCGAGTATGCCTGGACCTAAGCTATCTTCTTCTACCTCATGTTCCTTTTCTATGTCTAACCTTGTCGGCCTAAGTTCTTTACCATACAGTGTTTCTATATATTCCTTCCATCTCTCTTGGATTTATATATATATATATATATATATATATATATATATATATATATATATATATATATATATATATATAAGGCAAATGATTACTTAGGGGATGATCAGTTTGGGTTTAGGAAGGGAAGAGGTACGCGTGATGCCATTGCAGTAATGAGATCACTAATTGAGAGGAATATAGAATACAACCAGGACGTTTTTGCCTGTTTTGTAGATTTCAAAAAAGCATTTGATAGAGTGAATTGGGAAAAATTAATGCGTGTATTGCAGAAAATAGGAATGGATTGGAGGGACAGGAGACTGATCCGCAACCTGTACATGTCTCAGATTGCTCAGGTGCGAGTGGGGAACGGAGAGTCCGGATGGGCAATGTTAGGAAGAGGGGTAAGGCAGGGTTGCCCATTGTCACCGGTGCTGTTCAACGTTAATGTGGAGGAAATGATTATAGAGGCATGGGAAGAACTGGAGGTAGGAATGAAAGTCGGAGGGGAATTCGTAAAATCCATTAGGTTTGCTGATGACCAAGCATTAGTTATTCAGTCAGCCAAGGGGTTGCAAGCATTGCTGAGTAAATTGGAGGTTCAGTGCGATAAATATGGGATGAGAATCAATATTAATAAAACAAAGGTTATGCGATTTTCCAGAAAGAAAAAGGCTAAGCTAAACATTAAAATATGAGGGGAAAAATGTGAGCAGCTAGACGAATTTACATATCTCGGAAGTGTTTTGGACCAACACAGTAAAAGCAGTAAGGACGTAAGGAGAAGAATTGCGCTAGGCAAGGAGGCTTTCTCAAGGAGGAGGGAGTTGATGACTGGGACGTTGAGTAGGGATGTTAAGACAAGACTCGTAAAAACTCTGATATGGAGCGTAGCTATGTACGTCGCGGAAACGTGGTCACTGAAGCAGGTGGATAGACGTAGATTGGAGGTTTTTTAAATGTGGGTGTGGAGAAGAATGGAGAAGGTGAAATGGACCGAAAGGAAAACAAATGAGGAAGTACTGGAGATGGTGGGTGAGGAGAGGGGTTTGTTGAGAGAAATCCTATGGAGGCAGGAAAAATGGATGAAAGGCGTATTGAGCGGTAGTGGAATGTTAAAGAAGGTAATAGAGGGGAGAATGTTGGGCAAGCGAGGTAAGGGCAGGAACAGGGTAGGGATGTTGGACGGGATGAAGGGAGGAAAGAAGTACACCGAGATGAAGAGGGACTGATATAGATTAGTTTGATAGGTGGGGAGTCACAAAATGTTTATTTGATAGTTGTGTCCATCCAAAAACCTACCTTAAACGGTAGATTACCTAATAATAATAACTTCCCTCCCATGGACTACAACCTTGTCGTGGTGGAAGGGCTTGTGCGTTCCGATGACCCCCAGAGCTGTGATGGCGGGAGTAATAATAATTGCTCCTGGTAGGGTGACCCATGCCAGAGAGGTTGAAGGATAGGAGTGAGACGAAAGATGCTCCACGCAGCGCCTGTTCTTGAAGAGGGGTAAGGCAGGGTTGCCCATGGAACGCCCATGCCCAAGGAACGCTTGTGCGTTCCGATGACCCCCAGAGCTGTGATGGCGGGAGTAATAATAATTGCTCCTGGTAGGGTGACCCATGCCAGAGAGGTTGAAGGATAGGAGTGAGACGAAAGGTGCTCCACGCAGCGCCTGTTCTTCAGTGAGGCGGCTGCAAAGGCGTCTGACCCCAGTGGGGTGGCCATTAAGTGATGGTGTCACGTTAAAAACACTATTGAGGAAGGAAACGAGAAACCACCTCAATTATCATTCCCAAGAATGTAATGATGGGCACTATAGGGAATATGAATCCTGGAAACTACGGGACTCGGCCCTAGCGGCCGTGTGTCATGCCCGGCAGTGGGGGAGGCAAGACTTCCACGGTCGTCATCCCACGAAACCCTTTCAGGGAAAAAATAACAGCAGCAGGACAGAGGACGACGAAAGTAGTTAGAATAGGAATATGGACCGTCAGGACAATGTTGAGGACATGCAAATTAGAGAATATTAAGCGAGAGATGGAAAGAGGTAATGTAGATGTTTTAGGTCCCTGCGAGGTGGGATGGAAGGATAGCGGGGATTACTGGAGTGAAAATTATAGGGTGATATACAGCGGCGGGGACGAGAGCCAACGAGGGGCTAGGCACAAGGAATGAACGTGGGGAGAAAGCGATTGAATTCTGCAGGAGACAGGGGTTAGTCATCACCAACACATGGTTTAGACACCACAATAGGCGTAGGTATACGTGGAAAATGCCAGGGGACTCAGAAAGGTATCAGTTAGATTACATTATGGTTAGGCACAGGTTTAGGAACAGTGTGATAAATTCGCACAGTTTCCCAGGAGCGGATGCGGACTCAGACCACAATATATTTGTTATGAAGTGTAACGTCCATTTCAAAAAGATAAGGCAAGGGCGGCGGGTTAGGAAATGGAATTTAGAAGCAGTAAATGGATTAACGAGGAAGGAGTATCAGGAGGCTGTAGAGAAAATGATGGATGACGGTAAAGAACTGAGTACTATCGAAGAAAAATGGGAATGAATCTAGCACGGTATATCGGAAGCCGCAAGAGACACTATAGGAACCGTTAACGGGAAAAGGATCAGGAAACCATGGGTAACGGATGAGATGATTGCAAAGATGGATGAGAGAAGAAGATGGAAGAATGTAAACACAGAGTTGGGCAAAAGGAAGTACAAAGAGTTAAACAATAAATTGAGAAGGGCCACAAATAAAGCAAAAGAAGAATGGTGGAAAACGCAATGCGAGGATATGGAAAGTTTACAGAAGAAGGGTGAAATTGGTGCTCTATACAGCAAGGTTAAGTTATTATCGGGAAGTATGAAGACAAGATCTGTGCTAACAGTTAGAGATAAGTGGGGTAAGATAATAGTTGAACAAGGAAAAATCCAAGAGAGATGGAAGGAATACATAGAAACACTGTATGGTAAAGAACTTAGGCCGACAAGGTTAGACATAGAAAAGGAACATGACGTAGAAGAAGAAAGCTTAGGTCCAGGCATACTCGACGATCAAATAGAGGTAATTAAAGGAGATGAAAGCAAATAAGGTCGTGGGGGTGGACAAAATTCCTGTAGAACTTTTGAAATGTTTAGGAAAATGTGGGAAGAAGGCCATATATGGACTGATTCGTAGTATCTATGAGGAAGGAATCTGGCAGGAAGATTTTTTGAGATCAGTGTTAGTTCCTATTCAGAAAAAGGTAAAGGCTACATTATGTGAGGATTACAGAACAATAAGTTTGGTATCCCACGCAGCTAAAGTTATTCTCAGGATCATTAACAAAAGGATAGAGAGTAAGGCAAATGACTACTAGGGGATGAGCAGTTTGGGTTTAGGAAAGGAAGAGGTACGCGTGATGCCATTGCAGTAACGAGATCACTAATCGAGAGGAATATAAAATACAATCAGAACGTATTTGCCCGTTTTGTAGATTTCGAAAAAGCGTTTGATAGAGTGAATTGGGAAAAATTAATGCGTGTATTGAAGAAAATGGGAATATATTGGAGGGACAGGACACTGATCCGCAACCTGCACATGTCTCAGACTGCTCAGGTGCGAGTGGGGAACGGAGAGTCCGGATGGGCAGAGTTAGGAAGAGGTGTAAGGCAGGGTTGCCTGTTGTCACCGGTGCTGTTCATCGTATATGTGGAGGAAATGATTAAAGAGGCATGGGAAGAAGTGGAGGTGGGTGTGAAAGTCGGAGGGGAATTCGTAAAATCGGTTAGGTTTGCTGATGACCAAGCATTAGTTGCTCAGTCAGCCAAGGGGTTACAAACATTTCTGGGTTAATTGGAAAGTCAGTGTGTCAGATATGGGATTAGAATCATTATTAATAAAACAAAGGTTATCCCATTTTCCAGAAAGAAAAAAGCTAAGCTAAACATTAAAATAGGAGGGGAAAAAATAGAGCAGGTAGAACCGTTTACATATCTCGGAAGTGTTTTGGACCAATATGGTCAAAGTAGTAGGGACGTAAGCAGAAGAATTGCGCTAGGCAAGGAGGCTTTCTCAAGGAGGAGGGAGTTGATGACGAGGACGTTGAGTAGGGATGTTAAGACAAGACTCGTAAAAACTCTGATATGGAGCGTAGCTACCTGTATGTACGGCGCGGAAACATGGTCGCCGAAGCAGGAGGATAGACGTAGATGGGAGGCTTTTGAAATGTGGGTGTGGAGAAGAATGGAGAAGGTGAAATTGACCGAAAGGAAAACAAATAAGGAAGTACTAGGTATGGTGGGTGAGGAGAGGGCTGTGTTGGAAGAAATCCTATGGAGGCAGGAAAAATGGATGAAAGGCGTATTGAGCGGCAGTGGAATGTTGAAAAAGGTAATATAGGGGAGAATGTTAGGCAAACGAGGAAAGGGCAGGAACAGGATAACAATGTTGGATGGGATGGAGGGAGGAAGGAAGTACACAGAGATGAAGAGGGACCTGATGTACAGTAGGTTGCTGGATTGTGCTTTGTTGGGAGTCACAAAATATTTATATGGGATTTGTGTCCATCCAAAAACCTACCTTAACTGGTAGATTACCTAAAAGAAATATATGCACGTGGGCCTTGTATGTGCCTTCTTTCTACGGTAGGTTTAGGATGGACACACTGATAACAATATAATTATTTCTCCTGACATAATACAACCTAGCATCCACCACTACCATGAACCCTACCTCAAATTCACATACTTCCTTCCTCCCTTCACCCCCCCCCCCCCGCTTATCATAGTTCTACTACTTCCTCGCTTGCCGAACGTTCGACCCTCCAACGCAGTCTTCAACATCCAATTACTAATCAAAATGATTTGCGTGAAACCTTCGGGTTGGGAGAAATCATAAGGAAACACCTCCCCCACCATACATAGACCTTCCTCATTTGTTTTCCTTTCTGCCCTCCCCATCTTTTCCACTCTTACACTACTATATCAACTCTTTCCTACGCGCAAAAAGGCTAGGTTTGGGAAGGAATAAAATCATATTTTATCGAGATAATGCACGCCTACACACGAGTGTCGTTACTATGGCTAAAATCGTGTACTGAGAACTGAATTGTTGCCACACCCACCGCATTCGCATGATTTGACTCCGATAGATTTCCATCTCTTTCCCAAGCTCAGTTTCCTCGGTTGACGGAGATGCTCTTCAAATAAAGTATTCTAATAAGAGCCGAAGTAGACGGGTATTTTGCTGGTTTGAAGGAATCTAATTTTCGAGATGCAATCAACCCATTGAAACATCGCTGGACCTAGTACGTTAGTTTACAAAGCGATTATATTGAAAATTAAAAAATTTCACCGAGGCAAGCCGTTTATATCTATTCCATTCCGAGAATTCATCACATTACCCTCGCACTTAGACATAAGCTTCCCGGGTGTGTTTCTCGTGATTGGAAGTTCATGTCGGAATAGCATATCGGAGAAAGCACCCAAAGAAATTAAAGGAGATCAAGTATACAAGCCCTATACGGCCTGTGAATATTCACACATCTGGGTAGGGGGGCTAGTTCCTTTCCCTGTTATGGTTTCCCAGGAAGATCTGGTACCCGAAAAATCACATAACTTGGGCTCGTATAGCTTCAGGTGCCCAGAGTGCCTTGCCCGGGAATCGAACCAGGGACCCTGAGCAGGGAGCGGGAACAGGAGGCGTGAAGTTCACAGATTCAGGAGCAGGGGTTCCATTTCCCACACCAGCTTATTCGCTCATATGCGCTTGGGCACAGTCGTCGCGAAGGGCACTCGACTCAATCCTGGACATTACGTCGAATCTCTCTCTCCCTCAAGGCGAAATTCGATTTCTCTCTGGGCGTGCCCCTGGAGAGATCGCTGGGAGGACTTGTTGACTGAGGAGGGGGCGTTCAATCCCAGAGAAATTCTTTCCTTGCAGGAAAACAAAAAGCATCGCGATTTCCTCTTATTGGTTGCCGCGTAATTTGATTGCCCATTTCGGAAATTTGGGAAGATGACATAGAGGGAAGAGGTCAAAGGTCAACGCTGACCGAATTAGGTGAATTCTTGGGAGTGGAGAACTTGGCCACGCCCCTCAATTCTACCTGGTGAACGAGGGGTCACGAGGCATCCTCCTCCTTCCACAGCCACCACGTCCATCTAAAGCGCTCGAGGCTCAAAGATAACCGATTACCTGACGAAAAACGCCATCGCGACGATTCCCCAATCCCTTTACGTTCCCCCGACTTGGCACCAGCAGGCTATTTCCCATTCCCAAAGGGGAAATTCTACATCCCTCGAAAGACACCACCACCATGGGACAAGTCAAGCCGTCAAAGAAGCTTGCACACGCATACCCTTTTAAGGATCCTTATCCGGAATTCGCCAGCCAAGGAGCCTTCGAATCGTGGAAAAGCCGCTGGCAACAGGAGTCGCGGGACGAAGTACTTTGAAGAATATTGAGGTATTGTAGCAGCATATCTGAAATAAAAGTGTTTTTCCCCCGATACTTTTCTCGATCCTTTTCATGCAAACCATGTATTCATTGATTCCGAAGGTTCTTTGACCAAGTGTCTTTCTTCTTCTTTCGACTTTTCGACTTTCTTTCGAACTTTCGAAAGTTCTTTGACCCCGCGAGTCGGGTGGTATGTACCTATGTGAACGGAGGACTTCTTTCCATTCACAGTTCTCTTCTTTTCTGTCAATCTTCCTTTCTTTGTTCCGTGTATGTTGTAAAAAGCATGTATCTTCTTCTCGGCCGACACGCTAACTCTAGGCGAGTATTTTCCATGCGTCTTTGTTCGGCTTCCAAATTGACCCAATATGTTGGTTCCATAAGTTCTACGGGCAAACACACCCGTCATTTTATCATCTTCGATGAACGACTCGCTAAAGCAGTTACCAATTGGCCATAAACTATTTTGGATTATACTAGTCATATATGAAAAGTATCGGGACAAATAGTACGTCAGATATTGCTACAATGCCTCAAAATTCTTCAACTGGGGTTGGAGAGATGTCGCGATGGCGTTGAAGAAGGTCTTCGTAAGCAGAAACTCGACTCTGTTCTTTTGGTCGTCCGTCCAAAGACCTTCGGGAGGACGAGTTTAGCGCAGATCTTTCGCATCGCCAAATCTTCAGTTGTACAATGTTGTCTGCGCTGTCAACTCATTAATGCCATTATGTTATCTGCGATCATGCGCATTCTCACACGACGGTCTGAATTCAGCACTTAACGCATACATTTGGAAAAAATTGTTATCGATACTTTTATACAACCCTTGTCAGTGCAAGGTAATTGCTTTGCAGATAATGCCATTTCAACGTTTGCCCCAAAGCTCCAATTACGATTCAAAAAGACTGATTAATGAGACGGCACCAACGGTTTTCCGGAAATACTAAAACTTCTATGGTAGAATCGATGCCCTCACCCTTTGAGCCTCCGTTATCGCTGCTGTTTTAGTTTTCACTTCCAATTCAAAATGATCGTGATTCTCCCATAAAGGTCGCCACATTCCGTGCTCACTTTCAAGATGTCTGATGTGGATCCGTAGGAAATCCTCGACGCTCAGCGTGATGCAGGTCATCGTCTTATTTGATTTCTTTTAATTTGCAGGAGGCACTTCTGGCTTTTCACTATCTGCGATGTGCCACAATTCGTCGCAAACCAAAACCGACCGACTCTAGATTTTTCTTCCGGCAGGAAGTGAAGTATTCACGTTTAAATCGCACGTTTTTCCAAGTTTATAATCTCATTATTTATCTACATTTACATAATACCCCCTAAAAACCGCTACAAAAGACGTGTGGTGGGGGATGTTAGGTTACCACCCGTAAAACAGAATAAAACCATATGCACCAACAACAAACTCATAACAATCTACGCACACAGAGGCGTATATATTCATTCAAAAACTATTTTTATTTACACCCATGCAAATACATACCCCATCAATTAACATTCACATGCACCTACGAATATACCTTATGCCTACGCATCGTTTCATCTTGCCCTCGTTTGTAAATGGAAAGTCTTTCCTATTTATACAAGCAATTAATTTCTTTTTATTGCTTCGGCTTCTTGCTATTATGATTCCCGATTTTTCCGGGGTTAGAATGAGTACTTGCATTTATTTGTACTGGGGTATATCTCCCTTACCTTATCCTTGTGGTCAAACTTACTCAAATAGTATGGGTCCGTAATAATTACTTTTCTGTCATTGTTAAACTCATTTGTTAAGAACCTTTCTATAAGTATAATTTTTATCCTAACGTTTTGGACTCAGCCTGTAGAAAAAACGCAGATTAGAGTTCTTGTTCCATAACAATTTATGCATATCAATTCAAATCGGAAAAAAGCAAATAATAATAATCACATAACGAATTTGTAATGGCTACGTGTGCACGAGTTCACAAATAAGAATCGCTAGTTAACATTCAAAATAGTCGTTCGAACTCTCTGTGGAATCATACGACGTTTCCGACAAGAGTCCCATCGGCGGGGTGCTTCACAGGCGGCCTCAGATTGGCACACGGAAGCCAGAGTGCCGCCGTTGGTGCTGCAGGGCTTCCCTGGCGCCGATGACGCGAGCGGCTGGGAGAAGCCGGACGCTTCCAGCCGGCCCTCATTCACATCCGATTGCCCAACGGCCTGGGGGGTGCGCCCCCCAGTCCTTTCAACTACCCCCGCCCCTCAATCAAACCCCTCCAAAAATAATAAAAGATCGCCCTTGTCGATTAGTGACATGTCGTTGAGAAGATTTGAAAAGTTCTAGGGCCTGACCTCTTTTCGATTGGCATGGCGAAATCCACATGTCATGTCATCCCTTTGATACGGGCGGGTACATCTACGAAGTTTATTAATTATGATTAAAATATATCGATGAATGAATTCTTACTGAATTTCTGTACATGTGATGATTCCTTTAGGTCGAGCGCTTCGCTCCTAACGGAAGGGCCAGGAATTGATTCTATGCGACGACCCTGTTCAACCTCACCTTCCCCTTAGCTGTGGGATTTTTTCTCCGGTATTAAAGATGTTTCTCGGTCTTCAGAATGGCTGGACACCTACCCGTCGACTCCGCCGTTCGCCTCTCTTCCCCGCCCCCCTATTGATCCTTAATGCCAGTGGATTCCCTTCCTTGACAAAGGCGGGCGTGCGGTCGAAATGTTCACAAGACAAAGTAGTGGGCGCCTTTTGGTGGAAGACGATTTAAGAAATGGATATAAAAGCATTAACCGGAAAGAAAAAATGGAGCATAAGCGATCAGTAGAAGAAATGAGCAAAGTGTAATGAGAACGATAGAAGACGAATAGGAATATATCGAGTAAGGGATATCGAAAGCCGCAAAAGAAACGATAGCAATAGGTAACAGGCAAGAGACAAGGAAACTATGGAGTAGGGACGAAATTATCAGAAAGATGGATGAGAAAAGGATATGGAAGAATTTCAAAATAAGAGTATATAACAATGAAGCGTTGAGAGTTAGAAAAATAGACTGACGTAGGAGACCAATCGAGAGAAAGAAGCGAAGTGGAAGACAAAGTGCGGAGATATGGGCGATTTATGAGGGAAAGTCGCAAATATTGCATGCATGGGGAACGTGAAAACACTGTCTCAGTAAGTAAGAAAGGAAAATCATTGCAAAGAATCAAAGCTATGAAAGGAGAATAATAAATTGAACCAGAGAAGATTCAAGAGAGATTGAAGGTATAAATGACGCAACTTTTGGGTAGAAACATTATGCTAGCAAAGTTGAATTCTTATCATTGATAACCTACCGGTGAAAGTGGTTTATGGATGGGCAAAAAACCAAATGAATCTCTTACCCCTCCAAACAAAAACAACCCAAAATACCACTTTACAACCAGGTCCTTCTTCATTTATTTGTACTTCCTTCCTCCCTTCATCCCGTCCAATATTCTTATTCAATTTCTGCCTTTTCTTCATTCTCCCCTCTATTACAATTTTCAACATCCCACCCCCATTCAAAATGCTTTACATCCATTTCTCCTACCTATTTAGATTTCTCCCAAGAATCACCTCTCCTCGCCCGCTATCCCTAGCACTTCCTCATTGGTTTTCTTTAAAGCCATTACACCTTTCCCAACCTCCACACCCACACTTCAAAAGCCTCCAATCTACGACTATCTTCCTGCTTTAGTGAAAATGTTTCCACACCGTACAGATCTACGCTTTTAACCTTAGATCTACGCTTTTAACTAGTCTCCTCCTCCCAACGAAACGCCTCTGTCATCAATTCCTTCCTCACTGCCAAAGCTTCTTTGCCTAACGCATTTTTCTCCTTACGTGCCTACTAGTTTGACCATTTTCGTCAAAAAAACTCTGGGGGTTCGTAAACTGTTCTATCTGCCATAGTTTTTGACCTTCTATTTTAATGTTTAGCTTAGCCTTTTTCTTTCTGGAAAATTTCCTAACCTTTGCATTATTAATATTGATTCTCATTTTATATCTATCGCATTGAATTTCCTACTGTAGCTATCGTTGAAACGTAATTTACCCTGAAATCTACGGGGCTTTATCCAACCAAGAGTCCCGATTCTTTGGCCAAGAGACGGCGTTAGTTCCTAGAGATTGGAGGACAAGGAAGGAGAGGGGAGTAGGAGGGCTAATAGGAGGAGGGGGGTACTAGTTCGGTTTGGAGGGTGCTTGGGGGTTATGAGAGTGTCAAGTATTCATGAGCGAAGTGATCCATTTTTGTCTCTTTCATTGAGGGCAATTCAAATCGACTCAAGCGTGTCCATTTCATTTTGTGTGGTATTTCCAGTATAAAATCTATAACATTGTAGTCCCCAAGCATCCTCCAAACCAAAGGTCTAGTACCTCCCCCACTAAGGCATAAATGAGAGCTTGATAAATTTGGTAAAATACTGTTGGGTTGGGAACAGAGGATTGTCCTTGACAGCGCCAGTTCTAAAAACAAGAGTGACCTATAATGTACCTCAAGGAAATAAACCGACCTTCGGGTTAATTACTGTGTTGCGCTTATATATATATATATATATATATATATATATATAATGTAATCTACCGGTTAAGGTAGGTTTTTGGATGGACACAACTATCAAATAAACATTATATATATATATATATATATATATATATATATATATATATATATATGTATATATATATATATGTATATATGTATATATATATATATATATATATATATATATATATATATATATATATATATATATCTTTGAAATAGAGCGCTCTCCGGCGACGCACAAACACACAGATACAGTATTGAACACACAGACACATAAAGAAAGAACACTCACAGTATGTATTTGACGTTTCGACGGCCCGACCGTCGTCATCAGAATATATATACATATACACGTAAAATAACACTCACATTGTAGATTTTTTGAGCTTTCGGCCTACTCCGAGGCCTTCTTCAGGTCAGTCTGACCTGAAATCTGAGTCAGTCTGAGCTCAAATAATCTACAATGTGAGTGTTATTTTACGTGTTACCTGTTTTATTCTGTGTTCTATTGTGCCGTCCAAAAGTTATATTGCTCTCATGAGTGCTTCCGCATCATCGATATATATATATATATATATATATATATATATATACATATATATATATATATATATATATATATATACATATACACACACACATATATATATATATATATATATATATATATACATATACACACACACATATATATATATATATATATATATATATATATATATACATGCACAACAACACACTGACGAACACACATGTACACAAACTCACACATACGCACACGCATGAAACACTCCCTCCCAATCAGCTAAATAATCGCGTCGGAGGAAGGAAAAATTTCCCAATCACCATCTCCCCCCTCTTCCCCTCCCTCCGAATACACCCTCCGGTGGAAACAGTTGAGCACTCAACAACACCGAAAACAACCCTTCCCCTCCCTTTCTTCTCATTCCCTGGGGGCGGAGTGGGCGTGCGTCCAGTGGTCCCTTTGCCACCCCCTGAAATACCCTCCCCCGCCCTCTCGCGACACGACCACTCGCCTCCGTCCTCCTAGGTGGAGACTCGGGGGGGAGGTGAACTTTAGAAGGGAGGGACCGCCACTCATCACTCTACTCAATTACACGCACATTTGTCAGTGTGTATATACATATATATAGATACATATGTATGTATATACACACACCCAGAGGCGCACATGCGCGCACTGGAGTGGTGGTGTGTGGGTGGGCACCCTCTTCGTCGGGGTATAAAGTGTGTCGTGGACCCGCAGGCGTCACCACAAGCCCCGAGCGGAGACCACGGAACACTTGACCAGAGACCAGGCGAGAGGATCAGTCGTCGCTGACCGGTGATCTTGGAGAGAGACACGCACCATCCTCGCACCACCGCCACTCGTGCGAACGCCTGAAGGTGCGTACGCCGGACACTCCTGGTAGGCGGCCGAATTGGTGCCCATTTCCTCTCCCCCACTCATGGGCGACTCTCTGGCATCACGGGCCTCTTCCTTCCCCCGCCTTTGCTTGTTGGGAAGGCCACCCACGTTCCTCTAATCATGCGTGTTCATTCCGGACATTCCCATTGAGTGATTTCTAACTTCTCTAATTTTCCTGCTTCTTTCCTAATAGATGCATTTTTTTGCATGACCTTCAACGGTAGAACCTTTTTACTCGAGAAATGAAACCGCAGTTGAGTCTCAAAGTTAAATTAAAATTTAAGAAGACGTGAATCGAATGAATCTTGTGGTTTCCAATCAATTATGTCTCACCTTTTCATTGGATATAAGATCAAAATAAATTTCTGTAAACCCGAACAAAAAATAAACTTAAATGCGACCGAGGTTTCTATGCAATGCAGCATCATCAGGCCTTGTGGTGCAGCACCGCAGCGCCACATTCTGTCACATACTAATTGCCCCCCTCGTACTACAATATGTAGTACGAGGGGTGCGATAAATCGTTTTCAACATCACTGCTTAAAAAGACGTCCTTCCAATTTATGCAAGAGCTTCAATCTGTAATTTAACCTTCGCTCCGTGAGGGATTCCCCGTCTAGCTGTTCTAATATTTTGGATACGCCACTCAATTTATCATAACAACGTTTTTCAAATGTATCTCCTCTAGCCTGCACGCGATCCGATTCAGCAATCAATCCAACTTCGTGATGATCCCATTTATACTGGAAGCATATTTGAAATAAGGCCTAACCAACGATAGATATCATTGCTCTTTGAACTTTATCACATTTAGCCAATACTCTTCTAATAAATTCTACTTTTTTGTTAGCTTCTCCACATATTCCCCGTATGTGTTTCACTTAGGAGAGGTCGTGAGTGAGGTTAGCGCCTAAATATTTAATCGAGTCTACACGGTCTACACTCTTTTCGGTGTTCCTGATGCAGTAGACGTTCAGGAGAGAATTGCTCTTTTTCCAAAAATGTAACCACTCCATCGTCGGCAAATAAATGTATCTTACTAGTGACTACGGAGTCAATGTCTTTAACGTAAAGTAGGAATAAAAGAGGTCTGATGACACTTCCCTGGGGAACACCTGAAGTAACTTCTCCTGTATTTGAGCTAACTCCATCTGTCACTACTCTTTGAACCCGACCATTCAAAATATTTTTCATATTTTATCATTATCATATTTTCATCTTTGCCATATGCTTCTAGCATTGCGAGCAGTTTACTATGAGGTACTTTATTGAAGGTTTTCTTGAAATCTAGAAAAATCGCGTCTTCTGGAACATTAGTCTCTTCCGAAGTAAGAATACAATGAAGAATAGCGCAATTTGTGTCTGGCATGATGCGGCCTTTCGGAAGCCGTGCTGATTTTTCATTGATAATAACTTCTGATCATCTACGTGTCTCACGATCGGACTAGTGTATCTATACTCGTATGTTCCATAACCTTGCATGAAATGGATGGGAGGGAAGTAGGTCAACGCTCGTAGATGTCGTTTGGAACTCTTCGTTACTAGTGTGATGCCTTTTCCTGCTCCGTTCCCATTTTGGAGAGATGTTCATATCAAGGAACCGTGTTTACCTCAATTGCGAGAATCCAACCCCTTTCATTTTCCATTTTTCCATCCTCTTCCTTTGTTTGAATTCCCTTCCTTTCGCCTCCACCCGACTCCACGTGCTCTTCAATCCTCCTCCTCCCATATCCCCCCTTTCATCGTCGTCCGCCACCCCTCTCCCCACGCGTCAATTGGATACCCTTCTGATAGGATTGGATGCCCTTCTGATAGGATTGGTTACCCTTCATGGAGGAGAGCGATGCGATATCCACTCCTCCGGCGCCCGTCACCGCCCTCTTACCCCATCCCCTATAACTTCTGAAAAATACCCCTAATGCTGCAAGAAGGACGTGTGGCGGGGATGTTAGGTCAGCAATCATGTATACAAATCCCAATCATGACACGTCTACACAAATATTAAATCTAGATAATATCCCGCAATTCGCTGCAAGAGCGTTGGGGGGCGGGTTTTATCTCACCATTCATAAAAAAGAATAAAACTACTTGCAAAAACAAACACGTAGGCGCATACATGTATATTCATGCAAAAATCATTTTAACTTACATGCATGCAAATACGCATCATATCAAGATTTGAAAGTGTGTAGAACTTTGCTCATGATACTTTTCGTTTTACCACGATATTCTTTTCATTTCAATATAGAACACGAGTTTCTATATTCATATTACCTAATTCACTTCTTTTTAAACTCTCTTTACAATCTGACCGTACCCTTCTTTGCTCTTTGAATGCCAATCTGTCTTCTCCAATGTACCATCTAGGCCCCTTACTGCATTTAAGTTTGGATGGAATGTACGTCTTCATTCCTTTGCGTAAAATATAAGAAATTTCTTTGAATCGGTAGTCAAGGTATATTGTCTTGAATTCCAGTAATTTGTATTTTAAGTATTCACGAAGTCCGTTCAAATTTGCCTTGATGAATGAGTATGCTTTTCTCTTTTCTTTGTTTATTTTCACGAACTTAGTTTTTAACTGTACAAGAATAGCCTTATGGTCACTGATTCCGTCCATTATTTCAATGTTTGTTACGATTCCGGGCGTAGAAGTCGCGAAGATATCAAGTATGCTGTGGCTCCGTGTTGGTGATGTAAGAATTTGTTCTAAAGAGTGTTTTGCAAATATATCGAGAAGTTCATGGCATTAATATCTATTTTGGCAGATTTTCCTACACAGTACGTGTCCCAGTCAATTGACGGTAATATCACCAGCGATTTTAATAACACTGTTATTATGTTTGTTGCAGAGAGTGGATATTTGGTCGTCGAGCTTGTGTAGAATATCTGTATTTTAATCTGGGGGCCTGTAAAATGAGCCCACGAATAGGTTTCTGTCGTTTCAGTCTTTTATGTAACACTGAGCGCTTTCTATGTCATTTAGTTTGATCGTGCGATGGAAAAAAGTTGATAACGCGAAATTAAGTACTTACCTGCGGCAATATTCAATAACAGAATAGGGATAATCAAATCATGCGGTAAAACTGTCAAAAAGATGGGTCTATTAAATCAAAAGAATTTTATGCTAGATATCTAAAACACATTCTGGCAATTCTAATTATCTCCTACGCGATTGCTGTCATATCTATTTTGATTTGTAATGGTACGAGAAAAAAACGACATTTTAAATCTGTCTCTTTTCTCTTACGTTGGTGATCTGATCTACCGTAATAGGTCGGGTCCTGGTAAATGTCTTTAACATCTTCAGTTAAGTGACTTAGCTAAAATGTACGCGATACATTTAACCATATTTAAGTCTACGGTCAACTAGTGGCTCCCGTCCTAATTACTCTTCCAATAGCGTCGTGACGCGGCTACCTTGTCGCGACTGGTAGTGGTAGCAGTATCGTATTTAGGGTAGGCGACCGAGAGCTGAGGCCACTTGCGCCATTAGAGATGGGCAGGAGAGGAGGAAGGGTCAAGTGAGACCCGGCGTCGGCATTTGCCCACTCTTGAAGAAAGGCGCCTAGGGGTAACACACAGTTTAACGTCCCATCCGACGGACGGCTCGCAACTGGCATATGGACGAACCAGCACTTGTCCGAGGATTACGTTTTACCGCGGAGTAACTAATGGATTGATCAATAAATACGTTAAAAAATCACCCTCCAGCAAAATGATATCACAGCGCACTGATCTCTCGAGGAATAAAATAAAACGCGTTATATCCAATATCAAAATGGTCATTACAATTTCCTAAATTTCCATTCCCGAATTTTATATACCGACAGAAATGACGTCCAGAACATCCACCAAATTTACCCGAATTTTCCGTGGTCGGTGACACCAATTCGGATGTCCATCCATTGGACTCTCGCCGCGTCATCCGCCTTCGTTTTGAATTTCGATGGTCTTTGGCAAATGATTTTTGCTCCTCTAAAATGATCGCGTATTGCCCCCTGCCTACGCCGCACTTTAGCACGTATCATTTGGCGCGGAAGTACGCGGCGGCGGCGAGGGGAAGTACGCAGAGGTAGAGTGGGAAGGGAAAGAATTATGCGGATGCTTAGACAAGGACAGACTGCAGTAACAGGTCTCCACTACCCGTATTTGTGGATTCTCAGTGCTATTCTTTCTTCTGCTATTCTCTTTTTCTCTCTTCTCAGAACATTGGAATTTTAACGAAGTGCAATATTCAGGATAATTATACGTATACTTTTTGAAACTACGGAATACTTTACAAAAAAACAGGTTTGTAATACCTGGTTTTTCTAAAAATGTATTAATTTCATAAAAAAAGAGTTTTCATTAGAATTTAATGTTTTCATTTAAACATTTTTTTGCTATCCGTACAGACGTACTTCCCATTATCGTTTCCCTCGGATTCCTTAGCCCTTGGAATTCCACATTCTCCTTTAAGGCAAGAGCAAATATTAATAGTATACTCTATGCAGCAAAGAAGTCATTAAGTATATTCACTGCATTATCTTAATTGGTAACATATGACGAATAAATGGTTCGTAAAAAAGTATCGGGAAAATGTTGGAAAAAAATAGATTTCTTTCGCTAGATATTGCTGCGACGCCTCTCAAAGTTCTTCTAAGTACATCCCTTGAGTGTGAAAATATTTTTTTCAGTGGCTTTTTCGGAACTCGAAGGCTCCTCTCTGGTTGGCGGATTCCGGATAAGGGTACTCCGTGCAAGCTTTTCTGACGGTGGTGCAAGCTTTTCTGCTGATGGTGGATTTCTGTTGGTGGATTGATGGTGGATTTCTTTTCTGGAAATAGGACATAGTCTCCTGGTACCAAGTCGGGGTGACTGTAAGGGGGTTGGGAAATCAAAATGACATGGCAGAAGGTCTTCGCAAGCAAACACTCGACTCTCTTCTTGGCCGCCCGTCAAGACCTCCGGGAGGACGACTTAAGCGCAGATTTTTCACATCGCCAAATTTTCTAGTGATGATGGTGAATGCAATTTCACTGTCTTATCAATGTCAATAATTCGATCTGCGATCATGCGCACACTTAACCGACGGTAAACTGAATTCAGCACTTGACGCACACGTCAGGAAAAGTGTTACTGAAACTTTTTATACACACCTTGTATGAACCCACATTAGCAATACTTTGTCAACATGCGTCCGTCGCCAGTCAATTGTTTTTTTCCTGGCTGGCTGCGTGATCTCCTTCCCGTATGACTTTGATCAGCTTCGCTCGAATTTAAACAACAATCAATAATGCCTCCCTGCTTCCGATTCGTCCGCTGCGGGAGGCAGTCTTCGATTCTATAACACGCCCCACTCGCCGTTTCCTCCATGGCGACTGAAGGGCACAGGGGTCGATTTGGCACGCGTGCTCGCGAGTAGAACAAACACGGGACCGATGTCCAACTCCAATTGCGACGGCACGTAACGGGGCAAGGTCATGGGCCGCTCGTCGACTGGAGCAATGCCTTCAGGACCGAGTGCTCGGCATCGCACCTCCAACCTTCTCCTCCCTCTCTTCGCAGATGCAGCACCGCTCCGCGTTGGCCCTCCTGGCGCTGGCCCTCCTGCTGGTGGCGCTGGTGCACCACACCACGGCGCAGGTGAACTTCACGCCCGGCTGGGGTAAGCGCGGTGGGCTGGAGGCGGCCGCCTCCTGCAAGCCGTCCATGGAGTCCATCATGTACCTCTACAAGCTCATACAGGTGAGCAGGCAGCTGGCGGAGGGATACAATTGGCGAGGCGGCGGGCCCCAAGTTACTTATTTCTGCCATTTCAAACCACCTAAATCTACAGAAGGCACCCATTCACATTATTGCTCTCCTTCATGGGGCAAGATGAACCGTTGCATTTTAGTGTGTGCGGTTCACTCATCCCACTCCACATAAAATCCGTGATGTGGCTGATTCGTACATTATTTGAGAACGCCATTTGAAGCACGCTGCTGCAGCCGCCATGACATATTGTAGACGAAACAATATGATGTAATGACAACAGTTGGTTTTGGTAATTCTCATAGGGAGAAACATGTTTATAGATTTCTTTAATTTATTTCATTTATTTTTTATACATTTTTGGAAAAAAAAGGAATTCTCTCCTGAACGTCTACTGCATCGGGAACACCGAAAAGGAATGTGTAGACTCGATTAAATATTTAGGCGCTAACCTCACTCATGACCTCTCCTAAGTGAAACACATACGGGGAATATGTGGACCAGCTAACAAAAAAGTAAAATTTATTAGAAGAGTACTGGGTAAATGTGATGAAAAGTTCAAAAAGAGATATTAACTGTCGCTGGTTAGGCCTCATATAGAATATGCTCCTATTATATTATGGGACCCTTTATGAAATTGGATTGTTTTCCGAATCAGTTCGCGTGCAGCTTAGAGGATCTAGATTTGTAAAGCGTTGTTATGATAAACTTAGTAGCGCGTCCAAAATATTAGGGCAGCTAGGCTCAAATCACTCTCTCTTTTTTAAGTTAAATTACAGATTGAAACTCTAATAAAAATTGGAAGGAGGTCTCTTTAGCAGAGATGTGGAACATGTATTATAACACCAATCGGTAGAGATCATGTCAGTATAATTAGAGATCTCTAGTGTAGAGTAGTTAGATTTAAGATATATTTTTCCACGAACAATAAGGGACCGGAATAGCATTGTCCGACCGTGGTAGGGGTAAAAATATTCGGTTAAAAATTAGTTTCGTGTGTATCCACCCACTGCCATACACCCTACCGGTGACTTGCGGAGTACTAAATATATACGTATTTATACATATACATATGCGAACATATTTGCATTTTTATATGTATAAGGAAAAGAGATAGGAATACACATAAAGGACGAACACAAGAAAGGTGGGGAAGATGGACTCGAGCAGAATTTCCGGGCCACTTGATGATGTAGCTACTTGAGCTATGATTCAATTAATTTTTATTCGTTATTCATATGTTATTCATACGTTACACAGCAAGTGTTTACATTGTACATAATATCAGCAAATAGATTTTGGTTGCAGAATATTTTTTCCCATATAAACATATGTATAAATAAATTCATACATATGTATACACATAAACATAAAAAAAGCATATACACACATACTTTCTTGAGATACATTCATATATCTGCATATACAATTGTGACCATATGAAAAACTGTTGAAGGAATTAATGAGGCAAGGTTCACAAGGTATACATTATATATGGTGAGGGTTATCGATTAGCTTGAATCACATTCTGTGAAGTAACTCTTCAACCACTGGCGAAGTGTGTCCGGCCCCGGGGGCAGCCTCATCCGCTCCACCAATGCTTGTATACCTTTTGCGGATTTTTTTTTCGCTGTTCTTAATTGCATGAACTCCACGATTAAAATAATAATTGTTAGAGTTTTGAATCTCGGAAAGAGCCGAAAGTTCAGGGTGATCAGATTTATGTCTGTAATGGTTGAAAACTTCGTCCCACCATACCGCGAGGCCTGCACCGGGACGGAATTCCGCGATCAGTTCGCACACCCGGCTGCGGATGGAGTCGCGGCGAGTGGTGTCCTCCAGCACGCGTAGGTCCATGCGCCAGACGGCGCCGCAGCGGTGGGTGCGCGCGGCGGGGGTTGTATCCGGGCACGTAACACTCATGATCAGCGCGCAGTGATCAGAAAAGGACACTGGGAGGGTGTCCACTCTCTGGACGTCTTTCTTAAGTGATGCCGAGAGGAAGAGGTAGTCGATCCGCGTTCGAGAGTTATGCCCTGATCGCGTGAAGGGGGCGGGACCGGCGCAGAAAGAACCCACCGCGTCAATCGCTCCAATGGAGTCGAGCATCAGTGAGAGTGCCCGGCTTGGATAGTATGCCATTCTATCCCTGTTCGAGGCACTATCCTCTCGGCGGTAAATGGAGTCGAAATCCCCACCCAAGATGATCTTCCCCGAGAAGGAATACAGGTAGGGGAGGAGAAGTTCATTAAAAAAAAATTTCGCGCTCTGCCCTAGGACGCTCACCGGAGGGAGCGTAAAAATTGGTGATTTGGATGCCATTCACGATAACAGACGTTATTCGCCCCGGGGCGTGGCGGCGAACATGAGAGAATGGAATGACATTTCGGACTAGGGTAGTGGTGCCAGAATGGCAATCGGCGAAATTGCCGATAGCCTGAAAGGTGTTCGCATCCCAGACTATGTCCTCCTTTACCTCTTGAAGGAGGATTACATCAGCCCTGAGATCGCGGAGAAAACGTTGGAGAACTGCAATTTTAAGGCACTGTAAACGCCGGGAATATTCATCGAAATGATATTCATTGGTGGAACGATAGGGCATATATGGGCACCGGACATCACCAGAGTTTTGGTCGTGGCTTACGTCGCTCCGGTCGCGGCTTGAACACGGGTGACGAGTACTTCTCCGCTTCCCGGGACCCTTCGTCCGACGGGTCGACGATCGAGGTCGCGAGTTGTTACCACATCCCTCCCCCTCGACCTCGTTCGAAGAGGAAGAGCCAGCCGTGGCCTCCATGAAGAGTGGGTTGTTCGGCAGCGTTCCACGGAGGGCCCTCTTCGAGTGAGCACAGCTGGGGCCCGTCCCGGGCCGGTAGGTGCCCTCAGGAGGGGCCGGGGTGGCGGACTGGGGGTCATCTGCGAGGAAACGTAACTTATCGTACACTGAAATCTGCGGGGGTTTTATTCAACCAAGTGCCCAGATTCTTTGGCCAAGAGATGACGCTATGGAACTGCTGTTTCACCCACCAAAGGATAAATAGACGAAACACAAGAGGAAAGGACAATAGGAAGCTCAAGTGGTAAGAGCTTCGGCCCGGAAAGTCGATAGATCTGTGATTCAAGTCCCGGTCAAGGAAATAATTTTGTATTTGTGATCAGGAGAGGTGGGGAAGGCGGAATCCCTTCTCTGCCTCTTCTGTGTTCTTATCCCTTTTCCTTATATTTATATCCATGTGAATGAAAGTTTGTTCGCCATATAGCGGGTTCTTACGCTTTTGTCTTTATATATATTTATATAACATATGAGCAACCGTGATGACGTCTTGGATCCAGGGTTGATCCATTATCAAACTGCAGAAGTCGACTGGTGTCTCTCCGCGGTCATCGATCTCCCATTCCTAAACCGCGGCATCCTTGTGCCACTTCGCCTACCACCCTCTTGCAGTCGCTATTATATGACTCCTTTCCGGCACGCTCCCAAGTCATTTTACAACTGATTACACATTGTTGTAGTGACAATTATTAAATAACATATAAATATATAATTAAGGTATGACTAAAACCAGCAATTGAGTCCCCAATGGTGTGTCTATTTCACTTGTAGGGAGAGGCGCAGAAGTTGGTGGACTGCGACAAGTTTACCAACTGACCGCGGCGCCAGAGTTAGACCCCAGCCCATCCGCTTCGACAGATGACAGCGGCGGAGCGCCGGCGCCTCCATACTGGCGCCGCTGGTTGCCCTCCTTACTGGCGCCGCTCTCGGTGGCGGCAATGGCCGGTGGTATAGGAGGGGCGGTCGAAGCGGGGCGGAGGGGAGTTGAAGAAAACAATAAAAATGTAAAAAATGTCCCACCCATCGGATGCTGTTCTTCTGAAGCCACTCCGGCGAAGCGTCCAAAGAGTTTCCATATTTAATTTATATCATTATTATGAAAAATTGAACATCAGTGTGCACACTTGAAATAAATATGTTCATAAAAGGAGACTAGTCTGAATTTATTAATATTTTTAATTAATAATTGTTGTTTCCATTTATTATTTTCGTGCTCATTACATGCGTCAGGGGCCGCGAGGTTTGTCGCGGGGAGGATATTGGAGTGCTCTCTGATCTATTTTCAGAACAGAGAGCCCTCAACAGGGTGGTGGCAAACTAGTGGGTCTTCAATTCCCTCAGTGCCAAATAATTCTTTCTTTTATAAAGTCAGCATCAGAGAAGTATTCAATAGGTCACTTTTAAATAGGTATTTAAATCGGATAGCATCGGAGTAAGAGGGTAATTTGAAAAGTTCTCTGAATGGAATACAAATAAATGACTCACCTCAGTGAAACCTTGGTACATTTCAATGTAGTCTCCCTGTACACTAATAAACTTGGTCCAGCATTTTTACGTTTTAGTCCCATCTCGAAAATTAGATTCCTTCGGGTCTGCAAAATATCCGACTACTTCATCTGTCAGTTCTTTGTTTGAAGAGAATCTACATCCACCGAGGAACACTTTTGTGTGGGCACACATTGTCTTGATGAAAGATGACTTTCTTCCTTTGTCGTCGAACATGACTATTTTCCGGTTACCTTTTGATATTGTTAGCCCAGGAGGTTATCGTAATATTTTCTAATAATAGTTTCGATCTGTCGGAAGATAATATATCAACAGAATCTCTTTCGCATCCCAGAAGACTGTAGCCATTTCCTTTCCGGCTGATCGTGCTGCCTCTGCTTTCTTTGCTGGTGGTGAATCAACATGTTTCAACTGCTTTGACTTCTGTTTTGCCTCTGGGGTATAGTGGCTGGACCCAAGTTTCATCTGTGGTCTCAAATCGGTGCAGAAAATTCAGGGTGAAGCAGAATGGACTCCATGATTTGACGGGTAAATTGTAAAAACCAACCAAGATAATAAGAAAAAAATATTTCTGAAAACCACATTCAATGTCATTTCTTGTTCATTAGGCTTTAAAATTTATTTCATCCAGTTGACGATCTTGGTGAGCGATGCATTTGTTGAGTCGTTCAAAAAAGTTTTCGAAAACTCTTCTCAGCATATCTTGCGTTATTCCAGCGATGTCATCTGTCATTGCCTCCTTAAGAGCTTCCTTGGTCGAACTTTGTAAACCTCAGCTTTCCCCAGCATATCCCCAAAGAAAAAATCACATGGACTGAAATCCCAGAGGGGGCCATGGAACAACCCCTCGTAGGGAGTTGAGGCGTCCGGGAAATTGTTCTTGCAGGATTTTACGTGAACAAGGGACGGTATGAGCCGTGGCACCATCCTGTTGAAACCAAAAGGCTTCTGTTTCATATTACTCACCATACTCTTCCATTTTGAGGAGTAAAAAGCTGCCCAACATCTAACGATAGCGCTCAGAGTTCACAGAAACAGTTGAACCTCGAGATTCAAAAAAGTAAGGCCCAATAATGCCCATGGAGGGCACAGCGCACCAAACTGTCACTGGGGCTACGAAGAGATCTCGGGTGAAGTTCACGAGGATTTTCGATCGTCCAGCAACGAAAACTTTTATTAGTTACTGAGCCGGAGAGGTTAATATGTGCTTCATCGCTAGACCACAGCGCCCTCTGCGTCGCCACCACGCTATCATTGTTCTTAAAAAACGTTTCTGCGACAAACACTCGATGCCTACCAGACCAATGCATGGTAACTACTAAAAATAGAGTTAATTCCTCAGCTAACACCACCACTCCCACTCCGCTAATTTATCTGGGCCCTCTTCAGTGATTTTTTTCAAACTAGGGAGTTCATTCTGTCTCACCCTGTATTATTGGTTGCTCTTACAATGGGTGAAACATCGTTCGAAATGTTCGGATGATAGCAGAGCAGTGTAATGTGCCAAAAACAATAGTGCACGGGATTATTAGGAACCAATTACAGATGCGAAAAAGTGTGTTTGTGCAAAGTTGGTGCCGAAAGTGCTCAGTGATGATCAAAGACTCAATCGTTTGGAAATCGCGACACAATTTGCGGATCACTGCAAAAATTATCAACATTTTTTAGAGAACGTTGTTTCGGGTGACGAGACGTGGGTCTTTGAGTACGACCCGGAGTCGAAGAGACAAAGTGCGGAGTGGCACACCCCATCATCACCCCGTCAAAAGAAAGCTCGCATGAGCAAATCTTGGATCAAGGCGATGCTCATTGTCTTTTTTGACAAAAGGGGAGTCGTCCACTACGAATTTGTACCTGAACGACAAACTGTAAATGCTGCATTTTACGTCCAAGTGCTTGATAGGCTTCGAAAACGAGTCGCGCGCGTCCGGCCAGCGATCAACCGTATGACTGACAACCTGAGCGACAATGCGCGTCTCACACCGCGCTTGTCGTGTCGGACTTCTTGGCCAAGCACGGCGTGGCAACGCTGCCGCACCCGCCCTACAGCCCGGACTTGGCACCACCGGACTTCTTTCTGTTCCCGAAGATAAAGAGGAGTTTGAAAGGAACGCGATACGGGACTTTGGACGCCGTCAAAGAGGCCGTGACGACGTGTCTTCGAGAGGTTCCCGATGATGCCTTCGCGGGAGCGTTCCAGGTATGGGAACGCCGCTGGAACAAGTGTATCGACTCATAAGGGTCCTATTTTGAGAAATATTAGCTTAAGATATGTAAAAGTGTAATATTTTTTTTCTTGAGCTTAGTACACTTATTTTCCGGACGAACCCTATAGCCACGCTCCATATCAGAGTTTTTACGAGTCTTGTCTTAACATCCCTACTCAACGTCCCCGTCATCAACTCCCTCCTTGAGAAAGCCTCCTTCCCTAGCGCAATTCTTCTCCTTACGTCCCTACTACTTTGACCGTATTCGTCCAAAACACTTCCGAGATATGTAAACTGTTTTACCTGCTCTATTTTTTCCCCTCCTATTTTTTAGCTTAGCCTTTTTCTTTCTGGAAATTCATATTGTACGTTCAATTGTTGTAGAAAATTGCTTTACTTGGCGCACCAAAGAATTTTGTTTGGTCGACACAAGTCATCTTTTTAAGTCTTCAGAATAAAACACATAGCTACTTACTATATATACCATGGTGTTTTATTTCAAGTCCGCTTCTACAAGAATGGATTTTTTTTTATCTCTAAACCGCGGCGATGATAGTATCTAGTGTGAAAGGTTTGCTTTCAATCTTTCGAATTGATAAATCTTTTCTTCAACGAACTAATCCCTCTCCCTTGCCACTATTTTGAACGGAATCGCCTTCGCATGACGTTTTGCGCGGATCTCGCCATCTTCCAATGGCGCCAGGTGCGTAACAAAAGGCATCGTTCGATGGCGACTCTACGTGGGGAAAGGCAGAAACTCTACACAGGCAATCCTTCGGGAGCGCGCCCACCCGAAGGTGGCCGAAGGTACCCGAACGGGCGGGGGGTGGGGTGCAGGGTTCGTTCGTCCCGAAGAGCGAAGGGGGGGTTGCGCGTAGCAGTAAACCCTCCCGCCCCTCCCTCTGCCCAGTCGATCCCTCGGACTGTGTGCTCGCTGACGAGTTCGTGTGCACCGTGTTCGCATAACAAAGGTCTCCCTCCTACCTATCGCGACGCTGTCCAGCTGTTTTTTATATCTCATTCGCTCCCTCGTTTGACAATCTTCCCCAAAAGTGTTTTCTCCCCGCGCCGCTTCAAGGGGGTTGCGCACAACCCGAACCCTCTTCGACAGCGCGTTCCGAGAGACCTTCTGCTGTGTGGCAGGATACGGCGGCGATCTCGAAATGATCTCGCTTCCTGCGAGTGAGTGTGTGTGAATACCCAAGTAGCCAAGCGAGCGCCCTCCCGCCCGTCAGCTGTTTCGAGGAGGGCTTCCGCGGATCGCTCTGCGCCCCGTGTGCACACGCACGCACCGAGGTCCCTCCCTCCCGACCGCCAATTGTTCCCCCAGGGGTGCGCACCCCCGCCCCCCGTGTGTTGGCTCGGGCCGAAGGGGAGTCCGGGCCGCCAGAGGGAAGAGAAAGCATGGCTGCTGCCGTTGGGAAATAAAAGACTGTGCCTGCGCCAGGTGAGCCATGTTGTCGATAATGGTTTCCACGAAAGAGGAAATGAGTGCTAATTTTGGATTCAATTGGTGAGATGCAATTAGCAAAATGCTGTCGGAAGTGGGAGGGGGTTGTGGGTATTCGCGTGATTGATTGGGCGAAGGTAGAAGTATTACTAGTCCTCGGGCTGCTGTCAATCGCCGCCCAATCCCGAAATGGAAGAAGGACACGTATTTGTGTTCTTGGGTGAAAAAAATGTAAGAATTCTCTGCCGGGCTGGAATTCATCTTGTATGTTGCACATCTGGCGTCTTGTAAGGCAACGCACGGACGAGGTTTGGCCATATATAGTAACCATCACACCAATTCCAAATGTTATGCGACATTCTCATTTTTTCAGGAAGCAAGAGATGTCGTGAGTTTGTGGTTATTGGGGTCACAAATCGTGGGAGAGGAGAAGGGATCTCTTCGTTTTGTTTGGCCTCCAATCACACACACTCTTTCTCTCTCTCTCTTCCCCTCCCTCGTCCCGTCCTGACCTCGTCGAGTTCATCCGCTGGTCAGTTTCGACCGAGTGGTTTCCTTTCTCTGAAGCACACCGCTTTCCAGGCACGACGTCCAAGCAATCGCAATGCCACTCTAAGTGGAGTTACAATGGGGTCAACCGACATATTTTACTTTTAACAGAAAATTTGAGACCACGAGAAAGGTCAAATGTTCTTTTCCCATGCATGCGAAACGAGCTGAAGAGTTTTAATATTTTATTTTGGAGACATGCAGAAAGGAGGATTCTCACTCGTTGAATGAATTCTTTCCCTGAGCGGCTCCCGACGGCAGACAATGGCACCACCCCCTGCCTCACACCCTAACGGTGGTTTTCAAGGGTACATAATAAATCCTTCCTACCCCCTTTAATATCGTTTACAATTGAATATTATAGATTTCATTTTGTTTTAAAGTGGTTCGCTGTGTCCATCACCTGGCTTGTGCATTCACGGTCGCCCCGCCCGAGTTGGCTCTATCGGGTTCGTGATTCTCTCGTGGCTTCTTCCCGAAAGTCACATTTGTGAGATTCAGACGTAGAGCGAGGAGTTCCCCCCCCTCCCCCGTCGACCCCATCCCCCTCCGGCTCGTACCCCCGTCCCCCTCTCTTCCAGGCGCCAAGGCCGCTACACGCACGCCAGAATGCCTCGGGGGGCCGCGAAGGGCTCCACCGCCGCCGGCGACACCCGTGTCCGTGGACGGCAGCTATCGTCCTCCTCATGGTGCTGCCTCTGCACGTCGGCCTCTGCTTCATGCATCACCGCGATAGTGCGACGAGGGACTCCCTCCCTTGCAAGCTGATGCCCATTCCTCCCCAGTTCCTTCGGAGACCACTCCGGTATTCCTCCTCGTCACGTGTCTGTATTGAGTCACTTCCGACCACGTGACCCCCCCTTCGTTCTCGACGCATTGAACAACAACATCTCGATTCGTTTTTTTTAACTAGTACAGATCCTTGAGGCGTAGTTTGGCCTTTTGGCGCCATTTCACCTGCTCATATTTTCCTTGACGAGGCATGAAAGAGAAACATAACATTTCAGTGAAAACGAAATAGCCAAGACCGTAAACATTACAAGTTTACGGTCTCGGCTATCTCGATTTCATTGATTCACGACCGTAGCTACATCTACTCAATACCCCGCAAGCCGCCGTAAGGGCGTGTGGCCACCACACGTGTGGGAACCACCCGTTTAGAAAAAAAACCGCATACAGAAGCCACAAATTTATAGCCCACAAGCCAAGCATGGTAAAAATTCATGCAAGAGCCCTCGCGCCCCAACCCTTTCACACACATGCAAACCCACAAACTACCAACAAACATACACATGCACAATCTTTGAATTTTTAATTTTGTTCCGACATGTAACTTAAATGTTTTTAATATTTCTAAATAGACTTCGGATTCTTACTATTATGATTTCTGATTTTTCTGGGGAAGAATGAGTATTTGAATCTATCTGTATTGGAATCTATCTCCCTTATTTTATCTTTGTGGTCTGATCTACCTAAGTAGTGTGGGGCTATTATAATTCCTTTTGTGTCATCGTTAAACTCGCTGGTTCTGAATCTCTCTAAAAGTTGAAGTCTCGCTTTTCTCTTCGTATTTCAAGGGGCCCCCAGCCTAAATCCCCTTAGATACCTGTTACACTAGTGTTCTTGTCATATATATTTTTCACGAATATGGCGGATTTTCTCTGGACTTTATTTGGTTCTTTTGCCAGATTTTCTCCCAAGGATCTTAAATACTTGCGGCATTTTCCAAATGTGGTCTAACTGGAGCAAAATAACACCTCTCTTTAAATCTCTCATTACATTTCCCCACCACCATTTAGGAGGAGGGCTCCCCCACGGAGAGGGACAAGGGATGGAAGGGGAAATTTAGGGTACCAAAAGCAGAGCAAACAATACTGTAAAGAGCACTACATTACTTAATGGCATTCCAATACGGTCATGCGGGAAGGGTTTTGACAACAGCACACAGGAAGTTAGTGAAAGTGCATGCAATTGAGTATAACTAATTGTTACCTAGATGCCGAGGGTGACAAGTGGCATTTTCGTTATCTACGAGTGTAACCCTACAGTTGTTATCCCGTATTGTCCGTGGGAAGGAGTCCTTGAGTCTGCTATTTCTGGCAGCTCTTTCCCGAATTTTGTATACATGATCCAAGCGACCAATGTATGTTGGAGTGCGAATAATTTGCGAGATATCGGTGCTGAAACATGCGGATCTGAATTTATTTAGTAAGTTCAACCTAGCATTGAGTCGTCTTTCTTCCAATGATTCCCACCACAACTCCGTAAGCATTTCAGTGACGCTTTTCGTTTTATCGTAACAGTTTTTCAAGAAGCGAACTGTCCGGCGTTGAACCTTCTCAATTTCCCGAACGAGGCCTTTTTCACTCGGATCCCATACGCTACATGCATATTCTAAATGGGGCCTTACAAGAGCGTGAGAACATTGTTCCTTGACCTTGGAGTCACTTCTGCCGACGATGCGTCTAATAAATCCTAATTTCTTATATGCTTGCCCACAGACTTTACGTATATGGGTCCCCCTAGTTAAGTCTTTAGTGAATGTAACATCTAGGTATTTCACCGTATCAACTAATTCAAGGTCAACTCCAGGTAATTTGTAAACCAATCCCTTGGATCTTTTAAAGAAATTTACCACCGAACATTTTTTAAGATTTTAAGGCAATCCCTATTTTCATCTACAATTACATAATACCTCACAAGGGCTTGTGACGGCGGGGCATTTTGGACACCATTCATTAATGCAATCTAAATCACGTGCTAGAATTAAACGATTCTCATCCCCAGATATCTCCCGAAAAATCACTGTGTCATCCGCGAACATCCTTATCTTACTTTTCACTTCGCGGTTCAAATCGTCAACAAAAATCAAGAATAGTAACGGCCCGATAACACTTCTCTGAGGTACCCCCGAGGTGACTCGTACGCTGTCGGAACTTGCGCCGTCAAGGACTACCCTCTGTTCACGCTCTGAAACGAAGTCTTCAACCCAATTTATTGCGCCCTTGTGTATACCTGCGCCCTTTAATGTATGGATGAGTTTACCATTTGAAACCTTATCAAATGCAAAAGTAATTTGTCACCCTATCTGGTATTTTTTCGGGACCCGGGGATTTGGTTGGTTTAATGTCTTTGAGGAATTTGACAATTCCTTGCTCGTCCGTTGTTATTTTTGCCAGAGGTTCAGTATAAATTGTTTCTTGGAGATACGCGGTGGCTACATCCTTCGTGAAAACGCTTTGGAAGAATTTATTTAGAATGTTGGTTTTACTCACACTATCAGTATGAATGATATTGTTACAATCCCTTAAGCAAGCCACGGTTTGTTTACCTCCATTTACTTCCCTAATATATGACCGGAAAGCTTTAGGGTCAGTGTCGAAATACTCGCAGAGTACTTTACGTTTAAAGTCTTGTAAAGCGTACGTTTAAAGTCTTTTTTATTTCTACGTTCAAGTTGATAATAACTGATTTATGGTCACTCCTACCCTCGTCAGTTGATACACTACTAATGCGTTCCGGTGTGTTCGTAAGGAATAAGTCCAACATGTTCTTTCTACGGGTGGGAGTGCGTACTGCTTGATGGAGTGAGTTTCTTTGAACCAATTTTAATAAGAAATTACAAGATTCGCGACTACGGGTCCGAGATTTAACGCTATTGCTGTCCCAGTCGATACCAGGGAGGTTAAAGTCACCACCAATTATGTTGATGCATTTTGTATTTTTGCGTGTAAATTTATTTATTTGTTCATTGAGGGTATGAAGTGTTTGAAAAACCGAGTCTGGAGGTCTATAGAAAGAGCATAAATTGATGTTGGGTTGATTGTATCGCAGTATGTTGCACCAAACACTTTCTATGTTATTAATTTCAAATGCAAGTTGTCTACTTTCAAGATTACTTTTCACAGCCACGAAAACTCCTCCGGGTCTTGTACCTCTATCGTGTCGGTAAAGTGTAAAATTTATTGGGAAAATTTCTTGGTCATTGATATGACACAGCCAACTCTCTGTGCCTAGTACTATATGAGCCGAATGACATTGGATTATGTGCTCGAGATCCGCTGTTTTACTTTTGAGGCTTCTTCAATTTAATACAAGTGTATTTAGATTATTTTTATCTTGAATAACGCCCGTATTTGTAATCTATATTGACATAACATTTCATGTTTAACTTTGTGGAATTCCTTAATGATGAGGGTAAGAAAAACCATGTTCGTGAAATATTAAATCTTAATGTGGAAGTGTAAAGTTTCTTTTTTTACCCTCATCAAGAAAGAGAAAAGCTAAGAAGTTTACATTAAAATATGAGGGCAATAACTAGAGCAGATGGAAACAGTTTACGTATCTCGAAAGTCTATAGGACCAAAATGGTGAAAGTAATAGGGACGTAAGAAGAAGAATTGCATCAGGCAAAGAAGCTTTCCCACAAGGAGAGAATTGATCGCAGTGACGTTGAGTCAGGATTTTAGGAAAAGACTCCACAAAACTTTGATAAGGAGTGTGATTTCGCATGGCGCGGAAACATGTAGGTGTAGGCTGGAGACGTAGGTAGGAGATGTGGGTGTGGAGAAGGTGAAATGGGCCGAAAGGAAAACAAATGAGGACGTGCTAGGCAAAGTTAGACAGAAAGGAGTAGACGGGATTGTTGGGAAAAAGCATATTTGTTGGCAGTAGGATGTTGAAGACTGTGATGGAGGGGAGAATGTTAGGCAAACGAGGAATAGGGGATAGGGATGTTGGACGGGATGAAGGGAGGAAGGAAATACACAGAGATGAAGAGGGACCTGATGTAGAGGAGTGTGTTGGCATGTGTTTTGTTAGGAGAGACGAGTATATATAATATATGGTGATAGTTTCCATCCAAAACCTACGTTAACCGGTAGAATACCTCTGATGATAATAATGGTTAATTGACGGTTTATTATTTAAACCATAGGTTGTGTAAATTGAAGCACAGGAAAAAGAGAAACGAGTAAACAAGCGAAGCAAGTGATACGCCTCTTCGGAAATCCGACTTATCCATTCTGTCGGTGTGGCCAAACGAGAGAACCGCACGACTCTCTCCGTGCGATAGGCGTTGCATTCGAAGGGCATTTTCTCTTGTCCCAGTTACGAATCATTCCGCGGCGTGTTTCCCCTCTGGTGTTGCTTTCCCCGACGGCGAATTTCCGCAAGTACTCCATGCACGCCGCCGCTTTTAGGTGGCCGTTGGGAGATTTCACCTTGGAGTTAATAAATGTTTGGATCGGTGGATAAGAGCGTGGCGTGCTCCCTCGCGCCAGTCCCCCCATTGACTCCGTTGTTTCTGTGCTCGCGGCCAATTGATAGTCAAGAGGGAGAGGGGGTGGGGAATTTGGGGGAGCGTCGTCCGTTCAACGGGACAATGCCTCTCTCTCCTGCGCCCGCGTTTATTTCTGTTTTGAATGAAAGGATACGCTTGGCCGGGCACGGACTTGCCGACTTTGACATCTTTGAGCGAATGAAGAGGTCGATCGGGAACACCGAAATGGAGTGCGTAGACTCAATTAATTGCGTAGGTGTTACCCTCACTCACGATCTCTCCTGGGTGAAACACATACAAAACACATTTATTGGAAGAGTATTGGGGAAATGTAATGAAAAGATCAAAGAGAAATATTATCTTTCGCTGGTTATGCCTGATTTATTATAAGCTTCTTGTATATGTGATCCTCACGAAGTTGGATTAATTGACGAATTGGATCGCGTGCAGCGTAGATGATTTGTAAAAATATGATAGGCTAGATCTCTAAAACGTTGTTATGATGCTCTTAGTAGCGTATCCAAAATATTAGAGCATCTAGGTCGTGAATCGCTCACGGAGCGAAGGTTTAATTACAGATTATACGTATCCCTTTCATATATTGAAAGGATGTATATTTAGCATTGATGTGAAAAGTGTATTATTACCCCCATCGTCATACAATAGGCGAGATAAAGTCAACAAAATAATAGAGGTCACGTGTACAGCCGAGAGATTTATTATATTACTCGCATTTACCAATTATCAATGAATGGAAATAGGTCGAAATAAAACAAATGTTACGTCATTTGAGGACTACAGAACAATAAGTTGGATTTGTCAAACACCAAAGTTGTTCTCAGGATCATCAAAAAAAAGTCTAGGGCAAATGATTACTTAGGGGATGTTCAGTTTGGGTTTTTAGGAAGGGGAGATGCCATTGCAGTAATGGGATCACTAATCGAGAGGAATATGGAATACAATCAGGACGTATTTGCCTGTTTCGTAGATTGCGAAAATGCGTTCAATATAGTGAATTTGGAAAAACTAATGAGTATATTGCAGAAAATAGGAATAGATTGGAGGGACAGGAGACTGATTCGCGACCTGTACGTGTCTCAGACTGCTCAGGTGCGAGTGGGGAACGGAGAGTCCGGATGGGCAGTGTTAGGAAGAGGTGTAAGGCAGGGTTGCCCATTGTCACCGGTACTGTTCAACGTATATGTAGAGGAAATGATTAAAGAGGCATGGGAAGAACTGGAGGTAGACATGAAACTCGGAGGGGAATTCGTAAAATCGGTTAGGTTTGCTGATGACCAAGCATTAGTTGCTCAGTTAGCCAAGGGGTTGCAAGCATTGCTGAGTCAATTGGTGGTTCAGTGCGATAGATATGGGATGAGAATCAATATTAATAAAACGAAGGTTATGCGATTTTCCAGAAAGAAAAAGGCTAAGTTAAATGATTAAATAGGAGAGAAAAACTAGAGCAAGTGGACAGTTTTCCTATCTCAGAAGTGTTTTGAACTAACACTTTCCAAGTAGTAGGGACGTAAGAATTGCGTTGGGCAAGGAGGCTTTCACTAGGAGGAGAGAATTAATTAACAGGGATGTTAAATGAAGATACTAAGAAAAGGCTGATAGAAAATTTGATATGGAGCGTAGAGTTGTGTACGGCGTGGAAACATGGTCACTGGTCATGAAACACAGACTTATGACAGATGTAGATTGAAGGCTTTTGAAATGTGGGTGTGGAGAAGGAGAAGTGGACAGGAAGGAAAACAAATGAGGAAGTGCTGGATATGGTGAAAGGGGAGGAGAGGGTGCTGTTGGGAGGAATCCTATGGAGGCAGGAAAAATGGCATTAGGGTTTTCTGATTGGCGATGTTGAATACTGTAATATAGGGCAGAATGTTATGCAAACGAGGAAAGAGCAGGAATAGGGGATAGGAATTTAGGGAGTAACTGTTGAAGGAAAGAAGGAAGTACACGGAGATGACTTGTTTTAGGTAGGATATTGGGTTGTGTGTTTTTAGAAGAGACAAAATTTTAATATAGTAATTGTGCTTATCCAAAACCTAACCAAACCGGTAGATTACCTTTAATAATGTTTGAATGAATTAGTGTGAATCAGTCCCCTTCAATTATTCTTCCTGCTTTGTCGTGGAGACTAGGGGAAAGCGTGCAAATCGGACGTTTATGCAGGAGTTCGTTGTGGTGTGTTCTCTGGCGTTCATTGTCGTTTGTGTTGAAGTGAGTTTCAGGCGGCACCCCCTGCCACCCACGGGAGAATCGCCTGTTTGTCTCCTGACGGGTGCGTTCCATGTTGGGCCGGCCCTTGCGCCCCCCCCCTTGCGTTTCTTCCATTTTCCCATTCCTTGCGCACCGCTGTGGGCCGCCGCCTTGGCCGCGGAATGGAAAGTGAAAGTCGTCGCGATCACTTTCGCCGGACGAGTAATCCCCGGTGCCCTTTGCCCACTCCCGACGTCCATCCATGGCGTCCATTGTCCTCGGGAGGAAGCGTACGTGCCGCATTGCGGGGGGGGGGGAGGGCTGTCGTGGGATTCCAGTGGCCAGAGCGCTGCCGGAGCCTTCTATTCCCGATGTGACGCCCCTTGTCACTTCGCTCGGGATGCGTGATTTGTGTGCGTTGCCCTTTTAGGGAAACCTCGCGGCAAAAAGGTCCTCGGCCCCCCCTGCCGCCTACCCTGCCTCAATCCATCTACTTCAGGAGCGGCGACCATGGGTTGCATGCCCATGTAGTGATATTAGAGTTTTCCCTTCTTATTTTTCAATTCTGCATGCCCTGTCTTGTTTATGGTGGTGGTCTGCGGTTTAAATGATTTCGGTTCATTGCTATTCCCTTTTTAATAACAAATAACTAATTTATTGGGAGTAATAACCCATATTTTGAATTAAGTATGTCTACAAATTTGCACGCCGTGTAATATTTTTGGACTAAAAACCCTCCCTCTCCCATATCCTCTCTGTATCTCTTACCCTTCCCACCTGGTGCTTGCACCCCCTGCCACAGACTTTTCGGTGGATATCGCAAAGTATTTACGTGGATGTCGATCTATTTAGGCTTTCAATGTGGCTTCGTAAAAGACGGAATCTTAGAGTTAGAGAGGAATTTGTTGGTTTTGCCTGTGGTTTTGTTCTCATTTACGGTTGGTGACTTAACAACCCTCGCCACACGCCCTTGCCATGAGTATTGCACGGCGTAAGCGCATCTGGCATGAATTAAAACCGATCCTTTTTGTATCAATATTACTTATCTTAGTAAATGTCATTTGATTCCACTTCTAACAAAGGATTTGCGCGCACAATCAAAAGCAGATATTATTTTTATCAAGGATTATGAAACATAAGTGCATATTAATTTTTCTACTGCTAGTAGTCTACGTCCTCGCATGGACTACTGTCTCAGCGGTCTCTTGACGACATAAGGAGCGTCGAGAGATTGGATAGTGAGAAAGTAATTAGCCCGAAATACCCAGGAACACAGTAAATATATTTTCCCCAAAGCAAGGCACATTGTGTACAATAAACATCACTTACGTTCTACGATGGGAGAGGAAGAGAGAGAACCAGGCAGCGGGATGCGAACACTCTTTGGAAGATGGCACAACTAGGCGACAGCAGAACGGCGGCAGACGCGGGAACGGCGAACGTATCCCCAATCGTCTGCCGTAGTATGGGGCAGGACCGGAGGAGAAGACATGGGAGTAAGAAACGCGGGCGCGGCGAACGTTGCTCCGGCAGAGACTTGGTCTCTCGAGGGCGGATGGTGGGGGTGGTCCACTCGTCTAGCTGAAGTCACGGCGAACGTAACAAGTCTCGTACTAGACGCGGTCACAGCAAGTGGGACCACACTGGGGTGAGGCTTTGCTGGCTGCCGAGTTTATACCCGCTCCTGGGAAGGACCGTTGTCCTCTGACGGGTGCCGCCAGACGTCATCCTCAAGGAGTAGGGCCTTCCCGGCTCTACTCTTTGAGTATGGCCCTAGGGTCACCGATAACGGGAACTAGTCCTGCCCCTACGGAGCCACGCTCGGTATCTAATTCCCTTGTCCTCTGAAGGGCGCCGCCAGACGTCATACTCAGGGAGTAAGACCTTCCCGACCTATGTCACTGGCCCTAGCGGTAACAATAACGGGAACTAGTCATGCCCCTGCGGAGCCACGCCCGCTATCTAATTCCCACGAAGGAGAGAGTGCGCAAGGCGCCCCTTGTTCGGCGGATGCATTGCAAGAGGGCATGAGTAAGGCATACCCTCGACACTACAACCATGACGTGGTGGACGGTCTTGTGTGTTCCAATGACCCCCAGAGCTGTGCTGGCGGGAGTAAAAATAATTACTCCTGGTAAGGTCACCCATGCCAGAGTGGTCGAAGGTTAGCTACCCCAGGGGGGTAGGCATTCAGTGGTGGCGTCGCGTTAAAAACACTGTTTAGGAAGGCAACGGGAAACCACCTCAATTATTATTCCCAAGAACAATGATGGGCACGAGAGAAATTAATGCCTGGCAACTGCGGGACTCGGCCCAATCGGCCGTGTGTCGTGCCCGGCAGCGGGGGAGGCAAGGCTTCCGAGGTCGTCATCCCACGAAACTCTTGCAGGGGGGAAATAACAGTAGCAGGATAGAAGACGCAGAAGAAGACGAAAGTAGTTAGAATAGGAACATGGACCGTTAGGACAATGTTGAGGACCGGCAAATTAGAGAATATTAAGCGAGAGATGGAAAGAGGTAATATAGATGTTTTAGGTGTTTGCGAGGTGAGATAGAAGGATAGCGGGGATTACTGGAGTGACAAGTGATATACAGCGGCGGGGACGAGAACCAGCGAGGTGTTGCCGTAATATTAAAGAAAGAGGTAGGAAGAAACGCAGTCAACATAGAGCAAGCAACGGATATAATATTACTGGTAGAGATTAAAGCAGAACTGACGAACTTGGTCATTGTTCAGGTATACATGCCACCGAGCAACCATAAGGAGGAAGACGTCGATAGGATGTACGATGAGTTAGAGGATATAATCGCGTGTGTTCCTGCAGGGAAACGTTTTATAGTGATGGGGGATTGGAATGCGGTAGGCGAAGGAAGAGATGATGATAAGGTGGGTGACTATGGGTTAGGCACGAGGAATGAACGCGGGGAGAAAGCAATTGAATTCTGCAGGAGAGAGGGGTTAGTCATCACCAACACATGGTTGAGACACCACAAAAGGCGTAGCTATACATAGTTAGATTATATTACGGTTAGGCACAGATTTAGAAACAGTGTGATAAATTCGCACAGCTTCCCGGGATCGGATGCGGACTCTGACCACAATTTACATCCACATCTACATACTACCCCGCAAGCCGCCACAAGGACGTGTGGCGGGGGGTGTTAGGTCACCACCCAAAAAAAATAGGAATAAAGAAAAACCGCTTTCAAAACCAACACATACATGCCAACCTAAATCCACAATAGTGCATACAGTCATAGAAACATCCTATCATTTTACACGCATGGAAATACACATCTACCTCCCTTCACTCCACAATAATGTAAGTACATATGCTTACCTATAACAAATAATTGTACCTTAGGATGCAGCAAGAAATTTATTCAAGAACGTGCAAGCTAGATTTTGGTAAGTAGCTAGGCAAATTTAGTTGTAATGAAATGTAACAAAAGACCTATGAGAGGTGTTTCACAAAAGGTGAGAGGAGAGGAGAGAGTTTCATTAATGGTTACGCCTAAATTATTTACCGTCCTTAGGTATGGTATAATACATCATTGCAATGTTTAAGAATTTTGTTTTGTTTAAGAATGTAGTTTATGGTAACTTTTTTATACCCCATCGTGACAAAGCAGCAAGATCTGAATTAATTTCTTTGATAATTCTAGGAAGATCATGAAGGTGGGAATGGTGATATATTTGTAAATCGTCGGCGTAAAGGTGATGTTTGCAATTAGAAATACATTTACTAATATCATTTATGTACAGAGAAAAAAGCAAGGGTCCAAGAATGGATCCTTGTAGAACATCCCTGTGTATTTGAAGCCAGTTGGAGGTTGAATTTGGTGTGATGACTCTTTGAAATCGGTTACTTAGGCATGAGCGAATGCATTGTAAATACGAGGAGGAAAAGTTCAGGATTCGAATTTTTGCTAAGAGAATATCTTTGTCAATAGAGTCGAAGGCTTTGGTAAAGTCTAGGAGAGTCGTTATTGCGATCCATGGATAGTCGGATGTCATCTGTTATTTTAAGGAGAGCGGTAGCTGTACTGTGGGAAGGCCGAAAGCCTGTTTGTAGAGGGTCTAGTAAGTCATTTTTATTGAGAAATTTTGACATTTGTTCATGTATGAGTCTCTCGAATGCTTTTGATAAGGGAGGCAAAATACTGATTGGTCTGTATTCGGTGACATTAGTGGGTGTTTTTTTGGAATGGGACGTACGAGGGCGTGTTTCCAGAGCGAGGGATATGTTCCAGTTAGGATAGACCAATTAAAGATATAAGTTATAACAGGAAGCATATTGGGAAGTAGCTTGTGTAAGAGAATGGCTGAAATTCCGTCAGCTCCATCTGAGGAGGACTTGATTTTTTTAAGGGCCTGCAGGACTAGCATTTGTTTAGCGGGAGAAATTTTGAATGAGCTAGCAGCAGAAACTGAAGTTGGTCCAGAATAATACAAATTGTATATGTACTCATTTTTTGCATCAAGGTCAATTTCCGTCGGCGGGGTTTTGAATAAACAGTTTAGATCATCTGGAGAAATGTCAGTAGGTGGGGAGTGTTGATTTTTAGTTTTGCCGACAACAAGGTGCTTCAAGCTTTTCCAGATTTGTGACGGGGGCTCTTTAGATACTTGGAAGGCTAATATGATCTTGAAATTTCTGATTACTTGCTTTGTTTTGTTACGCATTTTTTTGTAGATATCCAATAAATTAACATTTTATATTTTTTAAATAGGCTATCGGCTACGTCACGCCTGCGCATCAAGGCTTTTATTTCATCTGTTATCCATGGGGAGCGTGGTTTTGACATTCGGATTTTTCTTAAAGGTGCATGTTTGTCTCCTAGGTCATTTAAGGACGTATTAAATAGTTCTACTTTTCTATCTATGTCATCGATGAATTCAATAGACTGCCATGGAATGGTAGCAGCATCGGATACTAGGTATTTGTCGTCTATGGACTTAAAATCGCGAGTATGAATAAATTTCGGCTTAAATTTAGGACATCTAACTGAATATGTTAAAAATAATACATCATGCATGGATATTCCTGTGGCAGAAAGTTGCCCGTATGTTGTGATTTTGTCAGGGTTTGCTGCAATTATTGCATCAAGCCATGTGGCTGATGAAGATGTATAATGGGCAGGTTCTAGGGGAGGTATGCTAAGTCCAAGGTTTGACATGGAGTTAGTAAATGTTTTAAAGTCATAAGTTGGGGAAAGAAGGTTGGCATTGAAATCACCGGTAATAATAACACGGTCATAGTTCGGAATATGGGAAGATAAGGCTTCTTCCTAGTCGGAAAAAGAACCCACCTTGGGCGGGCGGTAAACGATGCCTAAAAGAATTTTTTGTTGGTTGAAGTTTATCTCTAAGAATGCAAACTCAGGTCTTTTGCAGTAAATGGAAGAACTTTTTGATATAATTTGGACTGGGTGATCTTTTCTCACGTAGACACCTACGCCTCCACCACCCTTACCGATACGATCTTGTCGATAGAAGTTGTATCCAGGGATGTCTACAGACGTGGTAGACATATGAGGCTTAAGCCAAGTCTCAGCGATGGAAATTGCATGAACGTCATTGTCAGGTAGAAGTTGGCGTAATTCGTCAAGGTGTGCAGAGAGACTTTGGGCGTTGAGGTAAATTATTTGAAAAGAATGAGGGTGAAATCTAAAAATGTCGCATAAGGTTAATTGATGATTACTGAATTTGCTTGAAGGTATGATCGCGCCCGTAGGTCAATGGCTGAAGAGGAAAGACTTCGAGACGTGATTTTACCTTTAGTTGGAAAGAGACGAATTCTGGTGCGAGAGGATTTAGGGATCTGTGGTGGCCTTTAGGAAAGAATTCTGGTGCAAAAAGGTTTCGGGGCGAAAAAGTTTGCTGCAATTGGCACCGGGATTTTGTGGTTAGTTGGATGTGGTGACTCAAGGTTATTTTCGAGGAATTTAGTCGTGCATGAGGGGCAAAGATTAGCGATATTTCCTGTGGGGGTTAAGGTGTAGATTGGAGGCTTTTGCAATGTAGGTGTGGAGAAGAATGGAGAAGGTGAAATGGACCTAAAGGAAAACAAATGAGGAAGTACTAGTGATGGTGGGTGAGGATTGGAGTTTGTTGGGAGAAGTCCTTTGGAGGCAGGGAAAATGGATGAAAGGCGTATTGAGCAGCAGGATGTTGAAGAAGGTAATAGTGGGGAGAATGTTAGGCAAAAGAGGAAGGGTATGGGATGTTGGGATAGGGATGAAGGACGGGATGAAGGGAGGAAGGAAATACGAGATCTCTTACAAAGAGATGAAGAGGGACCTGATGTTGAGCATGTTGCTCGATTGTGTTTTTTTAGGAGTCACAAAATATTTATTTGGTCGTTGTGTCCATCCATAAACCTACCTTAACCGGTAGATTACCTTATAATAATAATTTACTTCACATAGAAATAGGTATAAGGAAAAGGGATAGGAGCACATATAAAGGACGAAGATACGAGAAGTGGGAAAGGCGAGCAGATCACAAGCGCAAACATTTTTGCGTATGTGTCTCATCTCTTTCTTCTGGCCATTCGAACCACGAAACGCACTCTTCCTATCTTTTATGATGTTGTATGATTGCTTACCTACTGTCCTTCCTCCGGTGTGCCGTGTTTTTCTCATTTGGTGGGCGAAACGCCCCCCTGATGATTTCATCTACATCTACTCAATACCCCGCAAGCCGCCGCAAGGGCGTGTGGCGGGGGGTGTTAGGGCACCACCCGTAATTTAGAAAGACAAAAAACCGCATGCAGAAGCCACAAATTTATAGTCCACCAACCAAATATGGTAAACATTCATGCAAGAACCCTTTCACCCCAACCCTTTTAGACACATGCAAACCCACAAACTACCAACAAACATACGCATGCACAATCTTTGAATTTTTAATTTTGTTCCGACTTGTAACTTAAATGTTTTTAATATTTCTAAATGGACTTCGGTTTCTCACTATTATGATTTCTGATTATTCTGGGGAAGAATGAGTATTTGAATCTATCTGTATTGGAATCTATCTCCCTTATTTTATCTTTGTGGTCTGATCTACCTAAGTAGTGTGGGGCCAATATAATTCCCTTTGTGTCATCGTTAAACTCGCTGGTTCTGAATCTTTCTAAAAGTCTAAGTCTCCCTTGTTCTCTTCGTATTTCAAGGGGCTCCCAACCTAAATCCCCTAAGAGACCTGTTACACTAGTGTTCTTGTCATATATATTTTTCACGAATCTGGCGGATTTTCTCTGCACTTAATCTAATTCTTTTTGTCAGATTTTCTCTTTAGGATCCCAAATACTTGCGGCATATTCCATATGTGGTCTAACTAGAGCAAAATAACACCTCTCTTTAACTTTCTTATTACATTTCCCCACCACCCGTTTAATGAAGCCCAGTTTCTTTAAAGCGGATCCGCATATTGTCCTGATATGTGCTCCCCATGAAAGGCGTGGTGTTAGAACTAACCCCAAATATTTTACTTGTTCTGCCGTAGTTACTACTGAACCCTCTATTTTGTAGTTTATATGTCCTGTTCGCCACTTCCTTTGCTCCAAAATTTCAAAACTGCGCATTTCTATATTAAGCATTAATCCCCATTTCTTGCACCAATCCGAGATTGTTTCTGTGTCTAGAGAGTAGCTCGCGATCTAGTTGGCTCCTTATTTCCCTGTATACCACCGTATCAGCAGAAAATAACCTGATATTACTACTAATGTGTGCGCTAAAGTCACTAATGTATATTAAGAATAGAAGAGGCCCTATTACACTTCCCTGGGGGACGCTCGATGTTACATCTCTTTTCTTTGAGCACAACCCATCGATGACTGCTATTTGTTTGCGGTTTGACAAGAAGTCTCTAATCCAATTAATAATTTTCTCATTTATTCCATAGCATCTAAGTTTGTGTCACAATTTATTGTGTGGGACTTTATCGAAGGCTTTTTTGAAATCTAGGAATACTGCGTCGACTTGTGTTGTTTTCTCCCGATCTAAGTATATCGTGAATGAAAAGGCCTAATTGTGTTTCGCAAAATCTGCTCTTCCTAAATCCGCGCTGGTTGTGGCTTAGTATTTTCCTACTATCAAGAAACCTCATTTTGTTACTGACAATAATGTGTTCTAATATTTTATAAGAGATCGATGTCAAAGAAATGGGTCGGTAATTGGTTAGTTTATTCCTATCCCCGCCTTTATGAATGGGAGTTAATGGGCTAGCTTCCAGTCACGAGGAACTGAGCCATCTTCTTTCGACTTTACGAAAACAATTTCTAAAAACGGGGTAATGTCTTCGGCCAATTCATTTAATATTCTAGCAGGTATTTCTTCCGGACCAGGTGATTGGTTTGGTTTGATGCTACGTAGTAGATATTCTTTTCCATTCTTGGTCAGTGTTATGTCGCTCATGTGTTCCCTGGGTTGGTGTTGAGGATCGCTTGGTGGGTTTGTGTCTACATGGTAGAAGCTCTGGAAACACTTATTTAAAATGTTTCCTTTTTTCACGCTGTCTGTAATAGTTTCTCCGTTTTCCGTCTTCAAAGAATGTACAGTTGGACGTTTACCCTGTATTTCCCTAACATAGGACCAGAATGACTTTGGATTTTCCTCCAGATATTCGCTCAACATTTTAGATTTAAAAGAGCAAAGGGCTGTGGGCATGATACTTTTTCTTTTCCTACGACATTCTTTAAGTTTCTGTTTTGATGTATTCACATAAACAATATCGTCACTTTTTAAACTGTTTTTAAAATTTGACAGTTGCCTTCTTTGCCTTCTTAACGCCGATCTTACTTCCCCGTTGGTCTAGGTACCCTATTGTTGCATTTAAGTTTGGATGAGATGTACGTCTTCATTCCTTCGCGCAAAATATTTAAGAAATAATTCCAGCTGTTCTCTGTATCGGTTGTCAGTGTTTTTGTCTTGTATTCTGGCAATTCTTTTTTCAAATATTCTCGTAGTCCGTTAAAATTCGCCTTGTTGAATAGGTATATTTTACGCTTTTCTTTGTTAATTTTCACGAACTTAGTTTTTAACTCTACAAAAATTGCCTCATGGTCACTAATTCCGTCCATTATTTCAATGTTTGTTACGATTTCGGGCGTAGAAATCCCGAAGATAGTGAAGGATGCTGTGGCCCCGTGTGGGCGTTTTAGCAATTTGTTCTAAGGAGTGCTTTGTGAATATATGAAGTTCTTGGCATGATTCTCTGTTTTTGGCGGATTTTCCTACGCAATACCTGTCTCAGTCAATTGACGGTAGATTTGTGTCACCAGCGATTATAATAATACTGTTGCCATGCTTGTTACTTAGAGAGGATATTTGGTCGTCGAGCTTGTGTAGAATATCTGTACTAGAATCTGGGGGTCTATAAAATGGGCACACGAATAGGCTTCTGTCGTTGTAGTCCTTTATGTTACAACAAACGCTTTCTATGCTATTTTCGTCGCATTCGTATCTTTGGCTACTAAGATGTGAGTTTACAGCAATGAATTCTCCCCCACCCAATTTATTAGGTCTGTCCCTTCTGTAAATTGTGAAACCGCTCGGAAAAACTTCGTTGCTTGTTATATCTCCCGTGAGGCAACTCTCCGTTCCAACTACTATGTCTGCGTTTGTACTAACAAAGATGTGATCAATATCCGATATTTTGTTTCTAATGATGCGGCAATTTAATGTAATAATTTTTATTTCGCCAATCACTTTTTCTTTTACGGTTTTATACATGCTCAGAAAACTGTTTCTCGACGATTCGTGGTTAACAGAGGTATAAGTATTATATTCGCACGCATTACAATCTGTTATGTATTTCGAGGCACCAATTTTATTAACTTTATGTGGGTTGTATGTTGTATTAAAGCAAGTTTTGTTTGTTCTGTTATTTTTGGAATATATGAAGCGTAACCTGATCTCAAGTGACAAAAAGCGCTGGATTCTACTTTATTTATCCCAATATATGACCTGCGCTCTTGCCTTCCAACTATGCTAAACCCTAGAAACGTGTTCGTTAGTTTCTTTAAGTTTTTAGTTCCTAAATTAAGCCTACCTCGTGAGGATCCCATACACCCGCAGCATACTCCAGATGGGGCCTTACTTAAGTAAAATAACAAAGCTCGTTAACCCTCACACTACAATGCCCAAGTATTCTTTTTATGAATCCTAACTTTTTATTTGCTATTCCGCAGATTTCACGTATTTATTTACCCAGCACGTATCCTTATTTATCGTTACATCCACGTATTTGATAGATTCTACTGTTGTTATAATGGTTCCCTGTATCATGTACTTTCATGTGAAATATTCTTCCCCCAAAAATTTTTCGAAACAGGTTTATTAAAATTTAATTCAAGCTCCCATGTCTCGCTCCACGCTTGAAATACATTTAGGTCCTATGGTTGTGGCAGTGGCTTAACGACTGGTGCCTTGGATCCATTAGACATTTTAAAATGTGTCCGTTGCAAGGATGCACTTGCTTATGAAATGTTGCATCCTTCGTATTCCCCCTTCCCCCCTCTCTATATCTGCCACTCTTTCACGTTCAGTGCTCCCCCCGAGGGGTATCCCTCCCAAACAAACCCCCATTAACAGCCAACGATTGATCTGCAGGCCATTGTACTTCCATATCCTTTCCCTCCCATCTTCACCCAGTACTCCTTCCCTTCTCTTACACCCATCTTACCCTCTCTTGCCCTCTCACTTCACCCTTCCCCTCCCCTCCACCCTACATTCTTGCTATGTAGAAAGAGTATCGGAAAAAAATAGATTTATTTCACATATTGCTACAATGCCTCAAAATTCTTTAAAGCGGGATAGTGCGGTGGCGATCGTACTGGCTTTCCATCCAGAGGGCCCGGGCTCGACACCCGTGAGCGGCAGATAATTTTCAGTGTTATCCCGATTCTTTCTTGATGTGCTTTGTGGAGAGCACTTTGAGTGCCCACGCATCGGATGGGATGTTAAACTGCGGAACCCTAGGCGCTTTTCTTAATGAAGAGTAGACTAGTGCCGACGCTGGGTTTCTCTCCACCCTTTATCCTTTCTTGTCAATCCCTAATGGCGCAAATGACCTCAGCTTTCGGTCGACTCCCCTAAAACTACTACAATTCTTCAAAGTACTTCTTCCCATGAGCGTCGGCACACTTTTCCAGAGCGATTTTTCCACGACTCGAAGGCTCCGTGTTAGGCGGATTCTGGATAAGGGTACCGTGCAAGGTTCTTTGACGGCTTGTCTTAGTGTCCCATGGTGGTGTCCTTTGAGGGAGGATTTCACTTTTGGGAATAGGTAATATTGTAGTGTGGTTGGGGAATCGTCGCGATGCCGTTGCAGGTCTTCGCAAGCAGACACTCTCGACTCTGTTCTTTTGGTCGTCCGTCCAAAGAACTTCGGGAGGACGAGGTTAGACATCGCCAAATTTTCAGTGGTAATGGTGTTTGCACTGTCACACCCCTATCAATATCAATCTGTGATCATATGTACACATTTAACCAGGAGAGTTAGATTTTTTCTTGACGTTTGTGTAAAGTGCTGAATGCAGCACGTTACGCACACGTCAATGCAGAATTGTAAGGATACTTTTTATACACTAACCTTGTACATAATAAAAGGTCTTCTTTAGAAACAACCTGATGATGACATCCAACGTCGAAACATAGGTCGTATTTTAATAATGTTCCTGTGGAATTACAAAGTGACATCTTCATTTCAAATAAAATTATTCACTCTTGAGAAATTGTTCCGGAGTGTTACAACCCCCTTATTTTTCGGTCTGACTGCCACGAAGTCAATTTCCTTTCGTTGCATATACCCCACACTCCGAAGGGAACGGACTAGCCAATCGTTTTTGGTGACGCCGAATTAATTTCAGAATACAGTGTGCGCCAGGGTTTATCGTATAGCAGCGTGGTAATGGCGGGGGTTGAAGAGGGCGTGATTTCAATGAAAAAATCGATAAGGCGGGGAAGGGACCTGGGGAAGGAGTTGTAGGACGGAAATACATTCGAAGAAAACCGTGCTGAAGAGGCCCCCACTCCATTGGCGGAAATAAATGTCGACGATAATCGGAAGAATGTTGAATGGTGGCGACCGAGGAGAGAAATAGACGCCTTTATTGGAATATGTTTTCAGTGTTTCAGCGACGAATCACCGACGATGGGAATTGCAGCGGAGGTGGCCACGGGGCCGCCTGCGGGCTCCCCGGTCACTTCTCCGCACCGTACAACCGCCAACGCTGCAAATGCTGCTACCTTCTTCGATCTGCCACCTACCTGAACACCAATTCCCAATTTGAATTCAATTCATATGCCACTTGCGCTTTAAAAAAACATTATTCAGCGCCTTTCTTATAACTCTGCATGAAGAATCACCTCCGGAATCAACAAAGGAATTCGATCAAGTCCTTAGGAAGTTGCTCCAAAAGTTGGGAAGCTATGGTATTGATAAATGTGTGTTTAAAAACACCCCCCGCCACACGCCCTTGCGGCGGCTTGCGGGGTATGATGTAGATGTGTAGATGTAGATGTGTGATAGACAGGATTAATAATTTTTTAAACATGCCTCGAGGAAAGGGTCGTCATAGACGTGTAATCATCCCACAATGTAAGCGTCATATCGGGTGTCCAACAAGGAAGAGTTATCGGTCCGCTATTGTTCCTTTTACGACTCGGATTATCAGTCATGAAGATAGAGTATAATTAAACAACGACCTAAATGTTTTCCGAAAGTGGTGCGAGACATGGGAGCTACTCGTGTAATTAAATTTGAATAAATGTGTTTCGATAAATTTTTGGAAGAAGAGTATTTCACACGAAAACATTTCCACCATGCAGGGAACCAATAAAGCAAAGTAAAATCGGTAAAATACCCGGGTGTAACGATGACTACGGATATGTCGTAGGGAAAAAACATTAGAAAAATTGGGGGAATAGCAAATAAAAAGTTAGAATTCATAAAAAGGGTACTTGGGAATTGTAATGACAGGGTCAAGGGGATTTAAAATTTCACGTTAGGTAGTCTCCACCTAGAGCATGTTGCCGCAGGAGATAATTAACATAAGCAGTGTATATATTTTGTCGATATCCTGAATGTTATTTTTTTATTTAATAGACCCATCTTTTGAACAGTGCTCCCGCATAGTTTGAACGTACGTATCCTGCTATTGAAGATTATTGAAAAAAGTGCCTTCTTTCGGGTGATAAAGTTTGTTCCAGTGCATCATCAAACTAATATTTGTACAAATGCCTTCCACACATGGCCTTGCGGCGGCTGGCTGGGTATTAAGTAGGTGCTATTATAATGTATCAGTAAATAGTTTAATTTACTTAGATACTATTTCCCGTTAAAGAAAGCATAACGAAAGATCAAAGTAATAATTTGCTAATCCATTATCGGGGAAGGTAATATGCATCCGATGCGATGAAAGTGGTCCCCCTGATCGGAGTAAGGTTCAGGCGGACGTCCGTGGAATCCATTCAAAACGGTTTAAAACACCAATATATAGTTTATCAATACGGTATTAACGGACCTGATGATGAGACATTGTAAGTGAAAACCCAGGTCTGTTTCAAATAAATATTGTGTCGAATAACTAGGTAGGCGTTTATATCTGTTTCGATTTTACAGATCTTTCGGTGCATACACGACAAGCCAATTCTGAGATGATATCTACGTCCATCTTACGAGGTAGTTCGAAAGGTTTTTGGAATCACCACCAGATGTCAAGGGTAGCGCAACGAGTTTCCCGCGTAGTAATAGGTACGTGGGACTTTGGAGAAGTGTGTCTTTCTAAAATGGGACTATGTTGAAAAATTAAAAAAATGTTTTTGAAAAAATGGTTTCTTCATTTCTAACACGGGTACTTATTGAACTGCCCACGTATAATATTTTAGGATTAAACTCCTAGAACGTCAGTACTCTGGGAAGATATCTGTGGTGCGGATCCCTATTTGTTGTTGTTCCCGTGTGGTGATTTGTGAAGATGGTAAAAATTGAGACTCGTGCTGTGATTAAATACTTGGTTTATATTGATTTCATAATTCGGTTTTAATGCTTCTCATACTCCAATCCTCCGCTGAGAGAGCTCGTCCAAATCTTTGGGGTCGTCGATGGCTCTTGCTATCGTTTCACTCGTGTTTCTGTTTCGCCGACCGGTGTAATAATGCGCCTCCAACTACACTCGCAGAGTCGCCATATTTCGACCGAGCGACGCACTGGCGCTCCGCGACTCCAGTGGCCTTCGTCCGCAGCGGCAATTGCGTCACTTACCGCGGCGACCCGTTCCCAAGGCCGTTCCCACGAGGAGGCGATAAACATCCGGCGGCGCCACTGGTAAAGGGGCCTGCCCACCCCCGGCTTCCAGTGGGACTGAGGACGAAGATCATTCAGACGGCGCAGATGGATCGAAGGAGGGGGCACTTCCGTGGAAGACATGACACGACGTGGTCTTAGCCCGCGTGGAAACTGTAACTCGTCTTTTCTATTGTGCACACTCTCCGCCTCACGAATTTGTTCGCGCTGTGCTACATGCTTCTTAAATCGGTCGCGTTTCATCTACACATTAGCCCGCAAACGGCCGCAAGGACGAGTGGCGGAGGGTGTAAGGTAGCCAAGCAAGCACGCCCAAACTCAAACATTACAACCTGTATACACACATATTGGTTTGATAGTAACGTGGAACAAAGGATATCTCAAGAAAGACGTACTTACATGCAGCAATATTCTATAGCTGGATACGTTTCTTCCTTTCATGCTGTAGAGCTGTAAAAAATAAGTTTCTATTAAATTTAAAAATAACATACAGGATATCGACAGAATATATAAACGTACTCCCAATTCTGATCATTTCCTACCCAAATTCTTCCATATCCCTTTTATTCTCTAATTGTTCCTGGAAAACACGACATTTTCAATCTATCCGTTCTACAATAAATCCCCCCGATTTTACCCACCTGAATCTTCCATAGTAATTCGGGGCCTGTGATATGTCATTACCATCCTCAGATAAGTAACCAGCCTCAGATTTACGCAATAAAATTTAACCCATATTTCAACTTACGGTAAAATTGTGACTCCCATCCTGATTCTTCCAAAAGTGATCGTGAACATTGCCTTCCTGTTCATAACAGCTTTTCTCGTTTGCCTAACATTCTCCCCTCTATTACCTTCTTCAACATCCCACTGCCTCTCAATACGCTCTTCATCCATATTTCCTACCTCCATAGGATTTCTCCCAACAAACCCCTCCCCTCATCCACCATCCCTAGTACTTCCTTATTTGTTTTCCTTTCGGTCCATTTCCCCTTCTCCATTCTTCTCCACGCCCACATTTCAAAAGCCTCCATACTACGTCTATCCTCCTGCTTCAGCGACCCCGTTTCCGCGCCGTACATAACCACGCTCCATATCAAAGTTTTTACGAGAATTTTCTCAACTCCCTCCTAATTGTGAAAGCCTCTTTCCCAAGTCCAATTCTTCTCCTTACGTCCCTACTATTTCGACCGTGTTGATCCAAAACACTTTTGAGATACGTAAACTTTTCTACCTGCTCTAGTTTTTACCCTCCTATTTTAATGTTTAGCTTCATGCCATCTTCAGGTAGTTGATGATCAACTACCTGATGATGACATTCAACGTCGAAATCCGGGTCATATTTTTAAATGAATTATGTGGAATTACAAAGTCAATAATTTCATTTCAACAATAAATTTATGCCGGTTACATGCACAGAGGCGTATTTATTTATGGGAAAACCTTCCTAACTTCACACACATGCAAATATATATACTTTCAACGAGCACACACATGTATCTACCAATATACCTTATGCCTACGCAATGTTTATTCCTCTCCTGGGTTGTAAATCGAATTTCTTTACTATGTCTATTGTGATTTTGGTTTTTCACTATGATGATTCCTGATTGTCCGGGGAATGAACGATTATTTGTACCTATCTTTACTGGAGTCTATCTCCCTTATATATTAACTTTTTGGTCTGATCTATCCATGTAGTGTTGGGACACACATAATAATTCCTTTTGTGTCATTGTTGAACTCGCTTTTCGCAAATCTTTTTAAAAGTCTAAGTCTCGCCTATTCTCTTCGCATCTCTAGCGGCTCCCAGCCTAATTTCCTCGAAAAAGACCTGTCACACCCGTCTTCTTAAATTTTGGATGATTCAGGCGGATTTCTCCGCACTTTTTATTGTATAAGAACCATGCACGAATTCGTTTGCCAGTGGGGAATCACCACCGGAGAAGACGAATACTGTTCCTTCGACTAGGAAGGAATGGGGACTGATTTTTGAGATTAGCATGGAAAAAGCTTGATGTACTTTTTGGAGAAGGATCGAATTATTACAGTTACATGCTGTGAATCGACATTAGACCGTTTGAAAACTGAAAATGATTGGCCGCTAAAAGAGTTTTTCCATCTCGGCAACAATCCCACCAGGTCTCACTCATCGCGGTGTCAATGGGAGTCCCGATTTCACCTCGCTACCCCTCACCCGTATATTCCCCCGGAATTGATTTCCTTCCTGGAAGACGAAGTGCTTCTGCAAAGTGAAGAAATGGCCGGCGGGAAGGAGGGTTTATCAAATGAGGCCGTCGCCTGAGGAAACTAAAGCCTACGTATTTTGTAGAACTAGAAAAATCATAATTTTTAAAGGTGTCGAGTAACTGAAAGAGCGCCGGACGAAATATATGAACCTTATTTGGAGACAAAGTTGAAAAATTAGGCCCTCTTTCATTTGACAAGGACTTTTCTAATCGGGCCCGTTAAATGTGAGGAGAAGAACATGATCTTTAAATTCGGCTCATTCTGCTTTCTTGGGGAAACATAATCTACATCTACTCAATACCCCGCAAGCCGCCGCAAGGTCGTGTGGCGGGGGGTGTTAGGGCACCACCCGTAATTTAGAAAGAAAAAAAACCGCATGCAGAAGCCACAACATTGTAGTCCACAAACCAAACATGGTAAGCATTCATGCAAGAACCCTCTCGCCCCAACCCTTTCACACACATGCAAACCCACAGACTACCAGCAGACATACACATGCACAATCTTTGAATTTTTAATTTTGTTCCGACTTGTAACTTAAATGTTTTTAATATTTCTAAATGGACTTCGGTTTCTCACTATTATGATTTCTGATTATTCTGGGAAAGAATGAGTATTTGAATCTATCAGTAATGGAATATATCTCCCTTATTTTATCTTTGTGGTCTGATCTACCTAAGTAGTGTGGGGCCAATATAATTCCCTTTGTGTCATCGTTAAACTCGCTGGTTCTGAATCTTTCTAAAAGTCTAAGTCTCGCTTGTTCTCTTCGTATTTCAAGGGGCTCCCAACCTAAATCCCCTAAGAGACCTGTTACACTAGTGTTCTTGTCATATATATTTTTCACGAATCTGGCGGATTTTCTCTGGACTTTATCTAATTCTTTTTGTCAGATTTTCTCTTTAGGATCCCAAATACTTGCGGCATATTCCACGTGTGGTCTAACTAGAGCAAAATAACACCTCTCTTTAACTCTCTCATTAAATTTCCCCATCACCCGTTTAATGAAGCCCAGTTTCTTTAAAGCGGATCCGCATATTGTCCAGATATGTGCTCCCCTTAAAAGGCGTGGTGTTAGAACTAACCCCAAATATTTTACTTGTTTGGCCGTAGTTAGTACTGAACCCTCTATTTCGTAGTTTTATGTCCTGTTCGCCACTTCCTTTGTTCCAAAATTTCAAAACTGCGCACTTGTCTATATTAAAAAATTCACTGCCGCCCCCCTTCAACGCCGGCTCATGCCTCCCTCTCCCTAGGGCACCCCGACTATTCGTCCGACTTTGCTGACCCTCGACACCCGGGTTTCGCGATCCCCTTCTTTGATTTCCTTTGTTTTCGAGCGAATGAACGCGCGAGACCTAAACGCCGACAGCCTTGACATTTTGCTATTCGCCTGTCGATAACAAAAGAAGTACGAGGAGCGGACGGGGGGTGGAGTGTCGGGGGAGGTATTATATATTTAGAATCCGCGTTTAGCAATCGAAGACCGATTAGACACCCTTAGCGACCGCCAATCACAGAGGAAACAAACGACGTCCGACTCCCACAGCTCCAACGGCGTTGGTCACGTAACCTCTCCATTTCCCAGGGTGCGGGCGTTCACTCTGATTGAGAATTCCTCCCACTCCTCCGATAAATATTTATTGAAATGTCTAAATTCACCAATTTAATCGAGCAGGCGGTTAATGCAAACTATTGCGTTTGCCCATGAGTATGGGAATGTGTATGTGCCCGTCTGTTTAAAGTGTATTGGAAAGTATGCACTCATATTCGGAGGAATCACTAACTGTGAGACTGTAAATTGACGCTTTATTTGCCAAATTGCAAAATATACACCCGAAGAGGGAAAACTGGAAGAAACATGATTTATACAATCGAGAATTACAGAATAACATATAACGGGATGAAATATATAAAGATGAGAAATTGATCGGAGACATGAATTCCAAAAATTTGGATTCATCCCAACGCAAAATTGGTAGACGTGCAAGGAAATGATCATTTGAACTAGAGTGGAATAAAACAAGAAGAATCTATAGAAAGGCATTCGCGGAGACAGCGGGAGATGGCGCGACGGTAACTTCCAGTGGAGTCATCCGCTGAATGCGTATTATTGCCATGCAACAATTTTTCAAAGTGTGCAGATCATTCGCCGAAAACGGGTGAAGGTTGCTCGTTGTAATTCCCAGACTGCTCCAAATAAGCAGATTCTCGCATAAGCAGATTCATCGCATCGATATATCTCCGTATTATATTATTCGCCGTCTCTTTATGTTTATTTTATTCAGAGGGCACTCGCCATTGGCAACGCGATCGAGAGCCGCCCCTGCGGGTGGTCGATCCACTGCTTCATAAAGCGCTCCGAGCCGATGGAGTCGGGAGGTCGACGGGGGGGGGGACGGCCTTGACCTTGGGCCCCCAAGGCTTGCAACCGACGCCCTCACCCAGATCAATGGTCTCGACCCAAGAGCACGCGAGAGGGACCCTCGGGCCAGAGCCCCTCGTCCTGGGGAGGGAGGGTTTAGTTGGAGGGTCCCGTGGTTCATTGAAGCCTAATGCTTTCGACAAATCTACGGAAATTTGGAAAGGCCCCGATTGGTCGTCCCGCGACGTTGGGAGGGTCCGTCCCAGAGAAAGCAGACGCTCGCTACAGGCATACACATGCACAGTCTTTGAATTTTTAGTTTTGCTCAGACTTGTAACTTAAATGTTTTTAATATTCCTAAATGGACTTGGGTTTCTCACTATTATGATTTCTGATTGTTCTGGAGAAGAATGAGTATTTGAATCTATGTGTAATGGAATATATCTCCCTTATTTTATCTTTGTGGTCTGATGTACCTAAGTAGGGTGGGGCCATTTCAATTCCTTTTGTGTCATCGTTAAACTCGCTGGTTCTGAATCTCTCTAAAAGTTTAAGTCTCGCTTTTCTCTTCGTATTTCAAGGGGCTCCCAGCCTAAATCCCCTAGGAGACCTGTTACACTAGTGTTCTTGTCATATATATTTTTCACGAATCTGGCGGATTTTCTCTGGGCTTTATCTAGTTCTTTTTGCTAGATTTTCTCCCCAAGATCCCAAATTTACAGGATAGGTATATTCAAATGATCCGGGAGACTATTAAAAAGATGAATCTATTAAATAAAAAAGAACATACAGTGTTGAACATTTACGATATCGAAAAAATGAACTCACAATTCCATTTATCTCTTTCACGCCTGCTTTCGTTCCTATTTTATCGATTTTCCTTCTCAGGATTATCAACCAAAGGATGGATAGCAGGGAAAGCGTTTACTTTGGGGATAATCAGTTTGGATTTAGGAAGGGAAGAGGTACGTGTGATGCCATTGCAGGAATGGGATCACTAATCGAGAGGAATATAGAATTCAATCAGGACGTATTTGTCTATTTAGTAGATTTCGTAAAGGCGTTCGATAGAGTGAATTGGGAAAAAGTAATGAGTGTATTGCAGAAAATAGGAATGGATTTGAGGGACAGGAGACTGATCCGCCGTACATGCATCAGATTGCTCAGGTGCGAGTGGGGAACCGAGAGTCAGGATGGGCAGTGTTAGGAAGAGGGGTAAGGCAGGGTTGCCATTATCACCGGTGCTGTTCAACGTATATGTGGAGGAAATGATTAAATAGGCATGGGAAGAACTGGAGGAAGGATTAAAATTCGGCGGGGAATTTGTAAAATCAGTTATGGTTGTTGATGATCAAACTTTGGTTTGAAGTCAGCCGAGGAATTGTATGCATTGCTGTTGAATTGAAAGTCAGTGCGCAAGGTATGGGGTATGAATAAATAAAAATTAATCATTGATTATGTGGTTCTCCAGAAGGAGAAAGGCTACGCTAAACGTTAAAATAGAAGGGCAAAAACTAAGAATTGCTCTTGGGAAAGACGTTTTCATGATGAGGAATTAATTAACAGAATCGTTAAGTAAGGATACTAAGAAAAGGACGATAAAAAATGTTATTTGGAGCGTAGCTATGTATGGCGCGGAAAGGTGATCATTGAAGCAGGAGGATAGATGGAAATTGGAGGCTTTTGAAATGTGGGTGGGGAGAAAAATGGAGAAGGTGAAATGGACCGAAATGAAAAAAATGAGAAAGTACTAGGTATGGTGGGCGAGGAGAGGGGTTTGTCGGGAGAAATCATAAGGAAAGAGGAGTAATGGATAAAGGGCGTATTGATCGGCACTGGGTTGTTGGAGACTGTAATAGAGGGGATAATGTTAGGCAAAAGAGAAACCGGCAGAAATAAGAGATAGGGATTTTTGAAGAAACTACGGGAGACGCCGCAACAGTAACTTTTAACGGAGTCATCCGCTAACATACATTTCATTACAACAATTTAAGAGTGTAAAAATCATTTTTTTTAAATTCAGAGTTTTAAGAGGATGCCTCGATAGCTTAACTGGCTAAAGCACTCGGACATCGAGGGATCCGGGTTCGTATCCCGGTCATGGCGAATAATTTTTACACTCTGAAATTGTTACAAAGAGATGGGGATGTTGGAAGGGAGGAAGGAAGTATGCGTAAGTGATGAGGGCGTTGATATAGAGTAGAGCCCTGTATTGTGTTTTGTTGGGAGATATTTGTTTGGTAGTTGTGTCCATCCAAAACCGGACTTAACCCGTAGATTACCCATAAAAAGATAAATTTATATAATTGCATTTCTTTCTTAGGAAATATAATTGCATAGAGCATTAACTTGCCAATTTAAAGTGGGGCAATTAACAGTATACAAACAAGGATGCACACATGCAGAATCAGCTAATATTAACAATGAACAACAGAAATAACAAATGTCTTGATGCATTCACTTCTAATTCTGGAGAGATGGGGGAAAGAGCAAGGTCAGTAAACCTGTTGGGGAAAAGCAAGAGAGGATCAGTGGTACCTCAGGGAGTGAGAGAGAGAGAGAGAGGTGGAAGAAAAGAGAGCAATTAATTAGGTAGTGATAGCCTGGGAGTGGGCACGTGGAGTCATGAATGAGTGTGTGCGGGTGGAGGTGCTCCGAAGTTGACGGGGGAGAGCAGTTAGGGGCAGTCAGTGAGTCTTGTAATAGGGCTGTGATTAACTTTAGAACTGATTTTACCATTTGGTTGGGAAGGTGGAGTGAAGTGAAGACAAAATTGCAACATATGTAAGTGTCCTTTCTGGGTTTTTGTGTGCTTTAAAAGTCTACAACGGCGTTTTTTTGTGTGTGCGTCGTCGAAGAGCGTTCTATTTCTAAGATATATATACTATAGGATTCATAAAAAGGATACTAGGGAATTGTAATGAAAGAGACGAGGAGATCTGTTACTTCACATTAGTTAGGCCCCACCTTGAGTATGCTGCGGGTGTATGGGTACCATAAGAGATCAAAATCGACATGACAGCAATCGCGTAGGAGATCATTTGAATTAAGAGTACATATATATATATCGATGATGCGGAAGTACTCACGAGAGCAATATAACTTTTGGACGGCACAATAGATCACAGAATAAAACAGATAACACGTAAAAGGACACTCACACTGTAGTTATCTGTTTTATTCTGTTCTATTGTGCTGTCCAAAAGTTTATATATATATATATATATACATATATATATATATATATATATATCCCTCCCATGGACTACAAGTATGTACATAATTCATACGAGAGAACTGTTAAAAAAAAGGGTCTATTTAATTTAAAGATGACATGCAGGAAAAATGATGCAGGATATCGATACAATGTATATATATATATATATATATATATATATATACATATATATATATACATTGTATATATAGCAGTCTGACCTGAAGAAGGCCTCGGAGTAGGCCGAAAGCTTAAATCATCTACAGTGTGAGTGTCCTTTTACGTGTTATCTGTTTTATTCTGTTCTATTGTGCCGTCCAAAAGTTATATTGCTCTCGTGAGTACTTCCGCATCATCGATATATATATATATATGTATATATATATATATATACATTTATGTACTCTTAATTCTAATGATCTCCTACGCGATTACTGTCATGTCGATTTTGATCTCTTATGGTACGAGAAAAAAAGTCATTTGAAATCTATCCGTCCTGCTATCTATCTCCTTTCTTTAATAACATGGATCTATCATAGGTATTCGGGGCCTGTAATATGTCTTTAACACGCTTTCTATTGTTTTAAGCTCAACTTTGTGGAAGTTCATGTTCATTAATTAAGAAACACAATTTATACATCCACTGTTCTTGTGGATGTATACATTGTGTTTCTTAATGTAATGTCTTTAACACTCCCAGATAAGTAACCTGCCTCAAATTTATACAGTAAATTAAACCTATATTTGTACGGTCAACTAATGGCTCCCATTTTAATTCATCCGAGAGTGTCGTGACACTGCCATCATATTCATAAAAGCTTTTCACAGACCTAGCTGTTCCTCTTTGCACCCAATATAGTTCGAAAATTAAGGCAACTTCCTTAGGATCCCATACACCCGCAGCATACTCAAGGTGGGGCCTAACTAATGGGAAGTCACAGATCTCCTCGACTCTTTCATTACAATTCCCTAGTATCCTTTTTATGAATCCTAACTTTCTATTTGCTATTTCCGTAATTTCACGTATTTATTTACCCAGGGCATATCCTTAGTTATTGTTACATCCCAGTATCTTCACCGATTCTACCTTTTTTATGTTGGTTCCATGTCTGCGGTGTTTTCGATTGAAATACTATTCCTCCAAAAATGTATGGAAACATTTATTCGAATTTAATTCTAGCTCCCATGTCTCGGACGACTTATTGAATGCATTTGGTCATTAGTTCATGATACTCTATATTCAGGAGTGGATATCCTATATATCACGATAACGTCAGAAAATAAACGAAATTTACTTGAAATCTGAGACCCGATGTTATTAATGTATAAAAGGAGCAATAGCGGACCGATAACACTTATTTGCGGGACATCCGGTGTGGCGCTTACTGTTTCGTACTTATTCCACACTGATCAATCCCGTAGCTTCACAATGTTTGGAGCAACGTACTCTGAATGCCTTTTTAACATGTACAAATCTAGCATCGATCTAAACATTATTTCCTCCCGAGACCAAACTATCATGAACGAAAATTGCCAGTTGGGTCGCTCAATATCTACCCTTTCGGAAACCGTCCTGCTTTATATTAGTTAATATAAAGCAGGACGGCTTTTTGTCGAGTAATAATCGAGATATTTCATGGTAGAATATATAATTATGTGGTCTAAGATAATAAAAGATGATGAGATTCTTTTCATCGAATCTTCCAGCGAAAACTATTTCCCTTTGAAGTAAGTTTGCTGGATAGTTTAGTGAGTATGTTGGGAGTATAGTTTTTGTATGTCAATGTATACCTTGATGAGACGGAGGAGTAGGGGTCACGCAAGGATCAGAGCTAAGTTGAGTGGTGACCTCAACAATTCATGGAGTGTTCGCTAGTAGCATTGTATTTTGTATTAAACCTTTTGTAATTTCAGATGCCTTTCTTTAAAACATTTTAATATATATTTTTTTTAATTCGTTATCGTTAGACGGTGGAATTTCAACCAAAAAGGCATAAAAAGCAGAGAAATGCACCGAAGTGGAAATCCCGTGAATAGATCGGTGAATCTATTGATCGGAGGGCGGGGGGGGGGGGGGGGCTGCGGGCGCAAATATGGCTGCGATTCAAGGCGGCGCCGAACCGAACGATGACTCATACAAATGTCGTAATTTCTTTGGTAACCTCTGGGACTTGTGGCAGTGGGTGTTAGGTCACCAGCCATGCTACATCTAACCGTTTACGTCCATATACACGTACGCATGGCACCCCGTGATCCATCGAATGTGAAAGTGGGAGTGAACACACCTTTCTTGGAATATCCGTTGCACACCTTACTATTGTTAGTTACCACTCCACTCCACTGATCACTGAGAAGACGAATAAGGAAACCCAGTAAAAACGGCCGGCTCCCTTGAAACATCAGGTCGCCAACTGTACTAATCTCTCTTTATTTGTAGGCAATTGTCTGACTAGCTTATGTAATTAGGGACAGCTGAATTATATCTCTTCTATGTCGGAATGAAACTCCCACGCTTGTATTCATCTCTAAGACTTGACATATCCAAAGGTACCCATCCCAGATCTTGTAATTATTCTGTGACACTGTGTGGGCTTTGGTGCATTAATGACATTAACTCCTTGGTCACTAGTAAGATACATTTATTTGATGACGATGCAGTGGTTTCCCTTGATATTCGTGATTCTGAGGACGCAGCAGCTTTATCAGATGACCTTAATGCTATGCAATGCAGGTGCGACACTTGGCAAGTAGAATTAAACTTAAGAAAAGTGTGTAGGGATGAATTTCTGAAAAAAGTCTTTCCCTCCCAAATGACTACAACTGTACATTTTTTATGTTTAACTTTAGACCCGTTCTTTATCCCGCTCCGATATCTAGTCCTAATTGCTAGAAATTAGTCAGCAACAATGCTCGGTTGTCTTGATTTCGCTGAATAATATTTGCGCTACAAGGTTTATATAACAAAAAAAATAAAATAAATTTCCGTCCCGAATTCAGACAATCGGTTAAGTGTGTGCACGATCGCAGATTGGAATTTGCAGATTGGCTAAAGCCGCCGACAAAAGTGGATCGACGATCTCAAGGGAAGAAGTCATTTGAAGAATATTGAGGCATTCTAGTAATATCTGTTGAAATGAGTCTTTTTCCGAAAATGTGCTCTACTCTTATTATACTTTTTATACTAACTACTTATAGCTTCGTTAACAAATAGACGTATCATACGGATCATTATGGCACCTATGTCATTAATGTTTTTTCTGTAATAACTATTTTTATTATAAGGTAATCTACCGGTTAAGGTAGGTTTTGGATGGACACAACTACCAAAAAAATATTTTGTGACTGCAAACAAAGCCCAATCCAGCAACCTACTCTCCATCAGGTCTCTCTCCATCTCTGTGTACTTCCTTCCTCCCTTCATCCCGTCCAACATCCCTATCCTGTTCCTGCCCTTTCCTCGTTTGCCTAACATTCTCCCCTCTATTATCTTCTTCAACATCCCACTGCCGCTCAATACACCCTTCATCTATTTTTCCTGCCTCCATAGGATTTCTCCCAACAAACCCTTCCCCTCACCCACCATCCCTAGTACTTACTCATTTGTTTTCTTTTCGGTCCATTTCCCCTTCTCCATTCTTCTCCACGCCCACACTTCAAAAGCCTCCAATCTACGCCTGTCCCCCTGCTTCAGTGACCACGCTTCAGCGCCGTACATGGCTACGATCCATATCAAAGTTTTTGCGAGTCTTTTCTTAACACCCTTACTCAATATACGTGGGTGGTCTGACAAGTTTCCGACTCAGAAAATTTCAGGAAAAATGTCTTGTATCTTTGATAGGTCGGAAATTTTTCATACCACCCTTGTATGTGGGTGTGTATATATATATACATATATTGATGATTTCTTCGAAGTAACACGGCAGTGTTAAATAAAAAAGTTAGACCGCAACACACAACATGAGAACACATAAAAGAGCACTGACAGGTTATATTTTGATAATTTCGACGGACTCGAACTCCGTCTTCTTCGGAAAATAAGTTAGGGATGACTAGCCAGGGGTATATGAGACAGAGAGAGAGGGAGAAGGGGGAAGGGGAGAACAGGTGGTGGGGGAGGGTTGGAAGAAGGGGTTGTGGAGAGGGAAAGGGGGAAGGGAGGCGAGAGGGGAGCGGTGATGGGATAGAAATGAGCGGGAGGATGTGGAAATAGTTCCAAGCGACACAGAAAACCAATAGTCCCATCCACAGATACCACAACATAAATGACCCAGGTGTCAACTCACAAATTCATCATCAGGGCTCGACAAGTCAAAACCCAGGCCAAGAATGACAAAATATATGCGGATGAACAAAATGTTCAACTATCTCGCATGAAACAAATCCACACCTATCCACTTCAGCCCCCCACAATTAGTGAACGACATTGAAACCCGGATGTTGATAGGCTTTGCACAGACTTATATATATATATATAATATATACATGATTTCTGTTCCTAACTTCTCTTGAGAAAGGTGGTTGTACCACCGAAAATTCGAGACCCAGTGAGTATATATATAATTCGGGTTTATCTCACACCTTCATACACTTAGCTTAGTGATTAAGATGATAATCGTTTGCGAAAGCCTTTTCAAAATCGAGTGATTCCACATCTTTAGTATGCGTATTACTTTTCCCCGGCGCCAAATCATCGCGAGTACAGCGTGACGATTCTGTCAGAGTGACAACACCGAGTACACGACAACTATTAATGATTGTTTAAATCGGATTCGAATGAAGACGTTTAACATCCCAATGACAAAATTAAAATTCTATTCAAGACTTATTATACAAATGTTAAATGTTTAAGATTTATTGTGGAGTATGTATTCAACGTGATGGTGACAGAAATAAAATTTTATTTGAAAATGTTGCAAATCTTCGTTTTTGAAGGCAAGAAATGTGCTAATTCCTGTTCCAAGCTGTGTTATTAATCACGGTGTACAATAAGCATGGTGTTTTAATTATATATCTCTCTCTCACTTCAGGTCGGATTGCGTCGGTTGTCGGCCGTTGGAAGTCTGTAGTACCTGCACGCCATCGTTCGGTGAGTTGGTACCCTTGCACTTACGTTTGCATTACTTACTTCTCTCTCTCTCTTTTCTTCCTTCAATCTTAAGTACCGACCTCCTATCTTTCCAGCTCGATAATTACTACAATAGAAAAAAATCGTATCTGGAAAATATATTTAAGGGCGGAGAGGATACATGTATTTGAGGGGGACGGAGGTATGGGACTGGAGGCCGGTCGTATAAATGGTTTTGCTCCATTTATATTCCCTCTTTTTCGTTCGACAATTAACTAATTTATTAGGGACATTAACACTTGTTTTGTATCAAGTCTTCATTCAGTATGTATAAAAATTTTCACGTTATTTGATAGTTTTTTACTGAATATTTCTCCCTTTTCCCTTCATCATATTGTAGTATGGTACCCAGGCCAACTCTCCGGCTTTTGCTTTGGAATTAACACTGATTTCACAAAATCCTCCACCCTTTGGGGAATCGCATTTAATGCTGCGATTCGTTACCTTTTACATCTATGTAATACCCCGTAAGTTTGCCCAAGGACGTGTGGCAGGGGGTGGGAGGTCACCAGCGATTCTACATGCATTCCCTCTATTTCCTCATGCACCTTGCACCCCGCGTTCCACCCAAAAAATCGCGTGGAAAGTGAGCGACCGAACACCAATTAGGCAACATGCCTACAGATATTCCTATCCTTATTCAAAGAAGACAGGTAAATGCATTAACAGAGGGAAGGTGCACATAGAATTAAGATACTTATTACCGGTTAGCATTAGACGCATTCTGAACGGACAATTCACAAATACAATATTCACCTACACCCCACCCGGCACAAGGGCGCACGGTGGAGGGCGTTGGGACGCCAGCCTTGGAGAGTGCTGCGTGGAAATTTAACCCTGTGTACCCCTATTTTCGACAGCGCGTACCTATTATTTTCTTAGGTTTCCCCCTTTTATGGTCGTCGGGATAATAGTTGGCGGGAAAAATGAATACTTGAATCTATCCGTTCGACAATCTCTCTAATTTTGTGACCATTGTCCACCCTATCTATGTATTTAGCGGGTCTAATAAGGATGTTCTCGGCGGTGTCATGTGACGCTCACCTTGCATCGCCAACCTAACTTAATGGAGCAATTAGAAATCGGCACGAGACAGATATGGCGGGGATGGAATGTGATCAAGATGGTTGCGAGCCATTTTTGGCCAAATACTCGCGGGAGATCTTCGATTTGTGGACTGGACATTGTCGTGGAGGAATGATCAGGAACCTTACTCTTAGACTGATTACATTAAATTTCCTTAATCCGCAAAGGTTTTTTTTAAACCACTGCAAAAATAAAAAAGGAGGGGAATATTGAGATTGGTGTGGTGATTTTCGGGGAAAGTTAATCCCTCGCAAGTGATCAGACACACATGCAAAATATAATAGAACGGTCACATTTGCACGGGGGGGGGGGTACATCCCGAACAGATTTTCTACGAGGAAATTAATCATATCACCAGGGTCCGCATTCGGGAACTTATAAATACAGGCACAGTGTCAGCCCAAAGTGGTTTACGGAGAGATGTTCCCAACGCCAGGGGCCAGGGATCGCCTCTGAGCTGCCACTGACGTGTTAATGCGGGACACACCGAATTGATTTGCGAAGATATTAATCCTGACGCCCAGGGACCTTCCCCTCCCTCAATCCTTGCATCTTATTTATTTAGCTCTCGACTTATCGGCTGTGTCATTGGATACTGAGGGGAAAGTGCTTGGTACATCGCCAGCCGACCTCTAATTGGTTGGAGATCATTAATAATAATTGACATGGAAGATTGAGGTTCGTATTTATTTTACTCGACTCTCGATTGATTCCCCTGGATGTCGCAGTTCCTGGGGATCGGGATGGTCGGTGGCTAACGTACTGGCTTCCCACCCAAAAGGCCCGGGTTCGAATCCTGGCGGCGGCAGATATTGTTCGGTGGCGTCCCGATCCCTACTACTTGAGGTACTTTGTGGAGAGCACTTTGGGTGAGTAAGCCGTACGTCGGATGGGACGTTGCATTGCGTGTTATCCCTAGACGCCTTTCTTTATTAAGAGTCGGATTTCTCTCCTCCCTTCATTCTTTCCTGTCCATCCCTTTTATCGCAAATGACCTTAGATGTCGTTCGCCTCCCATAAGAAACTACAACTGTTGTGGTTCCCTTCCCTGTTTCCGCGACGGAGGTTTCCTTTTTCGTACATTCTTCTCCACCGTCGCAGCCCCGCCTCCTCCCTTCCACCCAACAATAGTGACGTCACGTCCGCCCCTCACTCCCCTCCCACCTATTGTTACCTAAGGGTTTTGCGACACGTGTTCCGTGGAATCAATATGGCCGCCTCAAAGTGTCGCTCAAAGAGGCCCCGGCGAGGATGAGCCGATGCGGAAAACGCTGTTGCCATATGCATTGGCTTTGCCATTTTCAGGTGCAATTACGACCGCGCATTATTCAAATGGATTGGCCGTCATCTCCATATCCACCATTTGGTCCTCCGGATTACCGTGACGACGCAATTCGCCAGTCGTTGGTTCTTACTATTAACACTATGTGTCCACATATTCCTGCTCTTTCTCTTTCAAGTGTCACATTCATGGATTGTATTACAAGTATCAGGAAACGTTACGTAAAAATTCGAGATTTATTTCAAGTATTGCTGAAAATGCTTCAAAATTCATCAAAGTATTTCTTCCCTTGAGAGTGTGGACACTTTTTTGCCAGAGCGGCATTTCCACTCTACTCGAAGGCTGCTTCCTGGTGGGCGGATTCCGGAAGGTCATTAAGGGTATAAGCGTGCAAGCGTCTTTGACGGTTTGACTTAGTCTCCCATTGTGGTAAGTGTCCTTTGAGATAAGATTTCAATTTTATAGGGAATAGGAAATAGTCTGCTGGTGTCAAATCGTGACTGTAAGGGGGTTGGGGAATCGTCGCAATGCCGTTGCAGGTCTTCGCAAGCGGACACTCGACGCTGCTCTTTTGGTCATCCGTCCAAAGACCTTCGGGAGGATGAGTTTCAGGGAGGACAGATCTATCGCCAAATCGCCATTTTTTCAGTGATAATGATGATTTGTGCACTGTCACACTTATCAATGCCAATATACGATATGCGATCATGCGCACACTTAACCGACGGTTCGACTTCAGCGCTTCATGCACCCTTTAGGAACAAATTTTTCCCAATACTTGTTTCACATACGAACCTTGCATGACTAAACGAAGTGGATTCCAACTCCAATGTCTCCCTACGTCCTTTCAAGGCAAAAGTCTTACCGCGGAGTGTGATCACAACCTCGCGAAGTCGACAGTTGGTCTACGGCCCCTCTCCAACCCTCGCACTTCATGCTTCGCACTCTTCTTCGGCCTCTTCCTCCCCCTCGTCCGCCACCCCTTCTCCCATCGACCCATCAGCGTTTGGCTCCTCCGGGGCGCCACTCTTTGTTCCCCTCCCTGGAAGTTAAGTTAGGTTGGGAAGGTTTATGCATGAATATGTACTCCTCTGTCGGTGTATATTTGCATGAACTTTTGGGTTTTGCTTCTGCGTTTTTTCTCTTTTAACTGACCTAGGGTGACCTAACACCCCCCGCCACACGCTCTGGCGGCGGCTTGCGAGATTTGGTGTAGATGTAGAACCGCTCCATCTCCGACTGGGATTTCCACCTTTCCACGCCCGGCTGTTTGACAGTCTTAGGCGTCGTCGCCTCCCTTCCGATCCTCCCCTTTCAGTCGCCCACCTTCCGGCCACCAGCACCGCACGCGACGGCGGGCGTCGTTCACGAGACGCGCACCTAGCTGTTCGCCCGTACCGTTAAGTGGCCAATAGGACAGAGATCTCCGTTAATCGTGTCCTCCCGAGTGACGCCTCTTCGGGTCACCAATGCGCTGTGCCCTCGTATTCAGTGGCTGGGTGCATCAGGGCACTTTTAAATTTCTCATTCGTGCATTTCGCGGCCGTGTAGCGTGGTCCCGTTATTGCCGAGGGGCACCATCTCTCGCGGATTTGGTCGGCGGTTGACTTTGCTTTCGAAATCAGGCGATTACGGTGGTTTCGGAACAATATGAGTCGAGTTTTTGGCAAAAAAGTCGCGAAGAACCAATTCAGTATGACAGTGCATTATCGTGATGAAGGAACCAAGAATTGTTCGCCCATAATTCCGGCCTTTTCAGACGAATAGCTTCACGTAAACGACGCATAGCGCTAAAATAATATTCTTTGTTGACAGTTTGGCCCGGTGGAAGGAATTCATTGTGCACCACACCATGATAATCAAAGAAAACTGTCAACGTGACCTTGATTTTCGATGGACTTTGCCGTGGTCTTTTCGGTCTTGCTTCACCTTTTGCACGATATTCGATGGGTTGGTCGGTGGTTTCAGGGTCCTATGCGTAAATTCAAGTCTCGTCTCCAGCAATGATGCATTTCAAGTGGTCCTGATAGTCAGACATCAAAGTTTTACAAACATCAACGTGACGCTTTATTTCCAAAAAAATCGAGCGATTTTGGCACCAATCGAGACTTGACGCGTTTGTGACACAAAACATCCTTCAAAATGGTATGCGCTGAGCCAAATGATATTCCAACACTATCAGCGGGCTCTCTAATTGTCAATCGACGATTTTCAAGCACCAAATCTTTGATTTTTTGGACGTGGCTCTCGTCGGTAAACGTTGATGGTCGTCCAGAGACGTCGGTTTGTCTTCAACGCAATCTCGGCCCGCTTTGAACTCGTTGTACCACTTATAAACGTTTTTTGTGCCATGGTTTGATCACCAAAGGCCTTCCACAACATTTTCAACGTGTCCGCACAAGAATATTCGTTCCGCAAACAAAATCTGATGCAATTTCTTTGATCAAGAAGGTCATCCATTGTAAAAATCGGAAAATTCACTTTTGGTTGTTTACAAAAACACGTGTAACTCGGAGATAATTAAACCTTTTGACAAACAGACGCTTGGCAAATGATATAGACAGTCCTACCAACCGAGGAACAAAAATTACTTCCCTTACTAATTCCCGGGAGTTTTAAATGACAATATCACCTTACTTTTTGATCACAGTAGGCCTCCAACCAGTAGGTTGGAGGTGGAGTGGCCCAACTGGCCACATCGACGTCACCTCCCTCTATACTTCTATTCCCCATGCAGAAGGTTTATCCTCCCTCCGACAATATATTTCTCTACGCCCCCACCCCATTGCCCCTCAACCGAATTCTCCTCAATCTAGCTACTTTCGTCCTCACCAAAAATGCATTCTCCTTCCAAAATTGTTTCTATTTACAGACCAAAGGAATGGCTATGGGAACAAGGATGGGGTATCGTACGCCAATCTCTTTAAGGGCCACCATAAAGAGACTTTCCTTTCACAGCAACCCTTCCAACCTCATTTCTGGGTCCGCTACACATGCGATATGTTTATTCTCTGGATACTGGCTCTGAGCCCCGCCATAATTTCTTATTGGCTTTAAATTCTTTTTTCACAGTTAAATTCACTTCTTCCATTTCAGACTCCATCAACACCTTTCTTAACACAGACATCTCCCTTCACAATAACTAATTCACCACTTAAGTACATATCAAAGCCACTAACCATCAACAATATCTGCACTATACCAGTAGTCATCCTTCTCACACCAAACACTTGATTCCCAACTCTCTCTCTATCCACAGACACCGGATTTGCAACATCACAGCCACCCTCAATAAATACCTCCACAATCTACACCATGCACTCCACAAACGCGGCACTCAGAAAAGCTCATACAGAATAAAATCTACCGCTCCACCCGACCACACGCACCACAGAAAAACAACCCCACATCTGACGCAGGACTCAACCTTTGCAGAACCTATTTCCCCGGATCCCACAGACGGAAAACTTTTCCTAAAGAACTTTTTCCTATTTTACACGACAGTGACGCGACCTTGCCCTTACTGCCCCAATGCCCCTCCGTCGCTTACAGACAACCCACCAATCTCAGAAACCTTCTGATATCCACCAACCCTTTGGCACCCCATCCTGACAAATATCCTCATCTTTCCATTACTTGCAACCGCCCCCGTGGTGAAACATGACTGCTTATCAGATCCGCTCCCCTCTCCCCACATACCCTCATTGCACGCCTTAATCCGAGGAACGGCTCACCATCGGAGAGAGGAAGGCGAAGCAGACCTGTCCTTCAGTTGGGGGAAGATGGCGACTGTTGTCTGGCGATAACGGCAACACTATCTTAGGCCGATTGCCCACCATAAAAAACGCGAGTGTGGTTATTAGCGATTGTTTGTTGCTTGGGGTCCTTAAAGACCTCGAGACCTTAATTTATTGAACACTCTTTGCGAAACGGGCAACGATACGGCGAGCGATAATGTTCGTTGCCGTTACGTGAGTCTTCCGTTAACCGGGGAAGTGACGACAGACAGACACACTGGGGGCGTCGTCCAAGCAGAGCGGCGGTGTCACACACCGTCGCGAATGCCCCTAGGTCAGATCAAGTTAGAAAGCGAGCGGGAATATAGATGGTGCCCCTGCGGACCATCGGCAGGAGATACGCGTGGAGCGAACACGACCAGTCGCAATATCACGCGACGTCGGCCAAGCAGTGCTATCACATTCTGTCTTTTTCTTTAAGTGGCCAGCTATACAAAATAAGGAATATTCAATACTCATCGATGCAATGCCCATTTCTTATGTATCAATGTAGTATCGGTGGTCTTCTGCACTTTTCCTTGATTGTGTGTGTGTCTTTCTCCCGTAGACGTTATTTATTCGCATTGCCTCCATTTTCTCCGCAAAATCTAGAATAATCCACCAAATGATATCGGTGGATTTGGCCTACCGAAATAAAATAAGAGGGATAGATGACGCCACAAGCAACAGATTTAAGGCTCGTTTTTCCTTGGCACGATACGTACACAAGACAAGTGAACCCAAGAGCCCGCTACATTTTTACTCAAGGACCCAACCAAAAAAATTTACTCAAACACATAAAATAGAGCGTCGTGTATGTGTACATGAGTTTGTTTATGTGAGCACCTTACAACCCCCGCCACACGCCCTTGCCTCAGCCATTGTAGATTTAGAAGTAGATATGGTTTTCCAAGTATTATATTAACCAATAAATACAGAAACAGAGTGAAACACTCTTCTGATGTCATATACCAAATCATTTCCGCCAGGCGATGCTCAAAAGTTTTGGCATACTGTGATGGAACCGTGCCTGAAAAACAGTGACCTTAACATGTCCTCCGGGACCGATCAAATACCAGCTCGTTTATTGAAGAAACTACCCTTGGAATTACACCGCATTGGGAAATCATATTTAAGAAGTCCTTAATTAAGTCACAAGGTTCTCAATGACTGGAAAGTAGTTAATATAACACTTATATTCAAAAGCGGAGCCATGGAGGAAGCAAGCAATTACAGAGCTATCTTCCTCACGTCCATATTTAGCAATGTCATGGGTGGTACAGTTGTTAGTTCGATAATGAGAAACCTCGAACGGCATGAGTTTGATGAAACACCAGTACTTTCCGGAAGGGTAAACCATGCGAGAGACAAATTGCGCTTTTTGTTCATGATATCTTTGGTTCCGGAAAGAGTGAAATTCCATGAGACGTGGTTTGTTTTTATTAGAAAAGCCATCGGCAAAGTATCTCAGAGAAGGCAACTCACAAGCCAACAGGCCTGCAACTACTTAAAAATGATCTAGGCTGTACTAAAATCTTGTAAAATGGTTGCGTAAAAATGGTAGAAATAGGTAGATGGTCACCAGCCCTAATGCAGTGGAAGTCACTTCGGGTGTTCCCCAGGGAGGTGTTTTCGGACCTCTTTTATTCCTCCATTACGTTGAAGATATAAATTCAGTGGTAAATAGAAATGTGGACAAGCCAACAAAAAATTGGGATTTATTAGAAGAGTATTGGGGCAATGTGACAAAAAGGCTAAAGATCAATGTTATCCTTCGTTAGATGGGGCTAATATAGAAGTACATATATGCTGCTCGTGCATGGGATCCTCACGAAGTTGGATTAATTGCCGAATTAGATCGCGTGCAGCGTAGAGGAGGCAGATTTATGAAACGTCATGAAAAATTAAGTAGCGCATCTAGATAATTAGAGCAAATAGGTTGGGAACGACTCACGGAGCGAAGGTTAAATTACAGATTAAATCTCCTGCATAAATTGGGAGGACGTCTCTTTAGCGGTGATGTTGAAAATGTGTTATTACCTCCATCGTACCACGTTAGGAGAGATAATCTTAACAAAATTCGAGAGATTAATGTAGAACAGATAGATTTAAGCTGTCATATTTTCCACGAGCGATAGGGAATCATAATAACATTGTCCGAGCGCGGTAGGGTGATGTTCGGATTAAAATTAGCCTGGTGTGTATCACCCCCTGCCATACATCCTAGAGGTGGCTTGAAGAGTACATGTATAAATAAATGATAAACACAGATGGATTTAAGATATCATTTTTATCAAAAAACAATGTAGGATTAGAAGAACGTAGGCCACCTGCACATGGGGGGAAAACTACTTTTCTTTTCAATTCTAGTGAGTAACCTGGAATGTTGTTTATATCTCATCTCACTTTAGCTTCTGTAGTTCTTGATACCTACCATTCGTGTCTCACGCGTAGAACTATATCTCACTTAAATACCGTAACGGTAGTTACTTTATTTGAATATTTACTAACCGATTAAATGTAGAATTTAATTCGCCTGGGAATGAAACTAGCAATGCAACGCCATTCAAGGGTGCAACTATGAAATGTGTTTATTACACATTTTGACCAAAAGGATTTCAGCTCAAGGAAGCGCGGGTAATTGATATGAAATGAACGCAACTTTAATCCAAGATGCTAATCGCGTATACGTAGACCGCAACTTTTTGGAATCTTCAAAACTGGAGGATGACGTAGGTTTTGAGAGAAAACTGTCGGTCAGCACTTCACCAATGAATGCAAATATATTTTGAAATATCTATGAACATATTTTGCTTTCAATCGCAGTTTGTGGATCCCTTCGACAGGGAGTGGGGGCATGGATCTGAGACACTTCCAAGTGAATCCGACCAGCGCCACTCACTGTAAATCGTCGTGGTGCGCGGCGGGGTGGTGCTGGTGCACGCCCTTTGATGTCCGTCCGCGCGCCAATCGATCGCGTCCCTGGGCGAGGGGTCCCCCACGGGATGAGGAGGGCTGCACGCGAGCATCGGCGGTGCGTGGTGGCGGCACCCCGTCTCGTGCTGCCCTCGGCGAGCTGGAAGACGCCAAGGAGGGAGAGAGGCACCTTGGTGCAGGTTGGTGCCTGCGGATGCATCATTTCTCTAGCGCGGGACGCAATGAGGACATCGTTTCGCATGCAGCCCACTACTACGCGATAGCAGTGTTTTCGGGGACCATTCGTAAAAAAGGCTTCCCCCTTAACGACGCGGAGACTCTGCAGACAGTCATAAACAAATAAATACACGCAAGCGTAAACGAAGCAGATCGACACCATCTCTCAGCCTCCCTACTCGTCCACACCCGCCGTCGCGGGAGCCTCGAGGGGGGGGAGAGGGGGGGAAGGGCCGGGAGAGAAGGCATCCTTAGCACACGCGCGCGCTCCACGGCCATATTGATTTCCGTCGCTATGGTTACAGGACCGGTAATGCCGGGGGAAAGGGTGGGTGGGGGAGTGAGTGACGCAACCGCCACCTCCGCCGCCCTCCACAGAGAGAGCCCACCTCCCTTCCATCCGCCGGTGACCATGCCCCCGCCCCCGCGCCTCCGCCGCCGATCGCGGCAGCAACGGCACTCACTTTTGAGAGAACCTGGCCGCACACCATATACGCACTTCCAGTAATGCACACCGAATTTGCATTTTAAACGTTTCAATCTAACGGCATCATCATCTTCATCCGGTGCGTGTGATGCAATTCGAAAGGAAAACATTACGGCGAGTATTCCATGTCTTCGAGGGCCCAGGGACTCATGACGATGGCGGTGCGAAGTAACAGTCGGAGGAAGGGGTTTGCTGGTGGTTTTCAGGCTGGGTGACGCAATGTGGTGCCCGGTTGGACTGCGCATTCCATGCGTCTCACAAGACGTGGGGACCTTCCCTCCGGCTGGAGACCACGTCGCGGAATACCGTGCCAAGGGTGTTCTTTGTGTCCAGACATACACAAGTCCCACCACCAAGTGAAGGCTTGGTGGTGGGACTTGTGGGGCCCCGCCCCACGCTGGCCACCACCACCAACATTGGTAACCAAAACGATTATCCTAGGCACCGATATTTAGTCTGGAACGATAGGTGTTAGGGGTTCGTGTGTTAAGCTGAAGGCCCTGAAGCTGAAGCCATTATTAATTGCCTGTGCTCATAAATGAAATAACTTTTCCGATAATGACCAAACCATTTGAGGCATTAGATGGCAATTGGTATATTTGTACCGAGTCGGGAATCCTAAGTGGCGAGACATTAGCCACCGGGGTTCACGAAAAAACAATACATAGCTATGTACTGATCCACATCTGCACAATGCCCTGCAAGTGTGGCGGGGGGTGCTAGGTCACCAGCATTGCACGAACAGCCCCAATCATATCACCCCATCACAAATATTAGTTTGATCATTCAATGGATGAAAGTTAAGCAAACGAAGTAAATTAATTACATGCAAAAATATTCAACAAGAGGATACGGTCATTCGAATCATGCGGGAAAGGTGTAGAAAACGGACTTTTAAATAAAAAAAGAACACGCAAGATATCGACAAAATATATGTACTGATAATGCTAATGATCTTCTTCGCACCTGCAGTAACATTTACAAGGTGTGATCAAAAAACAATAGGACTGATTAAACAAACTCATGTACACATACATGACGCTGTATTTTATGTGCTTGAGTAATTTTTTTTGTTGGGTCCTTAAGTAAATAAATGTAGCGGGCTCTTGGGTTCACTTGTCTTGTGTATGTATCGTGCCAAGGAAAAAAGAGCCTTAAATCTGTTGCATGTGACGTCATCTATCCCTCTTTATCTATTTTATTCCGGTTTGCCTAATCCACCGACATCATTTGGTGCCATAATAATTCCCTCGTCGTCGCAAGAAAACTCAAGATTTACGCCCTATATGCCCTACAAAGATATTTAAGTACGCCCTAATGCCCTATAAAGATATTTAAGTCTGGCTTTACGATAATCAAAGGCCTCCCAGCCTCGTTCCTCCAACACAACCGTCAATCTTACTCGCTTAAAGAAGCAATTTTTAACAAATATAGCAGATATTTCTATGAACTCTAATTCTTTGATTAACGTTTTCTCTCATGAATCCGAGGCTCTTGACTCCGCGTATTCCAAATGTGGTCTTGCTGTAACCAATTCACGTCTCTCTCTTAGTTTTTCATTGCATTTTCTACGCTGAAACCTACCACCTCTACGGTTGACCCTCATGTTTTTCTAATGCGTATGTGTACCCCATGGAAGGTTTGTTGTCAGACTAACACCCAAAATGGTTTACCTGTTTCGAAATGCTCAACCCAAACCCACACATTTTTAAAATGTGTGTACGTATTACTTATTATTTTCTTTTATTCCAAAAGTTCAGAGGTGTACTTTCTCCTGTGTTAAATCCAACCGCCATTCCTTTCAATCGGTTTACTTTAAAAATACGAATAATGTTTTGTCTCCCACGGTGTGTAAATATTTGCGCATTATTTTTGTCCTTTTCTCGGAATTATATGGGTTTCTCTAATGGGATCTTAATAAAATTTTCGTCGTTTTTCTTTAAAACTATTTTTGAAATTGGAGTGAGTTTAATTTCAGCCTTAAAGCCTCCATGATACCTTTGTTGTGCCACCGTAGCTCCTTATTATCGCGTTGTGATTTAAATGGAATAAACTTCTCCATCCTGTCACGTATTAAAAACATTTTCCAAATATGTTCCATGCCAGCGGTTGCAATTGTTGCTTTGATATCTCCCAAAGCCCATTGAAGATTCCTTTTATTGATATTTAAAGCCCTCTTTCATTCGCATTTGCGAACTTAGTTTTAATATCTACTAATATTACAGTTTCTGGCGTAACTTGGTGGAAAATCTTCATACTGACGTTTTTATAAATCAAACCACTTTGCTTTTCCACATAAACTTTTTTTTTCACGACCCAGGTGTCGTTATAGCATAACATCATCAGATAAAAATACAAGTCAAGCACAGTGTATATACATATCTCTGGGCGGAGGGGAAGAGGAGGTAGGAAAGAAAGGATTGGTTGAGCCAGGAAGAGGGGGGCTAAAAGTCTATGGTTTGAGGCGGAGAAGGTTATGCCCGCGTTTAGGGTCATATTACCCAGGTGTAATGTTTGTAATTATGTCGAACATGGTGTAATCTCATGTCGGCCAGTGAATAGCGTGTCTGTAAAATGCCTTCGCTAGGACGCGACATCTTGTTGATTTTAAATTGTATATTTGTAGACATTGTTTTCGTGGACACGACTGGAAGCAATTACGTATAATCAAGGAAAATATATTTGTAACACAATAAGCATATAATATAACAACACGGAACACAACTAACTCCATAAAGGAAACAAAGTAACCGAATATGGTATTTGGGAAGTTTTTATGAAGTTAGTTTCACATCCCTGGATGATTTAAATAAGTAAATTGCAACTTTGTGAAGCGGACGGAGACGGAATAATAATGAGTGAAGGCGGAGTGAGGCAGTGGTGTATTCTCAGTTCAAAAATGGCCACAGCACCAATTTTCCCGACGAGGACACCGCAGTGGTCGACCTTGCCTTGTGACAGATGAACTGAAGAGGAAAATCAACGAGACAACTGTGATAATCACCGGTTTGCGATTGCACATATCTCGCTTACACGTAGCTTACAAACACAGCGCTTTGACAGTGGCGCAGATTTGCATGATGGTGTAGAAACAAATGGTTAAAACGTAAGGCGGCAGATTTATTCATAGACAGAATTAAAAAAGCTTGTGTATCGTAAAGATAAATGCCTCAATTTGAGTGGCGACTACGTGTAGAAAAATAGCTTGAGAATACTCCTTTCAAATGTTTGTAATAAATCTTTTTCTGGTCTCTAGGTTCGTAATTCATTTCAAAACGTAAGTTACTTTTTGGACAGCATTCCAATTAGTCTTAGGATATTTTCTTTAGTAATAATTGCCCCGTCGTGAAAAGTCTCAATTTCGGCGTCCTTGAGCGCAAAACGCGGCTTCCACGCAGTATTGGAGGTCACTCCGAGACAACGGCACCGCGGTGATGATTATGTTCGCCTCGCCCCGAGTGAGGGGTGGATTCCTCGGCGACCCCTTTGCCCCCCTCGCGATATCCCCTTACACGTTCCGTCCCCCCCGCACTCGAGAGAGCTAGCTTCCCTTCGGCCCCACGACCACTCCAGGCATCGCGCCTTCCTCATCCCCATCCTCACTTATGCCGAAGACCCCCTTTTATCAATCACCAGTCCATCACTTCCAACCGTCTTTATGGCGAATGTCGCTCTTTCTTACCAATCTCGTTACGTAAACTGGTTTCGCCATTTTTCTTCCGCAATGGTAGACTGCGCGTCGCTTTGCCGTTTCTCCAGCGTCTCTCGCCCAATACGTATCTCGTATCTCTTAATGTACACATAACCCCGAAAGCCGCCTCAAGGGCGTATGGCAGGGGGTGTTATGTCAACACTCGTATAAATAATGAGAATAGACCAATTTTCAATGAAAAATAAATCGACACCTGCTGTATTTTGCAAAGCAGTTTTGTCGTACTCTCTTTATGCAACCTTTTCGCATGAAGGATAACTTCATCTCCTATTCGTAAATATTGATAATATTAAATAAATAGGTAGGAAGAAGCGTAGTCAACATAGAACAAGCAACGGATAGAATATAGTATTACTCGTAGAGATTAAAGCAGAACCGATGAACTAGGTCATTGTTCAGGTATACATGCCACCGAGCAACCACAAGGAGGAAGAAATCCATAGGATGTACGATGAGTTAGAGGATATAAACTCGTGTGTTCCTGCAGGGAAACATTTGATAGTGATGGGGGATTGGAATGTGAAGGTAGACGAAGGAAGAGAGGGTGGTGAGGTGGGGGACTATGGGTTAGGAACGAGGAATGACCGCGGGGAGAAAGCAATTGAGTTCTGCAGGAGACAGGGGCTAGTCATCACCAACACATGGTTTAGACACCACAAAAGGCGTAGGTATACATAGTTAGATTATATTACGGTTAGGCACAGATTTAGAAACAATGTGATAAATTCGCACAGCTTCCCGAGATCGGATACGGACTCTGACCAAAATTTACATCTGCATGTACATACTACCCCGCAAGCCGCAGCAAGGACGTGTGGCGGGGGGTGTTAGTTCACCACCCAAAAAAAAAGGAATAAAGAAAAACCGCATTCAAAACCAACACATACATGCAAACCCAAATGCACGGTAGTGCATACATTCATAGAAGCATCCTATCATTTTACACGCATGCAAATACACATCTACCTCCCTTCACTCCACAATAATGCAAGTACATATGCTTACCTATAACAAATAATTGTACCTTAGGGTGGAGCAAGAAATTTATCCAAGAATGTGCAAGCTAGATTTTGGTAAGTAGCTAGGCAAATTTAGTTGTAATGAAATGTAACGTCCGTTTCAAAACGAGAAGATAGGGGCGGCGGATTAGGAAATTGAATGTAGAAGCCAAAATTGATTGATAAGGAACGACTATCAGCAAGGCTGTAGAGAAAATCATGGATGACGATAAAGAGCTGAGTACTATCGAAGAAAAATGGCATTGTATCAAAGAAATAATGTCGAAAGCCGCAAAAGACATTATAGGAACCGTTAACGTGAAAAGGATAAGGAAACCATGGGTCACGGATGAGATATTTGCAAAAATGGATGAGAGAAGAAGATGGAAAAATGTAAACACAGAGTTAGGCAAAATGAAATACAAAGAATTAAACAATAAATTGAGACAAGCCACAAATAAAGCAAAAGGATGGTGGAAAACGCAATGCGAGGATATGAAAGGTTTGCAGAGGAAGGGTGAAATTGGTGCGTTATACAGCAAGGTAAAGTTATTTTCGCTAAGTAAGAAGGCAAGATCTGTGCTAACAGTTAAAGATAAGTGGGGTAAGATAATAGTTGCACCAGGAAAAATCCAAGAGAGAAGGAAGGAATATATAGAAACACTCTATGGTAAAGAACTTAGGCCGACAAGGTTAGACATAGAAAAGGAACATGACGTAGAAGAAGATAGCTTAGGTCCAGGCATACTCGACGATGAAATAGAAAGGGCATTAAAGGAGATGAAAGCAAATAAGGCCTTGGGGGTGGACAACATCCCTGTAGAACTGTTGAAATGTTTAGGAAAATGTGGGAAGAAGACCCTATATGGACTTATTCGTAGTATCTATGAGGAAGGAATCTGGCCGGAAGATTTTGTGAGATCGGTGTTAGTTCCTATTCCGAAAAAGGTAAAGGCTACATCATGTGAGGATTACAGAACAATAAGTTTGATATCCCATGCAGCTAAAGTTATTCCCAGGATCATCAAAAAAAGGATACAGAGTAGCGCAAATGATTAATTAGGGGATGATCAGTTTGGGTTTAGGAAAGGAAGAGGTACACGTGATGTCCATTGCAGTAATGAGATCACTAATCGAGAGGAATATAGAATACAATCAGGATGTATTTTTCTGTTTCGTGGATTTCGAAATAGCGTTTGAAAGAGGGAAAAACTATTGTGTGTATTGCAGAAAATAGAAATGGATTGGAGGGACAGGAGACTGATTCGCAACCTGTACATGTCTCAGACTGCTCAGGTGCGAGTGGGGAACGGAGAGTCCGGATGGGCAGTGTTAGGTAGAGGTGTAAGGCACGGTTGCCCATTATCACCGATACTGTTCAACGTATATGTGAAGAAAAGCATTAAAGAGGCATGGGAACAGCTAAAGGTGGGAATGAAAGTCGGAGGGGAGTTCGTAAAATCAGTTAGGTTTGCTGATGACCAAGCTTTAGTTTGCCAGTCAGCCAAGGGGTTGCAGGCATTGCTGAGTGAATTGGAAATTCAGTGCGATAGATAAAGGATGAGAAGCAATATTAATAAAACAAAGGTTATTAGGTTTTCCAGAAAGAAAAAGGCTAAGCTAAACATTAAAATAGGAGGAGGAAAAATAACAGGTAGAACAGTTTACTTATCTCGGAAGTGCTTTGGACCAACACGGTCAAAGTAATAGGGACTTAAGGAGAAGAATCGCGCTAGGTAAGGAGGCTTTCTCAAGGAGGAGGGAGTTGATGACAGGGACGTTGGGTAGGGAGGTGAAGAAAAGACTCGTAAAAACTTTGATATGGATCGTAGCTTTGCACGGCGCGGAAACGTGGTCGTTGAAGCAGGAGAATAAAGGTCAATTGGAGGGTTTTGAAATGTAGGTGTGGAGAAGAATGGAGAAGGTGAAATGGACCGAAAGGAAAACAAATGAGGAAGTACTAGATATGGTGTGTCAGGAGACGGGTTTGTTGAGAGAAATCCTATGGAGGCAGGAAAGATGGATGAAAGGCGTATTGAGCGGTGGTGGGATGTTAAAGAAGGCAATAGAGGGGAGAATGTTGGGCAAGCGAGGAAAGGGCAGGAAGAGGATATGGATGTTGGACGGGATGAAGGGGGGAAGGAAGTACACAGAGATGGAGTGGGACCTGATGTAGAGTAGGTTGCTCGATTGTGTTTTGTTTGAAGTCGCAAGTTAATTATGAGATAGTTGTTTCCATCCAGAAACCTACCTTCACCGGTAGTTTACCTTATAATAATAATAATTCGTAAATAATTACTAATTTTAAAATATTTTATATATTAATAATCTAAGTCGGAAAGAGTGTTTTGCCTGACATTTTGTCTTTAATTAGAACTTAAACAAAAGAGCCCTTAAAAGCGGAAACGCACGAAATTTATTTTATTGACTACTTCTGCGAAATTGCGTCATGTGAATGAATGAATAAGTTGTACTTACAATTCAAAAAGTTTTCTCGGGTTTGGGGTCTCTGGCTGACTCTGCCATCGTCTTCACCCTGAAGACGATGGCAGAGTCAGCCTTCGAATCGTCGGTGCACTTCATCAACTTGACCCGGTGGGAAACCCGAGAAAACTTCTTGAATACCATATGCCGGGAAAACCTGAGATCCTTCTGTACTTACATTAGTTGAATCTTGGGGGAAGAAACCCATGATGCCTTATTTCGAAGATATCTTCGTTCAGTAACTCCAGTTCGTTTTGAGCCAGCCGTCTTCTCTCTCGAGAATCGCATTACTTTGTTTTGAATTTTCACCACATCTTATGCATAAGTATTTTTGTAACATCGATATCCTGTCAAATCTAAAAACAGAGATAGCATTATTGGTAATTTAGTATCATATTTCGGGATTAGGGACAGTCAACGTCTCGACAGTAATTCATTATCCCTTCTGTCCCCAGTCCTCGGAGCGAAAGCTGAAGTTCGTGATCGTTCTACTACCAAACCGGCTTGTACATAATACCTCGCAAGTCGCCGCAAGGGCGTATGGCGCGGGGTGCCCGGTTACCACCCGTTAAAGAGAAAGAAACCAAATGTAACACCAACAAATTTATTTCAATTCACATCCACACAGGCACATATATTCATGCAAAAACCATTGTAACTTACACGGATGCTAACTCGTGTATAATCAACTAACATACGCATGCACCTACGAATATACCTTTGGTCTGCCCAACGTTTGATCTCGCCCTGACTTGTAAATGGAACGTCTTTACCATTTCTATTGTGGCTTTGGTTTCTTACTATTATGATCCCTGATTTTTCGGGCAAAGAAAGAGTATTTGTATGTATATGCACTGGAGTATATCCCCTTTATCTTATCTTTGTGGTCATGTCCACCCAAATAGTGTGGGGTCCAATCACCAATCCAATCCAATGTGCCACCGCTGAGGCGTGCGGTAGGGGGTAATTCCATACCAGACAAGTCATTTCAACAATATTGTTTTTTTTATTTTTTCAGTTGCCAATAAGTATAAGCAATATGTCCGATAATAAATATGACGTTCAAGCTCATCCACGACGGTATCATGGGGTGATATACAACTCCCTTGGCATGCAATCCAAGTTACTAGTAACGAGAAGAACGTAAAAGTGAGGATAGACCAAAACGATGACAGCACACGAGACAAATTATAAAGATAAAATAGGAATACTCCCCCTCCCCTACTCTTAGGGCGGCCGATTACACTTATTCTGTCCCTTATTTTTTTGCGTAAAAATTAGCATAGTACCATTATCTGTCATAACTCGCATATCTGTCCGTGCTGTACATTATATCTTTAAACTCATTTTTCATAACCTCTCCTGTCACGGGGCGAAACGGCTAATGATGCGGCATTTTCATCATCGTCATCGCTTGGGAGATCTTCTTTCGTGTGTTGAAGTCAGAAAGGTCTGTAATGCAACCTTCGCCCCGTGAGTGATTCCCAAACTAGTTTCCCCAATCATCTTGGAAGAGAGGGACTAAAGGTACGATTTCACGTGCGTTCCTTTTATTCTTTTCTATATTTGCAGTATATTTGTAGAAGGTAGTACGGAACATAGATGATACTACGTGGCTGTGGCTAGATAATCGTTAAAGACGCCTAAGGCTGTCACGCTAAATTCATGCCGAATTCGAAATGACGACTAAGCGGCCGCTAAGAAGCATCGATCCGAATAAATCCTGCGGACACGATCGAATGCGAGCTTGCACGTGCGCTCAGGTTCTTGACGAAGTCTCCCGATTTTTTCCTCGTGCCTGTGAGTGGACGGAGAGAAGATGTAATTGAGCATAATATCCGAGACCATTTTTAATGAATGCAAGACATAGATGGCTGCACCGTACGGCGCACAAGGCCTGGAGTGAGGAGCACTTTCCATGCTTAGAAAGGCATCGTTCAGTTTAAAAGAGTAATGCGTGGTCTTCAGTTTTGCCCGATCGCGAGGTTCTCTGCACGCATCAAAGGGTGCATCGTTGCAATGGAGTGAGGGACACGCGGCGCAATGGCAGATGCGAGAGAGGTGTCCATTAGTGGGAGCGACAATTCAAGATGGCGCGAGTGGTTCTAGTTGCTGTGGGGGACAACCAAATTAAGCGTGAGTTGTGTGAGTGAGTGAGAACGCCACTAAAGTTGGCAATTCCATGCGGACCGTCCTTCGTGAAGACCTGAAACTGCAGCAAGTTATGTCAAGGAGTGGGCGTCCCGAATGCCGACCTTCATGGTTTGTATAAAAAGTATCGAGAAAGGTTTTGGAAGATATACTTCAGTTATGGCTACAATGCCTCTCAAAATTCTTCCAAGTACTTCTTCCCTTGAGCATTGGCTCACTTTTATTAGTGGCTTTTCTACGACTTAAAGGCTCCCTGGTAGGCGGAACGTCCTCAATGGTACGCGTGCAAGCTTCTTTGACGACACTTAGGGTCCCATGGTGGTGGTGTCTTTCGAGGGAATAGGATTTCTAGAAAAAAGTAGTCTGCTGTTGGCAAGTCTGGGTAACTGTAAGGGGGTTGGGGAATCGTCGCGATGTCGTCGCAGAAGGTCTTCTCAGACACACTCGACTCTGCTCTTGGTCGTACGTTCAAAGACCTTCAAGGGACGAGTTTAGCGCAGATCAATCGCCAAATTTTCAGCGATAATGGTGTGTACACTGTCATCTTATATCAATGTCAATAATACGATCTGCGTCCATGAGCTCACTTAACAACCGACGGAGAGCTGAATTCAGGGCTTCAGGCATACGTCAGGGAAAAACTTACTAAAACGCGTTACTGATACTTTTTATGTACAAACTTTGTGCAACCCCAAGGCTGGCAGTCAGTTTCTAAGGTGATTTTGACCTGCAAAGATTCAATGAGTGGCCCTGTCTTCTCATGAATGGTGACAATGTTTGACTCTGCAATGTCCACGGGACATTCTGCACTGGAACGGAACGGCAGTCTCTGTGCAATCGCAGGCACCATCGAAGGACCATCGCGTTGGGAAAATGATGGCGGCCATGTTTGGGGAGATCAAAAGTGCGAACCTCACTCATGGTGTTCCAACGGGATCTGTGGTGATGGTTGAGTCGTACGAACATGCTTTGGGGTCAGCACTGCAACCAAATCGACCGGGAGAGGCTGCCTCTCCATGAAGGCGTCATCGCCCCCCCCCTGTCAGGGTCCTCTTAACTGAAGAGGAGTCTCTCGGTGACTTTGAAGTGAGCGGTGCTTCGCCGACCGGCATCGCCCCGCTTTCCCCTCCAACGATGCATTTCCCTTCTCGCAGTTTCCGGTCTCGCTCTTGCATTGAATCGACCGTCATAGGCGGCAGTCCCTACTCTGATGGTAGTCGCAAGATTTTCCAATTGTCATTTTCCGTCTCATCTCGTCGATCATCCGTTTGCCGTCAAGTCATCTGAATGTGGCAGTTTTCGTTTCGATTCAGCCTGCATAATCGAGGAAATAGAAGATTTAAAATTTCATATTCACGGGCACCATGTTTCGAGAAACCTCTACCAATAACACATCACCGTAGAAACACTTAAAATGGAAAAGGTCGATTATCGCCGAATCCGATCCATCGTTTCACACACTCGCCGACAACTTATGCTTCCACGCCTTTTTTTTTAGCTAAAACTGATATTTTTTCAATCGAGGAATTATAAAAATAACACGATCTTGAAGCGCATCAAACTTGATCGGTGGGCATGTGCGAGTACGCCATGCGCGAGGCAAACGGGGGCAAATTCTGGCCTCGCTGTACAAAAGGAGCCATTTTTGAAAAAATATTATTGCTACTTCAAATAAATATAATAATATCCTTATTACGAGAGAACTATTTGGTCTGATATGTTGCAAATTTTTCCTAAAGTGTGTGGTAAAACAATTATTATTAAACTAATTAACTGTGAAATACATAAAATGAAACTCGGGAAATTTGTGATAATTATCATTATTATAATATCCAGAATAGATGTATACAAATAATATGTCAAAGGGTTGTAGAATTTAAATTTCTCGAGGGCCGTGTGTGCCCATTTTAAGAGGCACTTCTTCTATGCAAGAACGCCGTTGAGCGGCGAAGTAACAGGCATGGATTAGGGTCTAAGTGAAAGCTCATCTAAAAAAATTTATTTCTGGCCTTAACCGCCGTACCAGAAATTTATTACGTCATTGGAGTCCAATACAAAAAAGGAGCTGTGATGAACTTATGTACGAGTACATGTTCATTGGTCGATATTGCTATTGGCACTGGACACGAAGGCGTGTAAATCTCATTAATAGCCCATACAAAGACACTCAGACACACGTACGTAAGATTCCCGAACAATTATCTCACGAAAAAAAGAGTTGAGTGCTTTAGTACATATGATGAAAGCCGTACATGATTGCACTACTCTTTAAGAGCAGGAATCTATCGATGAGGAGAGATGAAGTGTGCTGACCGCAATTTGAGATTATATATATGAAGTATCTTTCCAAAAAGAGACAGACTATCCGAGGAAATCTGATATAAAGAAGAAGTTTATAAAATATGATATCCGAGGAGATCGAATCTAAAGAGGAAATCTATTAAAAGCCAAAGTTCGAGGAAAATCTATTGTACGAGTTGAATGCGAATCGCCGTCCTCCGGAGATCAGCGAGGTCCAGCGAGGTCCAGCGAAGTCCAGCGAAGGCCCTGCCCGCTTCCTTTGGAGGGCAGGACAATTGTTCAACCGGGAGAGGTAAGGAGGCAAGGGGAGGCAAGTTCAACATTAAATCTAGTTTAAGAGCGTTATCTAAGTTAAATTTCAAGGGAAATCAATCGATCATTAAAAAGTTTTTAAAATAACAGTCTAAAATATTATCTTCTTAAATGCATTCATTGTTGTCTCAAGTGTTACAGATTAGATGATAATAATGCGTCGTGTCGCAGCAGACTTGGGGGGGGGGGGCATAATATGGTGGCGTGGTCAAACCGTCTGTTGCATATTGACATCGCCGGCATTGCATGACGTTACGTCCCATTCATCCCTCGACTCAATAATCCCCTCCTACACCCTGTCTCGCACTTCATCGTTTATTTTCCTTTCTGTCCACTTCTCCTTCTCCACACCCACATTTCAAAGGCCTCCAATGTACGTCTCTCCTCCTGCTTCAGTGACCACTTTTCCACGCCGTACAAAATCACACTCCATACAAAAGTTTTCACGAGTCTTTTCTTAACCTCCCTACTCAACATCCCCGTCATCAACTCCCTCCTCCTTGAGAAAGCCTCCTTGCCTAGCGCAATTCTTCTCCTTACGTCCCTACCACTTAAACCAGTGTGATCCAAAGCACACTTCCCTGGTACAAAACCCGTTCCACCTGCTCCATTTTATGAGTTAATTTTCAATTGTTTGAGGAAGCGCTGTTTGTCTCTAAAATTGCATAACTTTTATTCAATTTACATTTATTCTCATCGCATACTTATCGCATTGGCTAATGCGCTCAGCAGCCTTTTCATACCCCTTGGCTGACTGACAGCCTAGAGCGTGGTCATAAGCAAACCTGATTTTATGAATCTCCCAACAATTTTCATTCCTATTTCCAGTTATTCCCATGCCTCTTTAATCATTTTGACCAAATACATGTTGGAAAGCGCGAGTGAATATGCACACCACTGTCTTACTCCTCATTCTAGCGCTTTTTACTTCCATACGTTCATTAATTCTACCAATTTCACTCTATCCAACGCCTTCTCGTATTCCAGTAAACAAATGAAATCATTCTGATTACGTTCTATATCAAACTCTATCAGTCACCTTATTACTTGCTATTCTGTCCTATTCTACTGTTTTCCCTTCCTGAACACAAGTTAACCATCATCTGAATGATCTTTTGACCTCCTCTCCACCATTTTATTGATGATCCTGAGTACCACTTTATCTGCGTGCGTAATATAACTAATTGTTCTTTAGTCTTCACATGCGTTTGCCATTTTCCCCACATATTTGCTACAACTTAGCCCATAAAACCCTTCCTTTCTTTTTTCCCTGAACCTTACGCTTTACCACAGGATTTTATTTTTTCCCACGGCGTATTTTAGTTCATTTCCCTTAACTTTGCAAGTATATATTGCAAAAAAAATTAACTTTCCCTTTGACTTATCTTGGCAAGGTAAGTCCCAAAAGTAGTAGGACTGAGTCGATTAAAAACATTTGTTGCCATGATTGATACATTCCCTTAAAAGTCTTCGAAGTAGCACCATTGTACGTCCGCACACCGCTGTGCCAACGGGTCTTCCACGCTTCCTACGCTTTCTGGAAGGCGGCGCCAGGAATTCTGCTTAGCTCTCTCAAAAAGGCCTTTTGAAACGCTTCCAATCAGCCGTGGTGGGGTCCTTTCTGTTCGGATTGAAGATGGGGGAAGAGGAAGAAGTGTGGTGGGGAAACGTCGGGGCTGTAGGGTGGATGAGGCAGTCTCTTTCTAGAAGCTCTTGGCAGATCCGCGTGCGAGTTTCCTTTTGTTTCCGCCTGAGAGCACTCGCGGCACCATCTTCGCACATACACATGTTTCCGGTCGCAAGTAATTGTATATCATTTTTAGAGATGCCATGTTCGTCACAAACCATGCGAACGATTAATCTGCTCTCTCCGTCCAATAAATTGTAAGGTTTAACAAACTTGTAAGGTTTTAAAAAGAGACGTTTCAGGCGTCATATGGTGGAATATCATGATTAATTAAAATTGGCAATTTTCCACTAAATAAAAGTTGGCGGGAAGCCTTGTGTCCCCATCCCTTTCTTCACGGTCGATGTGGGAAGGCCCACGCTGCGAGACAACCCCCACCTCCACACCCCCACTCCTCGCCGACATTTGCAAGTGAAATCCCTACTCCACCCCTCCCTAAACCCTCGCTGGGGCTTCCCTCCCCCCCCGTCCCCCTTGGAACCATATACATGTAGACAGTGATCCCAAATATGTACTCCTTTTCGCACACTTCTTTGTGTATGGATATCTGCGCGCGGTCAATGACGGGGGAAACCCCGGTCTCATCCCCTTCTCCGCGGCCCTAGGAGATTGGCGCCGCACCGAGGGTTCACCCTCAACGAGACACCCCCTCCATCCAGCCACGAGGTTTTTCCGGACTGTGTTCATTCCCCCCCACCCCTTTCTCCTCCCCCGCACCTTTTCTCCCCTCTCATATGTCACCCACGTGGCCCACGTTCCACCTCCCCTCCCTCTTCCCCATTTTCCACTACCCTCTCCTTACTTACTTTTCAGCATATATAGTAGACAATGAGAAATGGCTGTTACCAGAAGATGATGTAGTTACATCGAAGCCGGTCGTATTAATAAAAATTTTATTTTGTGAAAAATTGCCAATTTTAATTAAAAATTGTAAGGTTTTCATCACTTTTTGAGATTGAAAGGCGTTCTGAACGTTCGGCGTCTTCAACGTCTTCTCTACCCTCCTGAAACAACTTGTGTCACTGAAAAGCACCCACTCCGCCCATGGAATTATCACCATAAGCTGCATTGACCATGCCATGGGTCTCTTTTCGAGTTTGCCCAGTTTCACGCAAAATGTGATGGCGTAGCGCTGTTCCAATAACCAGTTCATGACGGAGCGTAACGAGGTCACGTTATTGAGGCATCGTAAACGAACTCCACACTCCGCAAAAGGTTGGGAGCCAACTGCCACCGGCTTCCAGCCTTCCCTGTAACTCCCATCCCTCGAACCCAGCCAGAGAAACCGCCGTCCGTCTAGTCGGGAAAAATAATTGCTACTACTTTTGAGACAGACTTTGTATTTTCCATGCATAGGCTATGCTACTGCCAGAAACGTATTCTCTTTCTGTGTCTCTCCTTGCTGGTATAATGTCTTTACTGTATAGTTAATCTGTGTATTCCTTCACTTCATGAATATTTCTGGGTTTTATTAATAATTTTCTTGCTTAATCTTTGATAGTGTGCACGGATTTTACCATCTCACTTCCTGACTGTGATTTCATCTTTCACCACCCTGGTCTTACCTCACTCTACCTGGCTGACCTTCCCATATCTTTTTACTGTGCCTTTCTCCACGGTTCTTTCCCCTATTTTTTCCCTCAGTATATTCGTAATCTCAATCACCAAACTTATTTTAGGCTTTTATTCTTTCATTTTCTTTTCTCATCTATTTTCCTTTTAATTGCTTCATCAGTACTAAATAATATGAATCGGCTCCTGGGAAACTGCGAATAGATCACGCTTTTCCTAAACCTGTCTAACCATAATATAATCTAACTGATAAATTTTTAAGTCCCGAATACCCATTCATAGAGATTCAAAGAGTTTGTTATTGTTAACCCCCGTCTCCTGCAGAATTCAATTGTTTTCTCCCCGCGTTCATTCCTCGTGCCTAAACCGTTGTCCCCCACTTCATCATCATCTCTTCCTTTGCTTACCGTCGCATTCCCCTATCACTATCAAATATTTCCCTGCAGGAACACACGCGATTATATCCTCTAACTCATCGTACATCCTATCGACTTCTTCCTCCTTGTGGTTGCTCGGTGGCATGTATACCTGAACAATGACCAAGTTCGTCGGCTCTGCTTTAATCTCTACGAGTAAAATTCTATCAGTTGCTTGCTCTATATTGACTACGCTTCTTCCTACCCCTTTATTTAATATTACGGCAACTCCTCGTTTGCTCTTGTCCCCGCCGCTGTATATCACTCTATAATTGTCACTCCAGTAATCCCCGCTATCCTTCCATCTCACCTCGCAGAGACCTAAAACATCTATATTACCTCTTTCCATCTCTCGCTTAATATTCTCTAATTTGCCTGTCCTCAACATTGTCCTGACGTTCCATGTTCCTATTCTAACTACTTTCGTCGTCTTCTGTCCTGCTGCTGTTATTTTTTCCCTGCAAGGGTTTCGTGGGATGACGACCGCGGAAGCCTTGCCTCCCTCGCTGCCGGGCACGACACACGGCCGCTTGGGCCGAGTCTCGCAGTTGCCAGGACGACTTTGCAGCATGGCGCGATGGAGCGTTCGCTTGAACAGCGATACGCCATCAAGTTTTGCGTACAACTTGGAAATAATGCAACCGAAACATTCATCAATATCTACTCAATACCCAGGAAGCCGCCAAAACGGCGTGTGGTGGGGGGTGTTTGGGCGCCACCCACAATTAAGAAAAAAACCGTATACATAAGATGCAAATTTATACAGTCCACAAACAAAACATGGTATACATTCTGGCAAAAACTGTTACACCCCACAAACATGCAAACACAAAAACTACCGGATGAAGTTTTCTCGGGTCTTCCACCGGGTCAGGGGTTCCATGTTGGCCTCATGGACCCCCTGACCCGGTGGAAGACCCGAGAAAACCTCATCCAGCAAATACGCCGGGAAAGCACCAGATCTTACTTCACAAAAACTACCAACTAACATATACATGCACCTACAGATGCACCTGCTATCTTCGCAATATTTAATTGTGTTCCGACTTGTAAATTAAATGTTTTTAATGTTTCTAAAATGACTTCGGTTTCTTACTATTATGATTTTTGATTGTTCTGGGAAAGTATGAGTATTTGAATCTATCTGTACTGGAATCTATATCCTTTATTTTAGGTTTTTGGTCTGATCTACCTAACTAGTGTGGGGCCCACTATAATTCCTTTAGTGTCATCGTTAAACTCGTAGGTTTTGAATTTTTGTAAAAGTCTAAGTCTCGCTTGTTCTGTTCGTATCCCAAGTGGCTCTCAGCCTAAATCCCCTAAGAGACCTGTCACACTCGTGTTCTTATTATAACAATTTTTAAAGAATTTGGCGGATTTTCTCTGGACTTTATCTAATTCTTTTTACTTCAGATGCTTCAAGAACTCCGGCAACAGCCAGAAATTTATTTCCACTGTACCAGATTCCTTTTTACAATCTAAACAAATTACCAACTTTTTATCCTCTACCTCTAAATCTAAAGTGGAAAAACTCGTCAAAAGTGGAGTCTTCAAATCACAGTTTTGGGACCCATCGACCATGTATATCAAGTAAACAGGAAGGAAGTTCAAGGAAAGGATTAAAGAACGTAAGCATTGCTTCAGGAGGAATGATTGATATTCTTGGTTCGCCAAACACCCACTGGACAACCAACAGACCAATGATTTCGCCCCTTAACTTCTCCACTTTGAAAGCAAAAGGGGCTAGGCTAGGAAGATAGGAGAAATTTTTAAGAACTGTGGTGGAAACAGCCCATTAGGAATGGCATAATGTTTTCCTCTCACTCGTCTCTCCAAAACGCATGGGTCTTCGGAAGTTCGGAAGAACCCATCCGACGAGCCACGCTGCCATTTTCCCGCTTCCCGCCACCCTTACTCTCTCTTGAACTTCCCAATCGGCGGTCGTGGACGGTGTTTATACCCAACACATCCCTCTCCCATTCTCTAACCTACCCCCACAGCCATATGTGTATACCTGTTTGGATTCAACTTTTTTGCCTGAAGATGCTGCACCGCAGTGAAAACTAGGGCGCATTAGGGATTATTTTCAATGTGGTGTTGCCAAATTTTGTTTTGACATTATTCATAAGTTTATCGGTAGCAACTTTTTTCCTGACGTATGCGTGAAGTGCTGATATCAGACCTTCGGTTGAATGTGATCGTATGATCGCAGATATCGTATAATGACATTGATAAGAGTGTGACAGTGCACACACCATTGTCACTGAAAATTTGGCGACGCAAAAGATTTGCGCTAAACCCGTCCCCCCGAAGGTCTTTGGACGGACAACCAAAAGAGCAGAGTCGAATGTCTGTTCTTGCGAAGACCTGCAACGACATCGTGACGATTCCCCAACCCTCTTACCTAGTCCCCCCCCCCGACTTGGTGACGGCAGACTACTATTTTCTATTTCTAAAAGAGAAATTCCTTCTCCAAGGACACCACCATGGGACCCAAAAGTGCCGACACAAACTTGCACGCGTACCCTTAAGGACCTTCCGGAATCCGCCTATCAGGGAGCCTTCGAGTCGTGGAAAAGCCGTCAAGGAAAAAGTGTGTAAAAGTAAGTATGCTGGAATGTGATTGATGCTGGTTTTTTATCCGTCTTTTATGCCCATTCTTGAGTGATCTCTGATTGGCCAATTTTTTAGTGGTCTCCATGGGTGCTCTCTAATTGGCTGCTGGAGTCATCTGGTTGAAGACGCGTTTCCAGGCGCTGGAGAGCGTGTAAAATGTCTTCTATATCGAAGTTGTTGCATTTCTTGTGAATTTCTATGGCTTCCCGAATGAGTCGCAGGAAGTAACGGCTTTCTTCCCAAGAGCACTTGAGCGGAGGCAGCGAGAGACAGAAAAACCAGCATCGATCTATTCTGACCCGAACACACCGACTGCAACGCCGGCGAAACTGTTGTCCCAGAAATACGGACCGACGCGGACTAAATCCCGTAAGATTTAGATCTTCAACATGTGCACACCGCGGAATCCTTCAAAAGGAATGGGAATATTTTTTTTTCATTTTTATTAATTTTTTATTGAAACTAAGGTACTCCTGGATTGAGGCATATTTTCATCGGGAGCGACATTAGACTGGCATTTGCCCCTCGAAAACGAACACTGCCCCGGCACTTGGCGTACGACACACCAGTCTTCGGCAAATCGAGGAAAACCTCGGAAAGAAATAGAATTGCAAAAGGCAGGCGTACCTTCATGGGAGTGCGTCGAAAATTCGCGAAAATCTGGAGAAATGGTTTCGATGGAAAATCTCAATCTCGTGTAAGCATGCACCAAATGATTACCTCTTTGCGGCGCACCACTTCTACGACGTGCTCGGAAATCAAGGAGTGGTTTTCAGGTTTCTGAGAAAACTTAGGAAAGGTCTGCTTCTTGGCGTCGAAGTAGATTCCGTTTCCCCTGGTTTTCTCATAAAGGAGCGTGTAGCTGAAATGAAGGAATGGATGCGAATTGAACGGTTGGCACAAAAGTACACACAAGGCAAGAGGTAATCGAATAGCTCACTTTCTTAATGTACAATGAACGTAGCTATTGTATTATGACCTCCATGTCATCTGATCACACTCTTAATTAATAGCTACTACTCTTAAATTTGATTCTTCTCGTGTATGCCCGTAACTGAGTGTTTAAGCACCTCGGTTATATGGAGACGTGTGGGGAATCTGCGCCGTTTTAGCTGTTAGCCTTCGGAAGTCATCCCAAGAATTTCTCTGGCGAACTTCCGGGATTAATTATGTCGAAGGACGGACGAAGGTGAGCGTATTCTCGGACCGAATCTTGACCCGATGTCACTGCGATAGATAGATAATAGACTTGCATGTACACTGACTCCCTCAATTGGAGTCATTGCTAATTAATTAAAGCACCTACAATCCCATATGAATAAAGCATTTGGGATAGGCAGTAAGATCAGAACAGGGGGGAAGTTGTACCTGTCTTCTTCCATCTGTAAAGGAACAGTCTGATACCCCATAGGGAAAATTTGGAACTTATTGCTCAAAATCCTTATAAAATGTCTTTTAGCTCTGATTCTGGATTATAATTACCTGCCTTAATACTGATTTAATATGCTTTCTATAGTTTTAGGCTCAACTTTGTGGAATTTCATGTTCAACATTTATTTTATTTATTATTTATTTTGTACCTCATCAGGTACCTAATGATGACGCCTAAGCGTTGAAACTTGTTGTACGATAATAAAGAAGAGTGGATGTAGACATTGTGTCCTTAATAAAATAAATACTGATTTAGTTTCTCAATATTTTACATTCAATCACATTGTTAAGTTTTCATGCTTACACAAAATGACCTGTATCTTTGCCCAAAATACAGACAGAGAATTAATTTTCCTACTTTTTAATATATATTTAAAATTTCTAATCAATTTTTAATTTAGTGCTGTTTTGTACTTCTCTAATTACAGAGATTGTCATATAAGTTAACTGACATACAAAGCATTTTACGGCGAATTTCAGGTGCTCGTTTGTTTTATGTGATTAGTGCACAAAAAATAGGTTCACAAGGACACACATTCTGAATTTTAATAAGAGGCTAACTAAACTCTTCAGTTAATTGTTGACTGCTGTTTTGCTGGGACGTGTTTTGGCTTGTCTTCGATTTCTGCCTGTACTGTGCAATTAATAATACTTATATTTCCGGCATTTGAAAAGGCTGTTGTTTTCTATCTTCTCCATCCCATCGTCTCTCTCTGTATGTCTCAGGCCGCCCGCTGCCTGCAACGGCCAGTCACATTCCCTGCTAGGTGTATCTGGGGGGCGGAGACCATGAGTTGCGTGCCAATCAAATAGTAGAAGCTCCCCTTCATCTTTTCCAGTCCAGCATTTCCTGTCTTGTTATGGTGGAGGCCAGCCGTATAAATGTTTTTGGTTCATTTGTATTCCCTTTTTTTTACATAGCAAACAACTTAATTTATTAGGGGAATTAGCCCATGCTTTGAATTCAGCATATATACAAATTGGCACGTCATTTGATAGATTTTTTACTGAATATCCTCCCTCCCCCACATCCTCCCTTATCACTTACTCTTCCCACTGGGTTCTTGCGCCCCCTGCCACACACCTCCGTGGTGGATCGCGGGGTATTTATGCCGATGTCCAACCTTTTTTCCTCCGAGTATTAAATTGTTTCCTGAATGATGCGTTCATTTTGAAAGTAATCGTGGATTGCAGCGTTCTTCCTGGATGAGGGCAAAGGGAATTATTTCAATTCGTGTCTGCAAGTGCACTCCCTCTCTCCGAAGAGGTTCCCTAGGCCCTCAACTTCCTCGGATTCATAACCCTTGATGTTTCGCTATTTCTTCATTGCACACAGCACAAACCGTTCTCGCTTCCTATGGCGACGCGACCTCTTGCACTCACTGGTGGGCACGGCCGAGGAGGCAGCCGTCCGTCACCATTGGAGAATACTCCGAGGGCCTCTCTCTGCAGGTCGGGTCACGACGACGCCACAGATAGGTGTGGCAACAATCGCGTTTCCCAGTCTTTATCTTTTCCTAAGGATATAGTTCAGCTATCAGTTTGTCAAGCTGAAGCGTTTGAAAGACGGTTTCGAGAATAAAAATAACAATGCGTAGAGTTCCGGAGATCATATCAAGATGAGATATTTGTAATTATGCATGTTCATTGCATTCGACATAGTCATGTCCCATTATATTCTGTCTTCGTTTCGCGTTGTACTAATTTTATGGCAGAACGGTTTTCAAATATTTATTGACTTAAAAATATGGTTCGAATATCGAAGCTCTTAAACAAACACCATATTCGAAAAAATTAAAGAAATTGTATCGTGTATTTTTTCAACAGATGGTAACGATAGAACAATGTGAGCATATTTTCGGCAATTTTACGATTCCATGTTAGCGTTATTGCGCCTGAACCAATACCCAGGGAGACATTGCAACGTGGCATGGGTGTTCGTGTTAATGTTCTTTTTGTGGACCGAACTTTTGTCTAGCCATTAAATAAATTTGCAGGGGAAAACGTGAATACGGCTATATATTTCGCCTTTTCTTTCATTTACCAAAGCACTTTTAATTTCTCTTTATCCACTAGGGAGGATAATTTACAAAATCGGGTGTGTGAATGCCGGACATTACTAACGCTCGAGCGGTTCGTTAAATTGCAATATGTGATGCGAAACCTCTTGTTAGGTCTTCATCAAGATTGGTGGGGAATTATCAACGGGGATTGTCTAAATTCGGATGTTATTTATCGTTTGCATAATACTGGTGGTATTTTCATCTTTTCACAGTCGGTCATAGTTCACATAACACAGTAATCAACCCGAAGGTCGGTTTAGTAGGTGATGGTAGAGCTCACCCATGTACTAAGCCCGACGGCATGTGAATATTCACACATCAGGGTAGGGGGGCCAGTTCCTTTCCCTGTGCCGGTTATGGTTTCCCAGGAAGATCTGGTACCCGAAAAAATCAACTAGCTTGGGTGGAGCTGCAGGTGCCCAGAGTGTCTTTCCCGGGACCCTCCGTTCAGTAGTCCAACTCTCTACCCCCTGGACTACCGCGACCCTCATAGTTCACATACGCGGCAATAAACATATCGGGGAAGAAGATTGACTATGACCCGACCTTGTCCTACGTGGTGCCGCGCGAAGCGCAATTGACGAATTGGTGAATTGACGACAGCTACATAACACCCCGCAAGCTGCCGCAATGGCCTGTGGCGGTGAGTGTTAGGTCACCACCCGTTAAAGAGATTGAAATCACATCCAACACCAGCAAATTCATGGCAATTTACACCCACGCAGGCATATATGTATACTATTCTCGCAAAAACCTTTTTTAACTTACGCGCATCCAAAACTTATACTGTCAACTAACATTCTCATGCAACTACGAAATGCCTTATGTCTACAGAACGTTTAATCTTGTTCTTACTGGTAAACCAAATGTCTTTGCCATTTCTAAAGTGACTTTGTTTCCCTGGTATTATAATTCCAGATTGTTCTGGGAATGATTGAGTATTTGGATCTATCTGTATTGGAATCTATCTCCCTTATTTTATCATTGTGGTCTGACCTACCTAAACACTGTGGGAGCCTATCATACATAATAATTCATTTGGTGTCATTGTTATACTCGATTGTGCTGAGCATTTCTAAAAGTTAAAGTCTCTTCGCATCTAAAGTGGCTCTCAGCCAAATTCCCCCGAAAAAGGTATGGCACAATTGTCTTCCCATCGTAATAATTTTTGACGAATGTGGCGGATTGTCTCTGGACTTTATGTGATTCTATTTGCCAAACTTTCTCCCAAGGATCCCAAATATTTACGGCATATTCCAGAGTAATTCCATTCTGGATATGCATGTGTTTATATTCTCTTTTACGGGTGGTGACCTAACACCCCCCGCCACATGCCCTTGCGGCGGCTTGCGGGCTATTATATAGAAGAATGAGGGCCAACTAGTGCGAAATAGCACCTCTTTTGCTTTCTCATAACATTTCCCCTCCACCCGTTTAGTGAAGCCGAGTTTCTTTAAATCGCATATTATCCTGATTTGTGCTCCCCATGAAAGGGGGAGGTGGCGTTAGGACTATCCTCAAATATTTGATCTGATTCCAAGAATGTTCCCTCCGAGAGATTGTTGGCCCCTCGATTGAGTGGCTCTCCTCGTCGGCGGATTGAATGGGCCACCTCGCACAATGAAATCACCGGACCGTACGCGCTCGCGGAACTCGAGACGCGCATCGCTTCTGCGCGGCGATACAGGAAACGGAAGTGACGTTGCGGCCGCAGCGAATCAGTTATCTGTTGCTGTTTTGCTCCCTCCCCCTCTCGTGGCTATCTTCTAGAACCACGCAGTCGGCCACCCTCGTGTTTCATTATAAACTGACCCCGGCGCGCACAGCCGGCATTCACTCCTGAGCGCAGAAATGCGATATCGACGCACGTCGCGGAACTAGAAAACCGCTCCTCGGTGTCATTCCCAACACACTGTCCGATGTGCCTCCCCCTACCCATCCCACTCCATTTACAATCCCCCTTCTCATTCCCACTTTCATTCTGCCCCACATTCATATCCTCCCCTCTCCATCTCTTGGTCCATTCACTCGTTCACCTCTCTCTCTCGGCAGCGCTGCCCATCGTCCTCCTCCTTCCCACGGACAATACGGGATAGCGACTGCACGGTCAGAGATAGGCAAAATCCACTTGCCGCCCCATTGCATCTAGGAAATAATTAGTTTACCTAACTCACTTTCGCTAATCTCGCGTGTGTCAAAACCCTTCCCGCATGGCCACATGGGACTTGAATTTAGTGCTCGTTACAGTATTGCTTGTCCTGCTGTGCTGTTTTCAGTATTCTCCTTCCATCCCATCGTTTCTCTCACTCTCCCTGGGGGGGGGGGGAGCAGGCGCCTCTCGCCGTCCGCCGCTTACCCACAGCGGTGTGCCACATTCCCTACGTGTGATTCTAGGGGCGGGGACTATGAGTTGAATGTTCATATAATGGTATACAGGGTTCGTCCGGAAAATAAGTGTACTGAGCTCAGGAAAAATAATTGATTACACTTTTACATATCTTAAGCTAATATTCCTCAAAATAGGACCCTTGTGAGTCGATACACTTGTTCCAGCGGCGTTCCCATCCCTGGAACGCTCCCGCGAAGGCATCATCGGGAACCTCTCGAAGACACGTCGTCACGGCCTCTTTGACGGCGTCCAAAGTCCCGTATCGCGTTCCTTTCAAACTCCTCTTTATCTTCGGGAACAGAAAGAAGTCCGGTGGTGGCAAGTCCGGGCTGTAGGGCGGGTGCGGCAGCGTTTCCACGCCAAGCTTGGCCAAGAAGTCCGACACGACAAGCGTGGTGTGAGACGGCGCATTGTCATGATGCAGCCGCCAGATGTTTTTGATCGCTGGCCGGACGCGGGCGACTCTCTTTCGAAGCCTGTCGAGCACTTGGACGTAAAATGCAGCATTTACAATTTGTCGTTCAGGTACAAATTCGTAGTGGACGACTCCCCTTTTGTCAAAAAAGACAAAAAAATCAGTACACTTATTTTCCGGACGAACCCTGTAATTTCCCCCTATTACTTTTTAATTCTGCATTACCTGTCTTGTTTTGGTGGAGGCCAGTCGTATGATTGGTTTTGGTTCCTTTTTATTCCCTTTTATCGCATAAAAAGTAACTAATTTATCAGATGAATTAACCCTTGTTTTGAATTTTATCCAGCAATAATACGAATACGTACGTTATTTGATAGTTTCTTTACTGAATATTTTTCCCTTTCCCCTTCCTATCCCATATCCTCTATATATCTCTTACCCTTCCCACCTGATGCTTGCACCCCCTGCCACACACCTTTTCGGTGGATTTGCGTGGTATTTATGTTCATTAATTTCCAATCCCCCTCTCTTCAACCTCCCTTTACATTCCCCGCTTTCCTCCCTCTCCTCTCATCCATGTGCATTTCACTCTCATTCCTCCTACACCCTGCTTGCACGCGGACTGCATTTGTGTATGAAAGACTTCTAGATGACGTTGTCAGCATTTCCAAATGTTTCTCCGCTATTTCCCCACGGGAATGGCGAATGGCCTCCGATGTCGAGAGGAGCATTCCCACACACGTTTCACGACTTCGATCGTCCTTGTTTCCCGAGGTAGAAGCTAGACTAGTACCGTCGAATCCATTCAATTTCGCTCGACGATTTTCGCGATGTTTTCCCTATGACCGCCGTTATACAAATAATATATACTCGTAATACATCTAACTTATCAACGAAATTTAAAAATAATGCGGTCGGGTGCAGTTATTCCTTACTCCGAATGCTAAGACCATTTTGTTTACTAATCTGCCTGTTACCACGAAACCACTGAGGTATTCGTAAACTGAGATTGCCCGAGAATATTTAGCCTTCAATAAACTTTTGGAGGAAGAGTATTTCACTTGAAAACACTTACACCACACAGGGAACTAATATAACAAACGTCGAATCTGTAAAATACGTGGGTGCAAAGATAAGTAAGGATATGTTCTGGGGTAAACGCACACGTGAAATTTGCGAAATAGCGCATGGAAAGTTAGGATTCATGAAAAGGATACTTGGGAATAGTAATGAGAGGCTCAAGGAGATATGTTATTCCACGTTAGTCAGCCGCCACTTTGGGCATACTGCGAGTGTATGGTATCCTCATGAAGTAGGCTTATTTTTGGAACTGGATCGAGTGAAACGTAGAGCAGTTAGGTTTGTGGAAAGTTGTTATGAACTAGACGGCAGTGTCATGACAATATTGAAAGTAATAGAATGGGATCCACTAGATGACCGTGGGCTTAAATACAGGTCAAATTCCCTGCGTAAATGTGAGTGAGGTTAGTTATCTGAGGATGTTAAAGGCATATTACAGGTACCGACTACCAATGGTAGATTCACGTTCGTCAAAGAAAGGAGATAGATGGCGGGACGGATAGATTTAAAATGTTTTTTTCCCTGTGCCAATCGTAAATTATATACATTATTATTATTAGGTAATCTACCGGTTAAGGTAGGTTTTTGGATTGACACAACTATTAAATAAACATTTAATAAACATCCTAAATAAACATAAACAACCTCCAATCTACGTCTATCATCCTGCTTCAACGGCCACGTTTCCGCGCCGTACATAGCTACGCTCCATATTAGAGTTTGTACGAGTCTTTTTTTAACCTCCCCACTAAACGTCTCCGTCATCAACTCCCTTCTCCTTGAGAAAGCCTCCTTGCCTAGCGCAATTCTTCTCCTTACGTCCCTACTACTTTGACCGTATTGGTCCAAAACACTTCCGAGATATGTAAACTGTTCTACCTGCTCTATTTTTTCCCCTCCTATTTTAATGTTTAGCTTAGCCTTTTTCTTTCTGAAAAATCGCATAACCTTTGTTTTATTAATAATGATTATCATCCCGTATCTATCGCACTGAACCTCCAATACACTCCGCAATGCTTGCAACCCCTTGGCTGACTGAATAACTAATGCTTGGTCATCAGCATACCTAACCGATTTTACAAATTCCCCTCCGACTTTCATTCCTACCTCCACTTCTTCCCATGCCTCTTTAATCATTTCCTCCACATATATATTGAAAAGCACCGGTGACAATGGGCAACCCTGCCTTACGCCTCTTCCTAACACTGCCCATCCGGACTCTCCGTTCCCCATTCGCACCTGAGCAATCTGGGACATGTACACGTTGCGGATCAGTCTCCTGTCCCTCCAATCCATTCCTATTTTCCGCAATACACGCATTAATTTTTCCCAATTCACTCTATCAAACGCTTTTTCGAAATCTACAAAACAGGCAAATACATCCTGATTTATTCTATATTCCTCTCAATTAGTGATCTCATTACTGCAATGGCATCACGCGTACCTCTTCCCTTCCTAAACCCAAACTGATCATCCCCTAAGTGATCATTTGCCTTTCTCTCTATCCTTTTGTTGATGATCCTGAGAATAACTTTAGCTGCGTGGGATATCAAACTTATTGTTCTGTAATCCTGACATGATATAGCCTTTGTCTTCTACGTCATGTTCCTTTTCTATGTCTAACCTTGTCGGCCTAAGTTCTTTACCATACAGTGTTTCTATATATTCCTTCCATCTCTCTTGGATTTTTCCAGGTTCAACTATTATCTTACCCCACTTATCTTTAACTGTTGGCACAGATCTTGCCTTCTTACTTCCCGATAATAACTTAACCTTGCTGTACAGAGCACCAATTTCACCCTTCCTCTGTAAACTTTCCATATCCTGGCATTGCGTTTTCCACCATTCTTCTTTTGCTTTATTTGTGGCCCTTCTCAATTTATTGTTTAACTCTTTGTACTTCATTTTGCCTAACTCTGTGTTTACATTCTTCCATCTTCTTCTCTCATCCATTTTTGCGAGTATCTCATCCCTGACCGATGATATCCTTTTCACGTTAACGGTTCCTATAATGTCTTTTGCGGCTTTCGACATTACTTTTATTTATACAATGCCATTTTTCTTCGATAGTACTCAGCTCTTTACCGGCATCCTCGTTTTTCTCTACAGCCTGCTGATACTCCTTCCTTGGTAATCCATTTAATGCTTCTACATTCCATTTCCTCACTCGCCGCCCCTGCCTTATCTTTTTGAAACGGACGTTATATTTCATAACAACTAAATTGTGGTCAGAGTCTGCATCCGGTCCCGGGAAACGGTGCGAATTTCAGACACTATTCCTTAATCTGTGTCTAACCGTAATATAATCTAACTGATACCTTTTCGAGTCACCTGGAATTTTCCACGTATACCTACGCCTTTAGTGGTGTCTAAACCATGTGTTGGTGATGACTAACCCCCGTCTCCTGCAGAACTCAATTGCTTACTCCCTGCGTTCATTCCTCGTGCCTAAACCGTTGTCCCCCACTTCATCATCATCTCTTCCTTCGCCTACCGCATTCCAATCCCCCATCACTATAAAACGTTTCCCTGCAGGAACACACGCGATTATATCCTCTAACTCAATGTACATCCTATCTATTTCTTCCTCCTTGTGGTCACTCGGTGGCATGTATACCTGAACAATGACCAAGTTCGTCGGCTCTGCTTTGATCCCAACGAGTAAAATTCTATTAGTTGCTTACTCTATGTTGACTGCGTTTCTTCCTACCTCTTTCTTTAATATTACGGCAACCACTCGTTGGCTCTCGTCCCCGCCGCTGTATATCACTCTATAATTGTCACTCCAGTAATCCCCGCTTTCCTTCCATCTCACCTCGCAGAGTCCTAAAACATCTACATTACCTCTTTCCATCTCTCGCTTAATATTCTCTAATTTGCCTGTCCTCAACATTGTCCTGACGTTCCATGTTCCTATTCTAACTACTTTCGTCGTCTTCTTTCCTGCTGCTGTTATTTTTTTCCTGCAAGGGTTTCGTGGGATGACGACCGCGGATGCCTTGCCTCCCCCGCTGCCGGGCACGACACACGGCCGCTTGGGCCGAGTCCCGTAGTTGCCAGGGTTCATATTCTCTATAGTGCCCATCATTACATTCTTGGGAATGATAATTGAGGTTGTTTCCCGTTGCCTTCCTCAATAGTGTTTTTTACGCGACACCATCACTTAATGGCCGCCTCACTGAGGAACAGACGCTGCGTGATCTACCTTTCGTCTGGCTCCTAACCTTCGACCTATATGGCATGGGTGACCCTACCAAGAGCAAGTATTATTACTCCCGCCAGCACAGCTTTAGAAACATTAAAAACATTTAATTTGCAAGTCAAAACAAAATTAAAAGTCGCAAAGTAATTAGGTTTAAATGTAGGTGCATGTGTATGTTTGTTGGTAGTTTTTGTGTTCGCATATGTGTGGGTTGTAAGAGTTTTTTCATGAATCTATACCATGTTTTGTTTGTGGGCTGTATAAATTTGTGGCTTTTGTATGCGGTTTTTTAGTAATTACGGATGGTATCCTAACGCTACACGCCTTTGTGGTGGCTTGCGGGGTATTAAGTAATTGTAGAAGGGTACCCGTGCAAGCTTCTTTGACGCCACTTATATTCCCATGGTGGTGGTGTCCTTTGTTGGAGGGAGGAATAAGAAAAATAGTCTGCTTGTGCCAAGTCGGAATCGTCCAAAAAGATCCGAGAGGTCTTCTTCAACGTGTTGCAGAAAGTGCAGCAGACTGTCATTGTAGCAGTTGCAGTGCGACTACGCTCTTTTAGTCGTCCGTCCAAGCATCTTCGGTAGGGCAAATTTAGCGCAGATCTTTCGCATCGCCAAATTTTCGTTGATAATGATAGTTTATTCACTGTCACAATCTTATCATTGCCAATGCAATCTGCGATCGTGCGCGCACTCACCGACTCGGTCTGAATTCAACACTTCAAGGCCACGTAGTCGTCGGTTTTCGACGTCGACGGCCATCCAGCGCTGAGCTCGTCCTCCACACCCTCTCTGTCATTTTTCAAGAGCTTTTCACCTATAAACTACAGATTGTGACTAGCTTTCATCCTTGACCATTCAAGACCAACGTCTCCGTACCCGATTTCCTCAGTCCAACACAAAATTCACTTTTGAATCTACCGCTGGTATATCGTTCGCTGCATTTTGCGTTTGCACCGAGTCACCCGACAGGGTTGTCCACTGAAAGCACACACCAGCCTGGACGGACGGTCGCAGGCGATTGGCACATGTTGAAGGTCAGATCCTTTACCAACGAACCTGTACAGTGCGACACGCAGTCACGCAAAGAGAAACTTGTTCCCGATACTTTTTATACAAGCATTGTATTTCAAGATGCGGAGGCGCTTAGACTACACGAAGGCGTGCGGCAAATTTGGCGGAGTTATGCAGGTGGTAAGGTTGACCCGGGGAAGGATGATAATTCCGCAGCATCTGTGTATTGGAGTGAGTGAGAAATGGCCTGTCGAGCGGACCGATCAATTGATGCCTACGTCTCCCTTCCTCCATATCATGTCCAGGACGGCTGGACCTGTACCGCACCTAGAATATCTCACAGATGCCAATAATGGCCTCACAATGCGGGAATGGCGACGAGCGAGGCCGTCGAATCGCAACACACCCACTGTGATTCCACTACGCGGCGGTGGTTGCATTCTTCCCCAGCACCCCCCCCCCCTTTAGTCTAAAATTTGAACCTTTTATGAATTTCAAACGTTTTATAATAATATAGGCGAAAACTCTTGCAATTTTCCACTTCATATAGATTTATTTTCGACTATATACGATAAACTACATAATTTTCAAGTGGAGCTTTCACAGTTCAGATTAATATATATAACTTTGACAGCAACACACATAAAAGGAACACTCACACGTTATCTCTTGATAATTTCGACGGAATTGAGCTCCGTCTTCCTCAAATGATTAGTTAGGACGCACTAATTAGTTAGGAGTCCTAACTAATCTTCTGAGGAAGACGGAGCTCAATTCCATCTACATTATCAAGAAATAACGTTTGAGTGTTCCTTTTATGTGTTCTCATATTGTGTGTTGGTGTCAAAGTTTTTTATTTAACACTTCCGTGTTACTTTGAAGAAATCGTCTAAATATATGGTAAAAATAGGAGGTGGGAGAACTGGGATCTCCTTACGTCCTGTGTCGGGTTGTGGTCGATTCACTCCGCGGTTGCAGTGAGTGGGAGGTAGGTCGGTGTCTACCTGCGATGGCTTGGGATTATGCCAAGCTGTGTGAGGGACTGTCCTTAAGGAAGGGTCTCTCCGTAGGGTTGGGAGGGGGAAAGGTCCGTTCTCCGTCGGTGTTAACCCCGGTTGTTCTTCTGTTGGTCTTCGAGGTGACGCCTTTGTGATGGAGAGGCACACCGTAGGGAGACGGACGCCATAAGGATCCCAGGTAGGAGGGAAAGATCGTAGCTATATCCAGACTTGTTTGGTATTACAGAGCAATAAGGCGCCTTAATGAAAAGACAACTTAAGTTGGATGCCTTTCGCAGTAGTCCTGCCATCTATGTAGCTAAGAATAAGGAATAAACCGATGAGGTCCGAATGAAAATATTTTGACATTGAGATAGCTCGTGCACACATTAGTGTGTAGTGGCATAATCGCGTAATGGTTCTTGCGTAATCCTGATCAATTTCCGTGCATTATTCATTTGGTGTAATAACATCATGGGCACTTGTAGTTATCGTGTACGATGTAGATACGTAATGGTGATTGGATCACAGGATTATGCAATGACTCAACACATGCATTTGTCGAGATTAAATGTCAAGCTAGAGTGTACGCCACAGGGTGCGACCACTCAATGTACAGGGTTTTTTACAAATTAATATTAGGTTTTTAAGACTTTCTTGTGTTTATTACATTTAACTTTCAATTATAACTCGAATGAGAGACCAATTCAAATTCCATTTGTCACACGGCACACATCGAGTCGATAGGCGAGTTCTTCCCAAACCTTGATCAGTGTGTAATTAGGAGTGTAATTGTTGCAACAACTGCTTCAATCCTGGTTCTTAAGTCGGGAAGTCGGGCAGGTCAGCTGGTAGCGGAGGCACAGATACACATTGTCCTTTATGAACCCCCAAAGGTAATAACCACATGGCGTGAGATTGGGTAAACGTTGAACTCTTAACTACAGATTCAGTACTTGCAAATTTTAAAACAAAACACTTTCTGTTCACTAGTCCCCATCCATGCTACTAGTGCTTTCTAACGTACGACGGAGGAAACAGTGCATACACAGTTGTGCCAACAAAACGTTTTGAGTTGCTCTTTCATATAGTATGATGTATAACTTATAATTCTAAGTTAAATGTTATAAACACTGAAAGTGTTAAAACTCCGATCATCATTTTGAAACTCCCAGTAAATATGGAGAATCGTCAAGGATGCGACATAGTTCGAGTCGCTCTCAACAATGGTTTTTCTTTATAATAATGGTGACCAATTAGAAAATCCCTTTTCCTCTTTAACTCCGACAAATGTCCACTCCCTGTAAAAATACTCTACAAATTAAAGTTTAAATTATTCTTTCCTCAACATCCTTACTCACCGTCCCTTTCATCCACTCACGCATCCTTGTGAATGTTCCTTTTCCAAGTCAATTCTTCTTATGCCCTAATTGCACGTTCTTTTGTCATCTTGGTCCAAAGCACTTCCAAGATGCGTAAGCACTTCCACCTGATCCGTAATTTTAGCCATCCTATTTATAACGTTTCATGTAGCCTTCCTCTTCCACGAAAAAGTCATGACCTACGTATTATTTATGTTGATTCTCATCCCAAACCTATTACTTTGATTTTGTTGTTTCCTCAGCAATAGTTATAATTCTTTGGTTGAGTGGATAACCATAGGTTGATCATCATAAAATCCGTTTTTAGAATAAAATAGTTTTTAGATTTTGGTTCACAGCCGAATTTCAATGGGAGGAGAAAGTTTCAGCACAAGTAGCATCCAATCGGGTGTTGTGCATAATATTCGTTTAAAGAATCGATAATCGTGATATCTATTTATGTATTATTGATTATTTCCCTCGCTTCGCTGTACTCCATAGGGAAATCGATAAGAAACCGTTGGTCGAGGATGTCTGAATTTAGTTCGTGTGTCCTGAATTTAGTTCCGGTGTGAATCCTTGTGGCATGGCAATGTAACTAGGGGGAGGGAAGCAGTTCATTCCAATTGTCATTATTTTTCACGCCGACTTCAAATGAGCCGCTGGAATATTCCCATCACAACTGCTTTTCCTATCATGACGCTTCCACATCTGTGTTTGACGACGCACGCGTAATTTGAGGGAACTGGGGTCCACCCGTGCCTGGTTACGGCCCTGCTCTTGTAGCCACCCGAATGCGGCGATCAGCCAGCGTTGAGCCCTTGAATCACGGTGCGCCTTTCATCTTGAAGAAGTGCCGAACTGTGGGCATCAGATGGCGACCAGAAGCCATCAGATATGCGTATTTTTCATTGGAAGCCTTTCAGCGCCATATATCGGCGTACGAAGAGAAAACTGCGATCTTAAGATGGATTTTAGCGATTCTTAATGTGGGACATGTGTGTGTGTGTGTGTGTGTGTATATATATATATATATATATATATATATATATATATATATATATATATATACACATACATACATATATACAAACACTAAGATAATAAATATTACACACACAGAAACATAAAAGAAGGACACTTACAGTGGATATTTACGTTTCGACGGCACGGCCGTCGTCATCAGATCTGATGATGACGACGGCCGCGCCGTCGAAACGTAAATATCCACTGTAAGTGTCCTTCTTTTATGTTTCTGTGTGTGTAATATTTATTATCTCAGTGTTTGTGTGTTTGTGCGTCGCCGGAGAGCGTCATTTTCAAGATTATATATATATATATATATATATATATATATATATATATATATATATATATATATATATATATATATATATATATATTTTTTATTAGGTAATCTACCGGTTAAGGTAGGTTTTTGGATGGACACAGCTATCAAATAAACATTTTGTGACTCCCCACCTAGCAAACTAATCTATATCAGGTCCCTCTTCATCTCGGTGTACTTCTTTCCTCCCTTCATCCCGTCCAACATCCCTATCCTGTTCCTACCCTTACCTCGCTTGCCCAACATTCTCCCCTCTATTACCCTCTTCAACATTCCACTACCGCTCAATACGCCTTTCATCCATTTTTCCTGCCTCCATAGGATTTCTCTCAACAAACCCCTCTCCTCCCCCACCATTTCTAGTACTTCCTCATTTGTTTTCCTTTCGGTCCATTTCACCTTCTCCATTCTTCTCCATACCCACATTTCAAAAGCCTCCAATCTACGTCTATCCTCCTGCTTCAGCGACCACGTTTCCGCGCCGTACGCTCCATATCAGAGTTTTTACGAGTCTTGTCTTAACATCCCTACTCAACGTCCCCGTCATCAACTCCCTCCTTGAGAAAGCCTCCTTGCCTAGCGCAATTCTTCTCCTTACGTCCCGACCACTTTGACCGTATTGGTCCAAAACACTTCCGAGATATGTAAACTGTTCTACCTGCTCTATTTTTTCCCCGCCTATTTTAATATTTAGCTTAGCCTTATACATATATATATATACATACATTTATATATATGTACACACACATATATATTATTATTGAGTTTGGCCAACTATGGACCTCAATGACCTCAAGACTTCTGGTTTTTCTTCTTTCTTTCTTCCCAGGACTTCTTCATTTTCACCTCATCTCGTTCTCATCGTTGTTCTTCGGTCCACACCCTCTTTGTTTTTTGTGTTGGTTGGTCTTCAGTAAATCTTGTATTGTCTAACTTCCTCCGTCATTCCAATATTTCCCGCATCCCTCCTGGTCTCCTCTAACCATTCTGTTGTGTGTTTTAATTTTGAAATATAGTTGAATATTGTTTTTGTTAATCTATTTTCATCCAACCGCTTTAGGTGTCCATAGAATTTCAATCTTCTTTTTCTCATCGTATCTGTGATTTTCTCGGTTGTCCTTTATGCGTTAGATCCTCATTTTTTCTCCTAATCCAAATATTTTCTGTGTTTTTCAATGGTCCTAGGATTTTCCTCAAAATATTTCATCCTTTCCTCTCCAGTTCTCGCAGGTCCCATTTCTTCTTCACCGTTAGGCATTCCGATCCAAATGTAGCTTCGGGCTTAATGGCTGTGTTGTAATGCCTGATTTTGGCTTGGATGGATAATGTTCTTTTATTGTAATGATTTTGTGTAATTCTGTTAGCCAGTTGCAGTTTTTTTATGCGTTCTTTGTTTGTTTTATTGTCCAATCCGTTTGGTTGAATATATTCTCCTAGATATTTAAATTTATCAACTCTCTTGATTCTTCCATACTTTGTTTTCAGGTATTTCTCCCTATTGTGTCTGAGTTTTATATATTCTGTCTTCTCATAGGAGATCTTCAGTCCTGTTTTTTCCGATATTTCATATGACGTTTCCAGCATGACTCTTGCGTCTGTAATGTTTTGTGTTATCAAGGCTATGTCGTCGGCAAAAGGCTAGGTATTTCACTTCAAATCTTCCTTTCCCTTGCCCGATATTAATCCCTTTCACTCTCTCTCTTTTAAAGTGTTTTCCCATTATTTCATTATCTTGTCAAGTACTAAATTAAATAGTATTGGTGAGAGCCCATCACCCTGTCGAACCCCTGTCCTGACTTCAAATGGTTCAGAAAGTTCTCCTAGGATTTTTATTCTGGATTTGGTACCTATGGGTGTTTGTTCTATTAGTCTCCTGGTGTTGAAGTCTACGTCTAATTCATAAAACACTAAAAATATATATAACATTTGGACTGCACAATATAACTCGGAATAAAACAGATAACACGTAAAAGGACACTCACACTGTTGATTATTTGAGCTTTCGGCCTACTCCGAGGCCTTCTTCAGGTCAGACTATATGTGTATATATATATGTATATATGTGTATATATACATATATATGAATATATATGTGTATATGTGTGTGGGTATTTATATATTTACACATATAGTCTCTATACCCGCCGCCCCCATGCCGCCAAACGAGGAGACGGACTCCGTAAGCCACGTGGTTAACCTTGCGTCCAAACCCCTTAACCCAAATCTAACTTCCCTTTTACCCCCACCCCTAGAGTAAACCACTTAAGAATTCTCGCTGACGTACTGCATTTTTGCCGGAATCTCCGGTGGAAGGCTTTTTAGGAGGAGGACCCCTTCACAACGCCTTACAGAAATTCAAGCCGGCTTCAGCCCAAGAACCGAATTCCCTCCCCTCAAATCATCCAATTGAAATTTTTATAAACCTTCTCTTGTCCAGAATCGCCAACCCGTCTTTCCTCAAGTCCCTAAATCCTCGACCAAACCTGTCTCTTACCGAATCCTCAGAGCCAAGTAACTTAATGAAAAATCCTAACATCATCATTACTTCCGTAGATTAAGGGTCAACGGTTGTGGTCTTAAACAGATTAGACTACATAAGGGAAGCTGAAACACAACTCTCAGACACCTCTTCCTACCAGCAAATCCCCGAAGATCCAAATACCGCACTTCAGGAGGAACTAATTGAATTTCTTGGTGCCAATGGGCCAAATGAGGGTCTATCTCCTTCAGACTTAGCCCTCCTCTCCCCTCCCCGCCCGCGCACTCCTCTTTTCTATATCCTTCCGAAGATTCATAAGCCGGGTAATCCCGGTCGACCGATTTTATCCTCCCGTCACTCACCAACAGAAAGAATCTCGGCATTTGTAGACCACTATCTTCAGCCGATTGTCCAGGTCCTACGATCATTCACTAAAGATTCCTACCATTTCCTGGATAGGTTAAAATCTATCTCCCTCCCTCCAGATGCCGAAATTATTATGGTCACTATATATGCTACATTCTTGTACACATCAATTCCAGAATCGCCCAGGTATTAATATTAGAGGCTAATTGCCCCCTTTATACACATAATTTCATCCCCCTCCGCCCCAACAACTTCCATACCATCCCCACCTGTTTGAAAATTCCCGCGCCTAACACTACCCTTCCAAACCCCTCCCCTCGAATATCTTTTCCCCCCTTCTCATTCCATCCACTGCTTCCGGGCCCTCCTCTGCCTCAGTTCTGTTCCTAACTCCTCTTGAGAAAGGTGGTTGGACCACCGAAAATTCAAGACCCAGTGAGTCCCTCTTTTATGTGTTTCTGTGTCTGTGTTTGTGTCGACTAGTCCATTTACAAAATATTGAAATATATGTTACTTCACACATAGAAATAGATATTAGGAAAGGGGATAGGAAAAATTGTTTTTCATGTGTTTTCATATCCCCTTTCCTTATATCTATTTCTATGTGTGAAATAATATTTGTTCGCCGTATGGCGGGATTTCGTGTTTGAATGTGAGATATATATATATATATATATATATATATATATATATATATATATATATATATATATATATATATATATTCACTGATAAGTCATAAAAAACACAGAAACCAAAACACAAAAGAGGAAAAACTCACTGGTAGAGAAGAACTCACTGGAGAAAGGTGGTGGGACCACCGAAAATTCGAAGTACCAGTGAGTTTTTCCTCTTTTGTGTTTTGGTTTCTGTGTTTTTTATGACTTATCAGTGAATTTACATTACACGTTTGTGGGTTTTCCAAAAAAGTGTATATATATATATATATATATATATATATCACATGTTTTTGATATATATATATACACACACACGTGAATTATTTCATTTCCCGGGCTTGGAGAGTCCGATTGTCCAACTGTTTTTTATTATGTTGGTTTACATGCCCTGAAGTATGATAAAACTTTCAGCTGTTTTCATTGTGGACTTTCTTTGGGACAGCCAATAAGGTTAGACGTGTTTTATGAGCTCGGCGATTTTCGTTTGTTAAAATAAATAGATCAAAGAATTTGTGTAAAATTTTGTGTAAAAAAATGGAAAAAAGTCTAACAAAGTGTGTGAAATGTTAACAAAGACTTATGGTGAGTCTGCTATGAGTAAATCAAGTATTAACGAGTGGCATAAGCGTTTCCAAGAAGGCCGTGAAGACCTTGAAGATGACGAACGTCCTGGACGTCCCAGCACATCAATATATTCAAACACGAAATCCCGCCATACGGTGAACAAATATTACTTCACACATAAAAACCATAAACACAGTAATCAACCCGAAGGTCGGTTTAGTAGGTGATGGTAGAGCTAGAGCTAGGCTATCCTATAGGAGCTTTTCTGAGTACCGCGTTTGTGGAGTGCATGGTGTAGATGTGGAGGTATTTGTTGAGGGTAGCTATCGTGTTGCAAATCCGATGTCCGCGGATAGAGAGAGAGTTGGGAATTGAGCGTTTGGTGTGAGAAGGATGACTACTGGTATAGTGCAGATATTGTTGATGGTTAGTGGCTTTGATATGTACTTAAGTGGTGAATTAGTTATTGTGAAGGGAGATGTCTGTGTCAAGAAAGGTGATGGTGGAGTCTGAAACGGTAGAAGTGAATTTAACTGTGAAAGGAGAATTTAAGGCCAATAAAAAATTATCAAGAGACTCAGAGCCGTGTGTCCAGAGAATAAAAATGTCGTCAATGTAGCGGACCCAGAAAAGAGGTTGGAAGGGTTGCTGTGAAAGGAAATTCTCTTTATGGTGGCCCACAGTTTGGCTTACGAGGGCCCAATCTTTGTACCCGTAGCCATTCCTTTGTTGAATGAATCGGATTTCTCTGGATATTTATACATTTATTGGAAAAGTGTGGCGAGAAATTAATTTTAGAGATATAGAATTTAGCCAATTTACTTGTTTAAGTGCGAGTCTCATTAATGGACTTCCAGCCGCCCAATTTGATGAAAAACTTCCTGTAAATACAGTCACATGTTTTCAGTGCTGAAAATATAAAAAATTGCAATATTCGATGAAAATCAAATCGCTCAAAATTGTATGTGATTTGCCATTTTGAAGTTTTTGTTTGGTTCAGTTGAAATTATTGTGTGTGATATTGGAAATTTACGATTTTTCTTATTGAATCGGAAGAAATAAAATAATGATAATTCGCTGAAAATAGATATCATATAGAAAAAATATCATAAAGTGCTTATTTCTAATAATCACAATCGGGCTAAGTGCGTATTTGAAATAGCTAAAGAGGGGGGGGGGGGTGTTGACCTCTCGTGGGGCAACGCTGACTATGGAGGAAGGGTTTTGTTCGGGGCGCACACGAAAGTGTTTGCGACTAGGCAACCGATTATCTAAATGTGTGCTTTTGTCCAAAAGCAGATGTCATATGCGTCGGAGTAGATGATTTCTCATTGGAAGGCACGAGGATATTCGGAAAGTAAGGTCCGATTTCTTATAAAAGATAAACAACCGTAGATTATATCAAGAACGTTTGCCTTCAATTCCTTACCTCTTTCTCTATTTTTCTACATAGTTTACATTTTTGTCCAAACACTTGTCGTCAAGTTCTATAAGATTTTGCATGCTGAAGTCATGGAAGTCTACGGCCTGTGAGGATAAGCAGTCTTCAACTGTTTCTTTCACTTCGTCATCTGTAACGAAGCGCTCGCCACCGAGAAATTCCTTCAGGTAGCGGGACAAGTGAGAATTGGTCGGCGCCAAATCTGGACTGTTTGGTGGGTGGTCAGTACGGTCATAACGAATCTTTCCGTCCACGGCATTGACCAAATCGTCACTGATGGTCCATCATGGACATTCTCCCGTCCCTCCTTGAAAACTCTCACCCACTTACGCACTTTGCTGTCGTCACTCATCGCATTGAGGCATTATTACACTTCAATTACATGTCGATGAATTTCCACTTCTAAAGAAACGCTTCTTGCTGACGACAACAAACGAACATCACTGAACGTATTTCGCATGTCTCCGGGCTGATTAATTGTTAAAAACATTTTGAACTGACATCGTAGACTGCAGCACTTTGCAACAATACCAATGCAAATGCATCGTTTAACGCGCAAGGGATGCCGGGAGTCGGTGCGAATGCGAGTTTCAATGTTCGATAGACATTCGATCAGTCAAGGCGATTCGCACCTTACTTTCCGAATATCGCTCGTATTTTATTGAGAAACAAGAGTTTGTTATTGAAGGTATTGCAATTAGAATTAAGGACTCACCTTTACAAAACTAGATTACTTTTTCAGAGGACCTTCGTCATTTTCCATTGAATACTGTAGCAAATTTTAATGGTATTCAATGGAAAATAAATATTTTCCTAGAGAATGCAATAGAAAAAACTTTCCTGCATTCCAAGCGGATCGTAGCCTTAAAAAACGGACATTTCATGCTTGGGATTTTTCTTAAAGAAATCAAAGTTAAGTTGTTGACATGCATTTGCTTAATATTAAACGAGAGCATTGAAATGTTTCGAAATGCTAATATTTTTCGTTGCATTATGAATGTGTATACAGTCACAGAATCTCCTTCCCGCTTTGAACTTGGTCCTTTCGCGGACTAACCGTTCCCAGACTCACACGCGACCCTATTTCTTCTCCCGCAGGACCATGAGGTTGGCGGCTTCCTACGCCGGTCGCCTCGGCTTCACGGCCTGGAGGCGCAAGTCCACCCTCTTGGCGGCCGCAGCGGCCACGCTCATCTTCATCGTCTGCTTGCAATACTCCTCGTTCGGCGGCCTCAGCGTCTTCGGGCGATCCGAGGGGAAGATTGCCCCCCCTCCCGAGGACCTCCTCTCCCCAACCGAAGAAGCCCAGCAGGCCGCGTCCCTCACAGCCAACGGCAAACAGCGCAGGGTGCAGTTCGTCCTCAACCAGGTGGAAACCGGCGGTCAACCCCCTGGGGACGCACAGCCGTCCAAGTCCCCGCAGCCGGACGACCAGCAGCAGGCCATACGGCTACCAGAGCCCCCTGCCAGGGAGGACCTTGAGCACCGCAACCTGTTCCTGCAGCAGTACTCGGACGAGAAGCTGCGGGGTGACGGAGGGTACAGGGCCGGCGAGCAGCAGCCAGGGCCCACGGCCGACGTGGCTTTGGGCGAGGAGGCGGGCGGAGCGGCCAACGCCGCCTCCGCGTCCAAGCAGGTCCTCTATGTCCCCCCCCACCGCATAGTGCACCTCGACCTCAAGGGCGCCCCGCCGACGGCGGTCTTCATCAAGAGGATCCTGCCCATCCTGGTGCACCTGGGTGCGACGGGTATCCTCGTCGAGTGGGAGGACGTGTTCCCGTGGACCAGCATCGTGCCTCTGGCCGCGGGCAACGCTTATTCGCGCCAGGACGTGGCGGCTATCCTGAGCGCCGCACACGGGCTGGGCCTCGAGGTCATCCCCCTCGTCCAGACCTTTGGGCACCTCGAGTTCGCCCTCAAGCACCAGGAGTGGGCTGCACTGAGGGAGGACGACCGAGTCCCTACGGCCCTATGTCCTTCGCTCAACGCCTCCAGGACCTTCGTCGAGAAGTTACTGGACGAAGTGGTGAAGGCCCACTCGGATGCCACTCCCTCTGGGAAGCCGCCCAGGTACATTCACATCGGCTGCGACGAGGTGTTCCAGTTGGGCGAGTGTCCGCGCTGCCGATCCGTGCCGAGGGAGAGGCTGTTCCTTGGGCATGTCTCGCACGTAGCGGCCCACGTCAAGAACCGCTACGGCTCCACGCCTCTCATCTGGGACGACATGCTCCGGCACGTCTCCCCGGAGGCGATGAAGGAATCCGGGCTGGGGAATCTCGTGGAACCAATGGTGTGGGTGTACGCCGAGGACGTGTACCGTTTCGTCCCGCCCGGAGTGTGGGACAAGTACGCGGCCATCTTCCCGCGTGTGTGGGCCGCGTCGGCCTTCAAGGGGGCCTTCGGCGAGACCGTGTACGTCCCCAACGCTAAGAGACACCTGGACAACAACCTGCGGTGGCTGGATGTGATGGCCAGGGAGAACTCGAAGTTCCGGGGAGGCTTCCGCGGACTGGTTCTCACGGGTTGGCAGAGATACGATCACTTTGCCGTGCTCTGCGAGTTGTTTCCGGCGTCGTTTCCTTCGTTGGCTGTGTCCCTGCTGGCCGCTTCCAAGGGACACTTCAACGCGAGCCTCCGCAAGGACGCCCACGCGGCCCTGTCGTGCCCGGACTCGGGCCTGCGGGACCCGAGTGGCGGAGGCTGGGCCGACCTCAGCGGGGACCCGTTCCTCTGGGACCGCTTCTCGCGGTGCATCTTCCCCGGGGCCCTCTTCTTCCGCCTCACGGCTCGACTGCAGACCACCGAGAGGGAGTTCGCGGCCCTGACGGACGCCGTACACCATCGAAGGGGCTGGATGACGCCCTACAACGTGCGCCACAACTTTTCGAGCCCCCTCCGTGTGGAGGAGGAGGCGGGCGTGGACCAGCTGGCCCGGCTGCAGCAGAGTGTCGAGGCGCTGATCCGTTCGGCCAGGGACACCCTGGCCGACATCCTGGACCCCTACGCCATCGCCGAGTGGATCGAGCAGAGGCTGCACCCTATGGTCGTGGAGCTGGAGTCGATCGCGAGGGACGCGTCGGTGCTCAAGTCGCGGCGGACGTGGCCGGCGCGGCCGCTGCCCTACCTCGAGGATCTCCGCCGCTTCGGGGTGACAGTGCCACCGTTGCCGACCCCAGTGGTCGGCAACAAGGTGGACGGCGGGGAGGCGATCGAGGAGGGGGAGAAGGGAGACCAAGGAGTGGGAGAGAGACAGTAAGAGGGTGGGGAGTCGAGGATATTTCTCCCTTTAGGGGAGGAGGGATCTTTGATGTGCGTGTTCCCTTCTGCAACTTCACCGTTTCTTGTTTCAACGCTGTGTAGTGATAGCCAGGGGGAGGAATGACACAAAAAACATTATTGCACTGTATGCTATGTTGTGAAAAAGGAAAACCTTCCCTGGAAACATAGCTGTTCTCTGGCTTCCAGTAAGTGCAGAGTTGGCTGAATGTGGTCAGTTGTTAATAACTTGTTGAAGGCTCTTGTGCCAATCAACTGGGTGACATCATTTTTGTCAGTGGTAGCTCGGAGAAATCTGCAAAGTTATCACCCTAGAAGCACCCAAAGAAACCAGAACAGAGCTCCCCTCGAAGGGACTTGAACAAAGGTTTTCTTCCAAATGCATTTGATTTGAAAAAGTGAGGCAGGTTTTCAGGGAGTCGTTGGTTCCTGATTCGTCCACTGTCACCAGAGTGTGTTGTTTTGGCAAAAGAACTGTGGCCAGAGTGTTAATTTTCCAATGAACTCTGTTTGGCATCGCATTTACGTTTTGCACTTGAATAATAAGACCGAGTGTGAAACATGATTGTGTGTACAATCACAGAGGTGTGTGTACCTCATAATGAACTCCTTTTGGCTGTGATATGATTGTGTTACCAGAAGAGGAGCTTAATTGAAATAATAGTAAAGGCAAATTGTGTGTGAATTAGCTGGTGAGTGAAAGTTCGAGGATAGATTTGACAACCAATTTTTGTATTGGCTCAAGTCATATAAAATGTTTGGTGTGCAAGTGTGCTGCAGTAGGCCTTGATTCATGATTTATCATTTATCAATGGTGAGTGTTTCAATTGAAGAAGGGAGAATTGAGTATCTTGTTATACGTATTAATGGATGATCTGCAGTGACTAACTATTCCTTTATGGCCATCTTGGGTGTCCATATCCTTGATGAGTCTTGTGAGCGTTATAGCATTCTTGTCTGTCAAGTGGCCATGAAATATATATATCACCCGACATGTGGAAGTAATTTCAGTGACATGGATTATTTTTGAGCGGCTTGTCTTCCTGATGGAGTCTCAATCCCTTGATTATAGCATTCGTTATCATTACAGAACTAAAGAAACCTTTTTAAAGAACACATTTTATGTACATAGCATCACTAGTAATTTTAATGTTGAAAATGAAGTATTTTTTCTCTCACAAGTTCTGCTGAGGAAAAGTTGGAATGTTTCTACAATGCACTACCTCAGGTGCTGATGCTTAAGATTGATTTGTTTTCCCCAATAGGTGCATTTAGATTATCCTTCATCATCAGGTAACAATGTTCAATAATGAAACTTACCCAGGAGGTGTATTATATTGTGTGTAACAAAAGAAGGCCATGTGGTGAAACAAGTGACTTGTCAAATGGCTTCAAGAAAATGAGGAGAGGGCGATAGTGAACTACATTACATTCCCAAAGAAAATGCAATACTTTATGATGTATATATGATTTCACAGGGCAACATTTATTCAACTTCATTTCGTTTGGGAACCAAATATTATGCCATGCTATGTTGAGCCTTTTTGAACCTTGGGATTACAAGGTGGTGGTACTGTTGTGTGGTGGCCAGTGATCACTGATTGCAACCTCGTGTCGTAATGACATTCTGTGCACTGAAAATCTCCCTTTATAAACTAAAAATTATCCTGTTGACTATTTTCATGCTGTTGGAATTATATGGTAGAATAAAAAATTGAAATATTATGTACATATATGTATATATATATAAACCATTTATGGTGCAAATGACCTTAGCTGTCGGTTGCCTCCCATGAAAACTACTTCTATATAAATCATAAACACAGTAATCAGCTCAAAGTTTGGTTTGGTAGATGATGGTAGAGTTCACCCAGTACTAAGCCCAATGGCGTGTGAAGTTCACACATCGGGGTAGGGGGGCCAGTTCCTTTCCTGGGCGATGGGCCAGGTGATGTGCCAGTTATGGTTTCCCAGGTAGATCTGGTACCCGAAAAATCACAGCTTGGGTGGAGCTGGGGGTGCCCAGAGTGCCTTGCCCGGGAATCAAACCTGGTACCTCTGGTCAGTAGTTCAATGCCTAGCCATAGACTACACAGTTTCACTTTATGCATATACATTTTTTTATATATATCTAGCTTTGACATTGCTCCTCTTCGACAACACACAAACACAGAGATACAAAATATTCAACACACAGAAACACAAAGATTGGACCCGCGTGATGGTACATACAGTACCCTGTATCAGGGTGCTCCAGTCTTTTAAACCCCCTTTAAACTCCCTCCAAACTTAAAACCCTCCGGGCTGAACCAAGCCAACTGATTTCATCCAATGCTGCTCACATTTCCCCTCCCCCACCTTGTCTGCTTCCTGTAGGTCTCTTAACTCTCCTCCCCTCACCCTTCCCCTACACCTGTCCTCTCTGCTCTTCCCCAAGAACGCCATTCTGATGATGATGGTTGAGCTGTCGAAACATCAATACATACTGTGAGTTTCCTTTCTTTGTGTTTCTGTGTGTTGAGTATGTTGTATCTGTGTGTTTGTATATATATGTACACACACACATTTAAGCTAATATATATGGTGTATAACCTTAAATCTGATGATTACTCACAGATAGCAAGAGTAACCTATTAAGTTATGATGGACATGCCATTCTTTTTCATAGAGCATATGCAAGAAGCTCTACTTTAATTTGAAGAAATCAGCTGCCAAAGCACATCGAATGCTTGTGGAAGCCTATGGCAATAGTGATTTGGTTGAAACAGTGTGCAGAGATTGCTTTTGCCAGTTTAAAGATGGCCATTTTGGCCTGTGAAGAGTATGAAAATCAGCCTAGGAAGGTTAGAGACCATCAATTGCAGGCTCTTTTGGATGAAGATGAAACACAATCCCAAAAAATACTTGCCGAGCAATTGAGTGTTACTCAACCAGTCATTTACATGTTCCTACGTGCCATGGGAAAGGTTCAAAATTTTGGAAAATGGGTGCCACATGAATTGAACGATAGACAGATAGAGCAGCGTTAAAACACATGTGAAATCTTGCTTGCCTGACAAAAAAGAAAGCCATTCTTCCATCAGATTGTGACTGGTGATGAAAAGTGGATATACTTTGAAAATCCCAAATGCAAAAAATTGTGGGTTGATCCCGGTCAACCATCAATGTCGTCCGCAAGACCAAATCGCTTTAGCCAGAAGTTGATGCTGTGCATTCATGGGATCAGCAGGATGTCATCTACTATGAACTGTTAAAACATAGTGAAACTGTCAATGTCCATCATTACCACCAACAATTAATCTCATTTCACCATATTCTGCATGAAAAAAGACTGGAATATGAGCAAAGACATGAGAAACTGATTTTCCTCCATGACATTGCACCATGCCATAGATCAATAATGGTCCATAACTATTTGGAAACAGTCAATCCATAGATCTATAATGGTTCATAACTATTTGGAAACAGTCAACACATAGATCAATAATGGTCAAAACTATTTGGAAACAGTCAACTGGGAGGTGCTACCCCAGCCCGCTTATTTGCCAGACCTGGCTCCATTGGACTGCTTGTCCTGTTTTCGTCAATGGGCCACACCCTCGCTGAGCAGCACTTCAATATTTCTGCAGATGCCCAAAAATGGCTTGATGAATGGATTCCATCAAAAGAGAAGGAATTTTTTTGGTGTGGTATCCGCAAATTGCCTGAAAGATAGGAAAAATGTGTAGCTAGCAAGAGACAATATTTTGAATAAATAATTGTAGCATAAAACAGTTTCTGGCATAACTTGGAGGAAAATCTTATAAAAACGTCAATTGTAGCATGTGTTTTTCCGGCGAAAAAACAGCAGATTTAAGCTTATACACTTGTATTAATATATATAACTACATAATAGTTACTCATAAAAAGAACACTCATTATTTCTTGATAATTTCAAATAAGTTAGCTCCATCTTCCTCAAAAGAAATGATACTTTGTAGTGAGTACTACTGTTTCTTCCAAGGAAGGCAGAGCTAACCTCAATCAAAATTATCATGAAATAACATGTGAATGTTATTGGGAAAAACTAATGCATATATTGCGGAAAATAGGAATAATATGGAGGGACAGGAGACTAATCCACAACCTGTACATGTCTCAGACTGCTCAGGTGCGAGTGGAGAACGGAGAGTCCGGATGGGCAGTGTTAGGAAGAGGTGTAAGGCCATTATCACTGGTGCTGCTCAACGTATATGTGGATGAAATGAGCAAAGAGGCATGAGAAGAGCTGGAGGTAAGAGTGAAAGTCAGAGGGGAGTTCGTAATATCGGTTAGGTTTGCCAATGACCAGGCAGGCTTTGGTTTGTCAGTCGGCCAAGGGGTTGCAAGCATTTCTGAGCGAATTGGAAATTAATTGCATTAGATATGGGATGAGAATCAATATTAATAAAACAAAGGTTATGCGATTCTTCAGAAAGACAAAGGCTAAACTAAACATTAAAATAGGAGGGGAACAAATAGAGCAGATACAGCCATTTACATATCTCGGAAGTGTTTTGGACCAATATGGTCAAAGTAGTAGGGACGTGAGGAGAATAATTGCGCGAGGCAAGGAAGTTTTCTCAAGGAGGAGGGAGTTGATGATGGGGCGTTGAGTAGGGAAGTAAAGAAAAGATTCGTCAAAACTTTGATATGGAGCGTAGCTATGTATGGTGAGGAAACGTGGTCGCTGAAGTAGGAGGATAGACATAGATTGGTGGCTTTTGAAATGTGGATGTGGAGAAGAATGGAGAAGGTCCAAAAGGAATGAAATGGTCCAAAAGGAAAGCAAATGAGGAACTACTAGGGTTGGTGGGTGAGGAGAGGGGTTTGTTGGGAGAAATAAATCCTATGGAGGCAGGAAAAATGGATGAAAGGCATATTGAGCGGCAGTGGGATGTTGAAGACTGTACTAGAGGGGAGAATGTTAAGTGAAGAAGGAAAGTGCAGGAACAGGATAGGGATGTTGGGCGGAATGAAGGGAGGAAGGAAGTACGCAGAGATGAAGAGGGACTTGATGTTTAGTATGTTGCTCGATTGTGTTTTTTAGGAGCCACAAAATATTTATTTGGTCGTTGTGTCCATCCATAAACCTACCTTAACCGGTAGATTACCTTATAATAATAATATATCTTCATATAGAAATAGGTATAAGGAAAAGGGATAGGAACACATATAAAGGACAAACATACGAGAAGTGGGAAAGGTGGACATCCAAAAACCTACCTTAACTGGTAGATTACCTTAAAAAAAATAGATATATTTGTATGTGCATAAAAGATACGATAAAAATACTTATGTTTTCATTAACTGATTACTTTGAGCCTTGTTTTTATTCTATTCCATATCCTAATATTAGCAGAGTGCAAGTGGCAAATGAGCCTGAGTTTACTGAGGATGAATTTCTACCCTAGATTTTAATGTTTATTTTCAGTTGATTTCTCCATTTCATATTACTAGATCATTATTTTGCCAGGAGGATTAACTTGAGGATATGCAATTGGAAGGCATGTATTTGATGTGGGATTAGTATCCTGCAAAAATATTTTCTATAATTTACTGTTTTATTAGCACCTAGAATGTGAAAGGTATTTTTCATTTTGTTAAACTACTTTCTCTGGTTTGAAGATGATTCTACTGTCATTCCCACCCTAATAAGGAGAATGAATTTTGAACTGATGATAAATGTCATGGCTTGGTCAAGTATTGAAGATGGGTGTATTTTTTAAGCATTTACAATGGCAGATTGTTACTGTTGAAGAACTTTACTTTATGAGGGACTATGGGTTCAATGACAAACTTGTGAATAAGTTACAACAATTCCACCATTACTGGTCTAATCATCTAAAATTGCTAAATTACTGAGTGGGATTAATTACTTGAGGTCATGTTTCAATTAAGCTTCTGATTAACTCTGCCCTAATTTGCTGAATTTGATGAATCCAGGGGTCCTTGACCTAAGGCTACACTGGTAACCATCACTTAATGTGGCCCCATATTTCCTAATACATACTTCTTCTTCAACTCCTTATGCTTCTAGCCTGTCTTCATTCCATCCAGCTTGCCCCTCTTCTCTTTTCCTTCCTTCACCATGCCTAAAACCAGGCACATTCTTCCTCTTAGCTGAACTTCTTCCTTCCTTACCATTTCCTTGTTTGCCTTCTTAAAGAATAATTACAAACCACATTAATGATTTAGTAAGTCTTTCCCTTGCAACTATGCATACATCTTGTAATTGAATCCCTTCTCTTTTTAAAAGTTTCTTCATTATTAATCTCACTCAAATCTTACATTCCTAAATATATTGTCCATTTTTATCTAAAGCACTTTCGAAGTATGTCAGTATCCAACATGCTATAATTTTTTCCCTCCAAAATATAATGTCTAACTTAGTCTTAGAATTTCTTGAGAGCCTAGTAGAGCCTCTTTCCTCTGAACGATTCTCATCCCAAATCTTTCACACTGATCCTCAATGTGCTTAACAGTGGTTATTGTAATACCTGATTGACTCATTTAATTATTTCCATTTGCAAAGGTGGTTTGATAGGTTCCCACTTACTTATTTTCTCCCTCCATCTCAAGCTTCAATTACCAATTCCTCCAATTGTATATTGGAAAGCATGGGATATAGTGGATGGCCTAAAACTCCACACTGCTTGGCATTGACCATTCTGGCTTTCCATTTGCAATGTGCATCTGTGCAGCCTAAGATATTTTACAGAGTTTGAATAGTTTGAATATTTTCTGCAGGAAAATTCCTGAGAAACGGCAATGTCTTCGATTCTTTCCTTTTTTTGACCAACGGATCTCCACAAAGTATTGGGCTGAATCATCTCTCAAAAATATAGCACTTATGCCTATCAATGATCTCATTACTGCTCTGGCTATACAAATACCCATCTTTTTCCTGAACCATAACTGATCTTTCTCATAATATACACTCTTCTCCATCCTTTTTTTTATGATCTTGAATACTACCTATAGAGGGGCATTTGGGAAGAAGGTTGGACGAAACGTTGTGGTTTTGGAGATGGGGAACAGGTCTTTGAGGATGAATTTGAGGAACTGAATGCCAGGGAAGTAGGTGGTACACATTGAGAGAGGGTGGGAGTCTGTGGTTGAGGGAGGCTTGGGGGTGTAGGAATGTTTTAGGATTTTTTTGTTAAGGAGAGAATCTGGGTATGAATCTTTTATGACAGCAACACACAATATGAGATCACATTAAAGATCAGTCCCTCAAATTCATCCTCAAAGACCTGTACCCCATCCTCCAAAACCACAACGTTTTGTCTAACCTTCATCCAGAATGCCCCTCTATTACCTTCACACGGCCCACCAACCTATCAGATCTCCTAAATATCTACCAAGCCTCTTTCCAAATCCCCTCCCACCCTCAGAATCACACCCACTCCTTGCTTGCGAGCAAGATGCAAAACTTGTCCTATTTTCACCACTCCACCCCTCTCCATCCCACCTTTTATCTCTCTCCCGCCCTTCCCCCACTCCTCATGCACATCTCAGAATGTAGTGTATCTTCTGACATGCAAACTCTGCCCGGCATTTTACATAGGCCAGTGCTTCACACCCTTGAACCTCAGGATAAGCAATCATCGCGCCTCGTGCAATCCCTCTTCCCCGTCTGCGGGTCTTCCCATCCCAAAACATGCCTCCCACCAAAACACTTCCTTCAACCAATGTTACAGTGTTTCCATTCTAGCATCACTTCCCCCATCCGATAACCCTATAAAATTAAAAACGATGGAAATGGCATTTATATGGCTGTGCAAAGCCTATCAACATCCAGGTCTCAATGTCATTCACTAATTGTAGAGGGTTGAAGTGGACAGGTATGGATTTGTTTCATGCGGGATAGTAAGATATTTTGTTTGTCTGCATACATCGTGTTATTCTTGACCTGGGTTATGACTTGTTGAGTCCTGATGATGACTTTGTAAGTTGGCACCTGGGTCGTAGATGTTGTAATGTCTGCGGGTTGACTTTGTTTTCTGTGCGGCTTGGGATTATTTCCACATCCTCCCTCACATTCCTATCCCATCTCTGCTCCCCTCTGGCCTACCTTCTCCCTTATCCCTTCCACCCTCCCCCACCACCCGTTCTGCCCTTCTCTCGTCCTCTCCTCTCTTTCTCCCACATACCTTTCACCAGTCAGTCCTAACTAATCTTTTGAGGAAGACAGAATACAATTCCATTGAAATTATCAAGAAACAACGTGTGTGTTCCTTTTATCTGTTCTCATATTGTGATAATCATCTATATATATATATATATATATATATATATATATATATATATATATATATATATATATATAGATGATTTCTTCGTTCGGAAGATATATATATATATATATCTTCCAAAGAAGACGGAGTTCAAGTCTGTCGAACCACTTTCTTCCCCAGAACCCACAAAATTAAACATATAATCCGTGAACTCTTCCCAATTATTAGCAATAGTCAATCCACATCACCTTTATTTCCACATTGTCCCTCCGCTTCATTTAAATGCCCGTCAAACTTGCGTGATATCTTCAAGTCTATAAAACCACCTACGAGCACCCCTGTCTCTTCCCCACCCCTGTCCGCACCATGCAACCGCCTACGCTGTAAATGCGGCCATCTCCTAAGACCTTCCACATCCCTTATTACCAACTCCCAACCCATAGCCACCTGCACCTCTAAAAACATTATATATCGCCTCTCCTGTAACTTCTGCCCTGCCTTTTACGTGGGTGAATGCACGACCACCCTCTGAATGAATAACCACCGCTATTCCACCAAATCTCCCACTTCCTTAATTATCCCATCCCTACTCACACTGCTTCCCACAACCTGTCTTTTGATGACTGCTTCTCCGTTTCAGTGATTGTAACCCTTCCCAATTCCGCCAGTAGCATAGAGTTGAGAACCCACGAGATGGCACATATTTGGGTGCTCCAGTCCTTTAAACCCCCCGGGCTGAACCAAGCCCACTGATTTTATCCAATGCTGCCTACATTTCCCCTCCCCCACCTTGTCCGCTTCCTATTGGCCCCTTACCTCTCCTCCCATCACTCTTCTCCTGCACATGTCCTCTCCTCTCTTCCCCGACAACGGCATTCTGATGATGATGGCGGTGCCGTTGAAACGTCAATATCTACGGTAAGTGTCCTTCTTCTATGTTTCTGTGTGTGGAATATAGAAATATATATAATAATAGATTTTTGAGATACAGATATCATGGAAATGAGTGAAGGCATTGATATGGGGTCATCGGTAGTAGTTAATTCTAGTCATATTTGGTAACAAGTTATTGATTTCCATTAGGATATGAATAGAAAACTATCCTGCAGAAAATATCAATAATTTAGGAAAAGTGTTAAGGTGCTTGTTATAGATTCTGTATAGTAGTTATGGGGAGAAATTTTTCTGTAATATTTTGTGATTTCTGATCCCTAGACTATTATAATGGGCATAATTACAAGAATCTTGAAAATTCCACTCATGTCTAGGAGGACCATGTATCATTCCCAGCATCAAGAGATGCAAGGCTTCTGCCTTTCTGCAATCATATGAAATCCTTGTAAAATGAATTCAGCAGCAGCAATAGTGAATAAGACAAGAAAAGGCACTAAATAATTAGTATGGAATTTTTCAGTGATATTGAGGGCAGGAAAATTAGAAAATATAAATAGAGACATGGAGAGAGGAAATATAGGTATTTTAGAACTGTGTGAAGTGAGTTGGAAAGACAGTGGGGATTACTGGAGTGATAGTTAGACTGGAGTAATATATGGCAGAGCGCAAGGGAGCCGGTGAGGGATTGCAAAAAATGTTAAACCAAAAGGCTGAAAGAATGGTAGACAACATAGAGCAGGTGACTGTGAGAATATTACTAGGAGAAGTAAAAGCAGAACCATTGAACTTGGTCATTGTTCAGGTGTACATGCTGCCAAGCAATCATAAGGAGGAAGAAGTCGACAGGATATACGATCAGTTAGAGGACAGAATTGGGAGGGGTTCCTGGAGGAAGATATTTTATAGTAATTGGAGATTGGAATGCGATGGTAGATAAAGAAAGAAATAGTGATGAGGTGGGGGGGGGGTTTGTGTACAAGGAATAACTGAGGGGAGGAAGTAATATAGTTTTGCAAGATAAATGGTGAAAGCAAGGTGATAAATTGGTCTAAATGTCAAAATTAATCAATCAATCTCCTTATTCTACCTATTTAAATAGAAGTCAGTGTAATAACAAAGTCAATTTCACTTCATTATGTAAATTTTATGAAGTTATGCCAGAGACAAAAAATTATATTTCAAGATATTTTTGGAGGCTCTATAATGAATATTTATTTCATTATTTTTTATGTAACTATTGAGGAAACTTCATTTTTTTCTTTATTTATTTAGGAACTTCCCTTCTTTTATCCTTCATAACCTCTGCCTGTCTTTAGGCTATCAAAGAAAGCTGTCTTCCTTCCTCTACTCCACTTTCCCAACATTCAGCTCATCATGGCCTTCAACAAACCAATACCTTTCAATACATCTCCATCCACTTTCTATACCTCTTTTGAATTTCTTCCTGCCACTGTCCCTCTTCATTCAGCCTATTTAGAATATTGGTGTTCATCTACTTTTGTGTCTAACTTATTTTCTAGATTTTCTGCCACACTTACAGCTCAAAAGCATCCATTCTATGCTCATCTTCTTGACTAAATGACCAGGTTTCACATCCATGAAGTGCTACATTCCATATTAAAGTCTATACTGCTTGTAATAATTTGTTCACATTCTTTACTCAGTGTACTCATTTTCAATTATCTCCATCCTGTAATTGCTTCTCTTGCCTATGCAATAATTTTCCTAATGCCCCTGATACAAAACCTCTTTCCCTCCACAGTATTGCCTAAGAACTGATACACACACACACACTAATTTATTCCCTATACTTTCATATTTTTACTTAGATTTCTTGATTCTCTAGGATCTCATTACTTCTTCGTGGCAACTTCTCATCCCATAACTTTCACGTTGTTCCTGCAAAGTACTTGATAATAACTGCAATTCAATGGCTGACTGACTCACTATTGCCTGATTATCTAAATAGCTAGCTGTCTTAATCATCTCACTGCACGACTGTATCCCCAACTCCAGATCTTTCCATGTTACCCTTAACATATCCTCCACATGTATGTTGTAAAGTACCAGTGATAATGGGTGACCCTGCATCGCTCCTTAGCAATTACTGCCAATCCTAATTCTCCTTAGGCCATTTTACCTATGGCATCTGATTCATGTAGAACAGGTTTCAGATAAGTTTATCCATCCCTCCAGTCCACTCCTTATTCTGTCCCAAAAATAAGTAGAATAAATCTGAGAAAAAATGTATTGCAGAACAAAGTACAAATGACTAAACCTCTTCAAAATTGCACCTCTTTACATCAATACACCAATTCCAGTACCACTGCCAATGACTGTATGCATCCTGTAATGCATATGTGAGAACCTAAATGTTGTTCTCCTTACATTAATATCATTGATAGGATTACTTCCAACAAATAGATAAAGATTAGGTCCATCAGCATGATCAGGATTTATCCACATTTCAAGCCAGGTATTATAGGAATTTGCCCCTTAGTAGTAAAGACCAGTACCATCATCATCTTTTCCTGAATGCTTGTATTCTTTTTTGTTGATGTCACATGCTGGTCTTCCAGCAATGAGTGGTGTTCCATCAAATGGCAGATATTTCTCATATGTCATTATGCCAGCATTATGACTTAATGGACCTAGTTCAGGCACCACATCTCCGCCTCTTCGAAAATATTCAGCATTCCAAGATGGTTGACTTTGAAGCCCCTTTTTTTTCTTGGCTCAAAAAATATGTCGAGTGGTGCAACATTGAGCCTGTTGGTCACTTTAACAGTGGTCCAAAAGAGCATGACAGATTGCCACACAAGCAGCCTTCTGATCTTCCAGCTGCTTCCTAAGGACTATCTTGGCACACACCTTTCTCATGGCTTAATATTCTGTAAGAATGCAATGTACTGTGGTTTTTGATATATTGCACTCTTATGCTAACATTCTGGCATTTAATCGTCAATTAGAATTGAGCATGTATCTTGCTTTTTGTACATTTTCTTCACACTGTGTCATTGATGGATGTCCAGGACGTTCTGTGTCATCACCCTCTTCTCTACCCTGCCAAATTGTCTTGTGCCAGCAGAAAACCATCTCTTGGGACATCTCCATAAGCATCCTTAGCCATGGTAATGATCTCCACTCTTGATTTTCTGAGATTATCACAAAATTGTATAGTGTATTGTTGCTCCATTGGAATGTGGCATTGTGAACCAATGGTGCAATCCTTGAACAGGGTTCCAGTCTAGCAGCAATCCGCACACTGTAACAGCCTACAGGCAACTGACATGGGTTTCGTTTTCCGAAAACCTCAAATCCAAAAATCTCTTCACTCTGACCAATTCCATTGGAAACAACCATTCTACTCATTTTTGGGGCAGACCTTATATCTTCTGCAACATCTCCTTAAATTTGCCCTTTCTGTGTGGTCGAGTGCTTCACAGAATGAAATGCTCGAGCATATCCTGATTTTATTCAATTTTCCATTCTCATCACTTCATCATTGTAATCTTCTATTGATAATTCTTAAAACTACATTTGGTGTATTCCAAAATAAACTTATCATCCTATATTCCTAGTGTGTAGTTGCTTTACCTTTTTTTTCTGGATTATGATTGAAATTCGCCTTAGGTAACCTTTTAGCCATTTTCTTTTTACTTAAAACTGCGTATAAGTTCCAAGAGTTCTTTCCTTCCCTTTTTCCTCTTAACTGCTTAGTAATTCTTGGGGGGAGTTATCTAATTGTATTGTCTTCTTCAACTTCATCTCCCCAACCACTTTTTCTATCTCTTGCTATCTGTAATAACAGGACCCAGATTAACCTCGTGCACATCGGCATTCCCTTCCTTTTTCTAAATTGGCTGGCCTAATATCTATGCCATAAAACACTTCAACATTTTCTGTTCACCCTATTTAAACCTCTTCTGGTTCTAATAATAACTTATCTGTTTTATCCCTTACAGTAGGTATGTGGTGGATAGATCAGTGTGGGGATATGGACAAATTTGGATGCATGGAGAAATGGAAGAGCTATATAAGATGGTAAGAGAGAAACACCTCAATAGATGCAGGGAATCGTATGGTAGTCGACCTTTTATCTGGGTCTTGGATGGACCCAAACTAACACCTTGCATATGTACAACTTAGCTTCATCCAAGACACAACCTGACCCCTCGCACAATAAATTTATTCAATTCATCATACTTCGCATTATACACCTATTCCTCAGCATACTCCCGGGAACCGGGGTGGACCAGTATTTGATGCCTTACCAAGGGTCATAGACCATAGCACGGAGAATATTTTCCTGGCTATTCTGTCGTAAAATATGTAGCAGCGGTTGACAAATTGCACACGCAAAACAAAATAACCTGAATATTCAGGGATTAATGCGCAGGGCATTGATGCGCAGATCAAGGAGATCGGTCCGGCATCAACAACCACAGCTTCAGGCGAGATTAAGCTCACGGAATCGGCAAAAGTACTGTGATGTGGAAGGCAACGGGGAACAACCGCATTAGTCTCCCGAGGAGATACAGCCCTGCACTCCACCTATTTATGACATGATGTCATCCTTCCCAGTAAAATATTCCGGAGGTAAAATAGGCTCCCAATCGGATGTTCGTGTGGGGACTACTGGTTAGGGTACATCAGTCAGGAAAGACAGATTCAGGATAGAGACATGGAATGTAAGATTCCTTGGGGTGAGCGGAAAGCTGGAGAACACCAAGATAGAAATGGAGAGGTAGGGTGTAGACATCTTGGGGGTTGGCGAGATCAAGTGGACAGAAGCAGACGACTACTGGAATGACGGATATCGAGTTATAGAAAGATTCGCCACGGCCATTGACAGCAAACTAGTTGATGGAGGAAAAAGGAGAACCGAAGATAGATGGGATGAACTGAAGAGGGAAATCGCAGAAGTTGCAGAAGAGCAACTGGTAATATAGAAACCATAGATTACGATGGAGATAAGGGAACTAATAGAAGAAACGAGAAAACACAAGAACGCCAGGAGTGATGATGAGGAAAGGCTCTACAAGAAGAGCCAAGTCAACCGAGAATTCAAAAGGCTAGGGAGAATTGGATAGAAGGCTGCTGCGAGGAAATCAATGAAAATATGAAAAAGGGGAATGCCGACACCAAATAAAAACTGGTGAAGAAACATTTTGGAGAAAGGAAAATGAAAAGCAACAAAAACAGGGCTGTAAACGGGAATATACTAATAGAAGGTGAAGATATTGGCAATAGATGGAAGCAATACATCAAAGAACTCTACCGAGGTCTGATGCCGCTGGAAGAAAGCCTGATGGAGTGAAACATATGACGAAAACCAGGGCTCATGCATACTGAGGAGCAATTCGATAAAGCAGTAAAAGACCTAAAGGAAAACAAAGCTCCTCCAAAAGAAGTTAAAATTGGCAGAGACATCATCAAGGCACTCGGAAACAAAGCCAAGGGCAATCTGTATGGAATAATTAAAGATAGCTACATAGACAGAAGACTTCCTGAAGACTTTCAAAGGAGTGTGATGATCACATACCAAAGAAGACGGGGACAGAGAAATGTGAGCAACACCGAACCTTGAGTCTTGTGTCAAATGCATCAAACATACTGACGCGAATAACAAGTCGAAGAATGGAAAGGAAAATTGAAGATAACCTATTGGAAAACCAATTTGGTTTAGGAAGAACAGAGGAACCAGGGAAGCCATACTATGTCTGAGAATCATGATAGAGAAAACAATGCATGTGAACAAGCAACTGTATGTGGCATACGCTTCGCCGACGAAATTGCAATGATAGCAGAAACCAGGAGAATCTTCAAAGGTCACTAAATGTATTGGATCAAGTTCTACAAAGATACAAAATGAACATAAACAAGACGAAGGTTAAAATCCTAGTATGTGGAAGAGAGAATCGGAATACTAAGAATAATAAGAGGAATAATAAGAAGTACTGCAGACATAAAGCAAATAATAGCTCAAACTAAGAGAGCATTCACCATGAAAAGACAACTGCTGTGTTCAAAGAAGCTAGAACTACAGACGAGGAAACAATACGTGAAAAAGTTCGTATGGAGCGTGGATGGATCAGAAGCATGGACCATCGGAAAAGTAGACCAGAAAATACTAGAAGCCTTCGAAACCTGGTGCTGGAAGAGGATGCTTAAGATCAAATGGACGGATAAAATAAGAAATGAAGAAGTATACGGAAGAATAGACGAAGAACTGACCTTATGGAACACCACAGAGAAAAGAAGGATCAGATGGATTGGCCACACCCTGAGGCACAATGGATTCGTGAAGAACACAAGAAGGGAACACACAATTGTACAATAGAAGGGAAAATAAATGGAATAGCCCCAAGAGGAAGGCCTCGGGATAAATACACAAGAGAAATAAAGACGAAAGTACATTGCAAAAAATACCAGGAAATAAGCCAATTATCATCAGATAGAATAGGATGGAGGGCTGCATTCAACCAATCCTAGGATTGAACGACCAGTGTTGATGGTACTTCCTTTCTCCTTAGGATAACGGGAGGACACAGACTGAACTACAATTCATTTATTTGCCTCTCCTAACAAAACAGAACCTGGACAATGCAATGGACCCTTTCATTCTGTGTGCTGTCTTCCTTCCTTCATTCTGTCGACACCCGTCTTATTCCCAACCCTTCCTCGCTTTCCTAATCTTCTCCCTTCCCTCACAGTCTTCAGCATTCCACCAATGATGGAAACGCTTTTCGTCTGTTTGCCATTCCTTCTTTCAATTTCTTTTGTCACACAGGATTACTTTGTGAGAACCAAAGGGTTCAGCCATAGTGTTGCCCTGGTATGATGAGACGGTATTCGGAGCCTCTGGCAAGACGTCTGCCATCGAAACGTCGGAGGAAGTGTAAAGATTCCAGTCCGACGGAAGAAGACCCGAGAGGAATTGATGCTCCTCGGACCTTGTTCACGCAACCATTGCCGTCTAATCCTTTCGGTAACCATCGCTCGTCCTTCGGGTGGCCCACGACGCTTCCGCGACTACGCCAGATGCCGAGGAGACTCCATCGACGAAGGCGAGACGTGACGAGACAGCCCGCAGATTGATACAAGTGGTGCAATCTTTCAAACAATATCATTTCTAATTCCTCAATCACCATGTTCAATGCATTCGATATAGATTTTCTCGGTCAAAATTAATAGCATTATCAGTTTGGTTTTAGGAAGGGGAGATGCACGCGCGATGCCATTGCAGTAATGAGATCACTAATCGAGAGGAGTATACAATACAATCAGGAGGTGTTTGACTGTTTCGTAAATTTGAAAAAAAGCGTTTCATAGAGTGAATTGGAAAAAACTTATGAGTATATCACAGAAAAACAGAATAGATTGGAGGGACAGGAGACTAATCCGCAACCGGTACATGTCTCAGACTGCTCAGGTGTGAATGGGGAATAGAGAGGTCGGATGGGCAGTGTTAGGGAGATGTGTAAGGAAGGGTGGAACAGAGATAAAGAACATTTGACATGGAGCTTAGCTATGTACGGCGCGGAAACATGGTCGCCGAAGCAGGAGGATAGACGTAGATGGGAGGCTTTTGAAATGTGGGTGTGGAGAAGAATGGAGAAGGTGAAATGGACCGAAAGGAAAACAAATGAGAAAGTACTAGGTATGGTGGGTGAGGAGAGGGGTGTGTTGGATGAAATCCTATGGAGGCAGGAAAAATGGATGAAAGGCGTATTGAGCGGCAGTAGGATGTTGAAGAAGGTAATAGAGGGGATAATGTTAGGCAAACGAGGAAGGGGCAGGAACAGGATAGAGATGTTGGACGGAATGAAGGGGGCAAGGAAGTACACAGAGATGAAGAGGGACCTGATGTAGAGTAGGTTGGTGGATTTTTTTTTGGAATCTCAAAATATTTATTTGGTAGTTTTGTCCAGCCAAAAACTTATATGTTTTCAACTTGGACCGCAACAAACAATATAACGACACATAAAAAGAACACTCACACGTTATTTCTTGATGCCCTCCCATGGACTACAACCTTGTCGTGGTGGAAGGGCTTGTGTGTTCCGATGACCCCTAGAGCTGTGCTGGCGGGAGTAATAATAATTACTCCTGGAAGGGTCACCCATGCCAGATAGGTCGAACGTTAGGAGCCAGACGAAAGGTAGTCCACGCAGCGTCTGTTCCTCAGTGAGGCGGCTGCAATAGCGTCTGACCCCAGTGGGGTGGCCATTAAGTGATGGTGTCACGTTAAAAACACTATTGAGGCAGGAAACGGGAAACCACCTCAATTATGATTCCCAAGAATGAAATGATGGGCACTATAGATAATATGAGTCCTGGCAACTACGGGACTCGGCCCAAGCGGCCGTGTGTCGTGCCCGGCAGCGGGAGAGGCAAGGCTTCCGCGGTCGTCATCCCACGAAACCCTTGCAGGGAAGAAATAACTGCAGCAGAACAGAAGACTCAGAAGAAGACGAAAGTAGTTAGAATAGGAACATGGAACGTCAGGATAATGTTGAGGACAGGAAAATTAGAGAATATTAAGCGAGAGATGAAAAGAGGTAATATTGATATTTTAGGTCTGTGCGAGGTGAGATGGAAGGATAGCAGGGATTACTGGAGTGACAATCATAGAGTGATATACAGCGGCGGGGACCAGAGCCAACGAGGGGTTGCCGTAACTTTAAATAAAGGGGTAGGAAGAAGCATAGTCAACATAGAGCAAGCAACTAATAGAATTTTACTCGTAGAGATTAAAGCAGAGCCGACGAACTTGGTCATTGTTCAGGTATACATGCCACCGAGCAACCATAAGGAGGAAGAAGTCGATAGGATGAGTTAGAGGATATCATCGCGAGTGTTCCTGCAGGGAAACATTTGATAGTGATGGGTGATTGGAATACGACGGTGGGCGAAGGAAGAGATGGGGGTGAGGTGGGGGACTATGGGTTAGGAACGAGGAATGAACGCGGGTAGAAAGCAATTGAGTTCTGCAGGAGACAGGGGTTAGTCATCACCAACACATGGTTTAGACACCACAAAAGGCGTAGGTATACATGGAAAATGCCAGGTGACTCAGAAAGGTATCAGTTAGATTATATTATGGTTAGGCACAGGTTTACAAACAGTGTGATAAATTCGCACAGTTTCCCAGGAGCGGATGCGGACTCTGACCACAATTTAGTTGTTATGAAATGTAACGTTCGTTTCAAGAAGATAAGGCAAGGGCGGCGGGTTAGGAAATGGAATTTAGAAGCATTGAACGGATTAACGAGGAAGGAGTATCAGCAGGCTGTAGAGAATATGATGGATGACGGTAAAGAACTGAGTACTATCGAAGAAAAATGGGAAGATATCAAGAAAGGGATATTGGAAGCCGCTAAAGACACTCTAGGAACCGCTAACGTGAAAAGGATAAGGAAACCATGGGTCACGGATGAGATATTTGCAAAAATGGATGAGAGAAGAAGATGGAAAAATGTAAACACAGAGTTAGGCAAAATGAAATACAAAGAATTAAACAATAAATTGAGACAAGCCACAAATAACGCAAAAGGATGGTGGAAAACGCAATGCGAGGATATGGAAGGTTTGCAGAGGAAGGGTGAAATTGGTGCGTTATACAGCAAGGTAAAGTTATTTTCCCTAAGTAAGAAGGCAAGATCTGTGCTAACAGTTACAGATAAGTGGGGTAAGATAATAGTTGAACCAGGAAAAATCCAAGAGAGATGGAAGGAATATATAGAAACACTGTATGGTAAAGAACTTAGGCCGACAAGGTTAGACATAGAAAAGGAACATGACGTAGAAGAAGATAGCTTAGGTCCAAGCGTACTCGACGATGAAATAGAAAGGGCATTAAAGGAGATGAAAGCAAATAAGGCTGTGGGGGTGGACAACATCCCGGTAGAACTGTTGAAATTGTTAGGAAAAGGTGGGAAGAAGGCCATATATGGACTGATTCGTAGTATCTATGAGGAAGGAATCTGGTCGGAAGATTTTGTGAGATCTGTGTTAGTTCCTATTCCAAAAAAGGCAAAGGCTACGTCATGTGAGGATTACAGAACAAGAAGTTTGATATCCCACGCAGCTAAAGTTATTCTCAGGATCATCAACAAAAGGATAGAAAATAAGGCAAATGATTACTTAGGGGATGATCAGTTTGGGTTTAGGAAAGAAAGAGGTACGCGCGATGCCATTGCAGTAATGAGATCACTAATTGAGCGGAATATAGAATAAATCAGGATGTATTTGCCTGTTTTGTAGATTTCGAAAAAGCGTTTGATAGAGTGAATTGGGAAAAATCAATGCGTGTATTGCAGAAAATAGGAATGGATTGGAGGGACAGGAGACTGATCAGCAACCTGTACATGTCTCAGACTGCTCAGGTGCGAGTGGGGAACGGAGAGTCCGGATGGGCAGTGTTAGGAAGAGGTGTAAGGCAGGGTTGCCCATTGTCACCGGTACTGTTCAACGTATATGTAGAGGAAATGATAAAAGAGGCATGGGAAGAACTGAAGGTGAGAACGAAAGTCGGAGGGGAATTCGTAAAATCGGTTAGGTTTGCTGATGACCAAGCATTAGTTGCTCAGTCAGCCAAGGGGTTGCAAGCATTGCTAAGTGAATTGGAGGTTCAGTGCGATAAACATGGGATGAGAATCAATATTAATAAAACAAAGGTTATGCGATTCTCTAGAAAAAAAAGGCTAAGCTAAATATTAAAATAGGCGGGGAAAAAATAGAGCAGGTAGAACAGTTTACATATCTCGGAAGTGTTTTGGACCAATACGGTCAAAGTGTTAGGGACGTAAGGAGAAGAATTGCGCTAGGCAAGGAGGCTTTCTCAAGGAGGAGGGAGTTGATGACGGGTGCGTTGAGTAGAGATGTTAAGACAAGACTCGTGAAAACTCTGATATGGAGCGTAGCTATGTATGGTGCGGAAACGTGGTCACTGAAGCAGGAGGATAGACGTAGATTGGAGGCTTTTGAAATGTGGGTGTGGAGAAGGATGGAGAAGGTGAAATGGACCGAAAGGAAAACAAATGAGGAAGTACTGGAGATGGTGGGTGAGGAGAGGGGTTTGTTGAGAGAAATCCTATGGAGGCAGGAAAAATGGATGAAAGGCGTATTGAGCGGTAGTGGAATGTTGAAGAAGGTAATAGATGGGAGAATGTTGGGCAAGCGAGGAAAGGGCAGGAACAGGATAGGGATGTTGGATGGGATGTAGGGAGGAAAGAAGTACACAGAGATGAAGAGGGACCTGATATAGTTTAGGTTGCTGGATTGGGTTTTGTTTGGAGTTACAAAATACTTATTTGATAGTTGTGTCCATCCAAAAACCAAAAACCTACCTTAACCGGTAGATTACCTAATAATAACAATAATTTCTTGATGATTTCGACGGAATTGAGCTCCGTCTTCATCAGAAGATTAGCCAAGCCAGAAGATTAGTCCTAACTAATCTTTTAATGAAGCCGGAGCTCCATTCCGTCGAAATTATAAAAAATAAAGTTTGAGTGTTCCTGTTTTGTGTTCTTATATTGTGTTGCTGTCAAAGTTTTTTTATTTAACACTTTCGTGTTACTTCGAAGAAACCGTATATATATATATATATATATATATATATATATATATATATAAACACACAAACACTAGGTTAATAAATATTAAACACACAGAAACATAAAAGAAGGACACTTACAGTAGATATTTACGTTTCGACGGCACGGCCGTCGTCATCAGATTCAATATATATATATATATATATATATATATATATATATATATATATATATATTCAATAACGTCATCTCACCATATGGCGAACAAATATTTCTACACATGGAAATAGATATAAGAAAAAGGGATAGAAACACATATAAAGGACGAACAGAAGAGAAATACATAATAGTTTCAGGTTTAACTTAGTGGAATTCATTCATGGTGATGGTTGAGAAAGAAACTTTGCCCTTCCGCATAAAGATTAATTACTCCACTTGACCATAGTTTCGATGCTGTGCATCATCATTAGGTGACGTATATGAAAATGTTTTGAACCTTAATAGCCTGGCTCCAAGAGGGGAGGAATTTAGGGGGAGTAAGGGAGAGGGGGTAAGTTGCAGTCAGTCATTCAGTTGGTTACTGGTATAGCAACCTATTAGTGGGCTACGGGAGGGGGAAGTGTTTGTCTGTAATGGTTTGAGGGACCCTTATTAAGGGACAGTCGATAGTCATCACTGCCTTGGTGAGGGTGGAGTTTGATGCGGAATGATTTTGAAACGCAGGACCAAAAGGTTATGCTTATACAACCTTATCGAAAACTTTTTTTAAATCCAGGAAAACCTGGTATCCAGGTTGCCAATTATCACCGGTACTGTTCACCGTATACGTATGTGGAGGAAATGATTAAAGAGGCATGGGAAGAACTGGAGGTAGGAATGAAGGTCGGAAGGGAGTTCGTAAAATCAGGTTTGCTGATGACCAATGTTTAGCTTGTCTGTCAGCCAAGGGGTTGCAAGCATTGCTGAGTGAATTGGAAATTCAGTGCGATAGATAAAGGATGATCATCAATATTAATAAAACAAAAGTTATGTGATTTTCCAGAAAGATAAAGGGTTAGCTAAAGTGCTGGAGATGGTGGGTGAGGAGAGGGGTTTGTTGAGAGAAATCCTATGGAGGCAGGAAAAATGGATGAAAGGCGTATTGAGCGGTAGTGGAATGTTGTAGAAGGTAATAGAGGGGAGAATGTTGGGCAAGCGAGGAAAGGGCAGGAACAGGATAGGGATGTTGGACGGGATGAAGGGAGGAAAGAAGTGCACAGAGATGAAGAGGGACCTGATGTAGATGAGGTTGCTGGATTGGGTTTTGTTTGGAGTTATAAAATATTTATTGATAGTTGTGTCCATCCGAAAACCTACCTTAACCGGTAGATTACCTAATAATATGTATACAACGCTCTTCGGTGACGCAAAAATGTATCGAAACATTGATTAAGATTTTTAAAGCACAGAAACACAAAAAATGACACTCAAAGATGTAGCTTTGACCTTTCGACGGCACGCCCGTGGTTATCAGATTCTGTTGATAACAGCCGTGCCGTAACGGGGGACCCTCCCGTTGCCTGTAGCGTTGTGTCACATTTCCTATTCATTTGTGTCTTTGGGGCGGAGGTTATTGTATGTTGCATGTCCATGTGGTAGTGGAATTTCGCCTTCTTACTTTTCAAGTTGTAGCTCACACGTTATTGGATAAATATTTACTACATTGTAAGGTTATTTGTTTGTTAGTTGATAGTATATGTATTTAGTGGGTGTTGGTTATAAGGGTTGTTGCATGAATCTATACGCCACTGTGGGTGTAGTTTTACATGGATGTGTTGATTTTGCATGTGGTTGTGATCCCTTTTACGGGTGGTGACCTAACATCCCCCGCCACACGCCCTTGCGGCGGCTTGCGGGGTATTATGTAGATGCGGGTTCGATTCCCGCCTAGACAACTTGTCCTCCACTTAGGGCGATATGTTTCTACTTCTACATAATACACAGTAAACCGCCCCGAGGGCGTGTGGCGGGAGGTCATGCATGCGCAATCCCAATCATGACGCCAAGATGTTTGTGATTGTCTTCATTATAATATTTAGAGAATAGTTTGAAGAAGTATCTGCGTATAAAGCCTCAATTGCGCCCACATAAAATCGATAAATAAATAACTATAGGCGTACCGAAAACTGATCAATAAACACTTAACTCACAATATCTATGTACACATACCTGTATAATGGAAGCAGTCATTCGACCATAAATAACAATTAGCCGTACCTCCTTTCTCCTGCAATGGGTTGTTTCAAATAGTCGAAGGTCTCATCTGATGTATTTTCAGCCAAGTGTAAATCTCTTTCAAAAAGATCGATATGAATCGATTAACGATTGTCTTGAAATTATCGAATTGCAACAGAATAGGACCGAAATTTCTCCCGCACTTAAATTATTGTGATTTTTTGCCTCGCGTCGCGAATCCCTTGGACAAAAAACCAAACTAAACCTAATAGAGCAGAGAATATGATCCCGTGAATGATTGGTCGGGAGTGTCGCGCGTCATGTCCGCCTTCCAAGCGCCATTTCTGGGAATCAGGAAGTGAACGAGAGGACGGATGCCCTCAACTGCGCTATCTGCCCGAGAGTCCGCAGCTTCTCCCCCTCCCGCCCTCCCCTGGAGGTGGGATGCACCATGAGTCATTCATTCCCTAGCGTCATTCACCCGTGTGGTCCAAGGTTTTCCATGGTTTCGAGATGTGGTACGAACGTGGTCGTAGATTTCTTAAGCTGTCCCATGGCTTTTGACTCCGTTCTCATGGGTGTTATTATTTACTAATATTGAATACTACCCTGCAAGCCACCGCTAGGGCGTATGGCAGGGGGTGGTTACACAACAGATGACTTGTGACCCAAAATACTTTTCCTACCTGCTGCAGTCGGACAGTGTTATTCTGGCTCCTTATCGTTCATGGAAAAAAACATCTTAAATCTATCTGTTCTGCATTTAATTTCTCTATTTTTATAGACGTGATCTCTCCTATCGTCGTACGATGGGGATAACGATACATTTTAAACATCACTGCTAAAGAGACCTTCCAATTTATGCAATAGCTTCAATGAATAATTTAACCTTCGCTCTGTGAGGGATTCCCAACCTAGTTGCTCTAATATTTAGGTTATGCTACTAAGTTTATCATAACAACGTTTTACAAATCTAGCTCCCTTGCGCTACACACGATCCAATTCGGCAATCAATGCAACTTCATAAGAATCCCATATACTGGCAGCATATATATTCTAAATGAGGCCTAATCAGCGAAAGATTAAATTTCATAATAATAACTTGCTAAGATCATAATACTGATTTTAATAGTTGGGCAATGGGACACCTCAAGCTGCCTCACCCAATCTGTGATTTCTCTCGCAAATACTAGTATATCATCCTAGGAAACCGAATGGTGGTAGTGTTTAGAAAATAAACCATCGGTCCCCCTTATTAAGGCGTGTCCTGCTATTGTGTGTGTGTGTGTGTGGTTCTTATGCCGCGGTAAGCATTAGTACCGGCTGAGCCCAACACTCATCAAGCCAATCTTCTGGTTGACTTTCATTTCGTATGTTCTGCCCCCGTCCAAGCCCCCGACGTCCCTCCTCCATTAGTCCCCGCGATTGCTCCTCTCCCGCAGCATCTCAACCCTCCCTCCCCCAGCCCCCTGCCTGCTATCTGCCCAGTCCCTCCTCCTTCGGCTTCTTTGTCTCCCTACCCATGTTTTGCTAAATCTCCCTTCACTTGTCAGGCGACTCGACGATCTGAGCGCTGAATGAAAGAAGAATACGAGGTGTTTGCCTCACACTTTTTGAAAAGTGTACGGAAAATGCGTAGTGCTCTTCTTTCATTAAAGATGAATTCCCACGTAGTCAAGCCTGATACCATCGAGTGCATAATCTAAGCACTCTCTGCATCAGAGACCAGACTCCGGCGCACATACGGTTTGCATAAAATTTTCGGCAAAATTTTCGAAAAAATAGGTTCATTTTAGGTATTCCTTCAAAATTCTTCAAGGTACATCCCTTGAGCGTCGACAAACCTTTGCCAGCGGATTTTTCGCGACTCGAAGGCCCCGAAGGTAGGCGGATTTCGGAAGGTCCTTAAGGGTACTCCTGCAAGTTTCTTTGACGGCACTTAGGGTCCCATGGCGGTGGTGTCCTTTGAGGAAGGAATTAACTTTTGGGAATAGGAAAGAGTCTACTGGTGCCAAGTCGGGGAGGCTGTAAGGGGGTTGGGGAATCGTCGCGATGCCGTTGCAGGTCTTCGCGAGCGGACACTCTCGACTCTGCTCTTGCTCGTCTGTCCAAAGACCTTCGGGAGGAAGAGTAGAACGTAGAAGGACGCAGATCTTTCGCATCACTATATCTTCAGTGATAATGGTGTGTATACTGCCACACTCTTATCAATGCCAATATACGATCTGCCATCATGCGCACACTTAACCGGCGGTCTGACTTCAGCACTTCACGCACACGTCAGGAGAAAATGTTTACAGATACTTTTAATGCATGTAAATGTAGTATATGTAAATCTACTTAATGCCCCGCAAGCCACCGCAAGGGCGTGTGGCCGGGGGATGGGGGAATAACACGAACCCTGTATAATGCTAAGTTCCGATTCAATGTCCTTTCGTTGCATCTCTTGCCAGTCATCAATTCCTTCCTCTTTGCCATTGCCTCCCATTTGCTGCTACGCTCCTGACTTCCCTGCTGCTGCTACAAACTTCGTCCAAAGTATTACACGTTTACGTAAATTGTTCCAACTAATCAAATTTATGACCTGTGCATTTCATTTTCCATTTTCATCCATTCTTCATCATTCGGTTTTGCCTTCCCGTTTCTTGACAAACCCATCCCTTCCGTTTTTTTATGATATGATTTTCATCCAGTGCTTCTCACCATGAATTGTGGTGCGTTCGGAACTGATTGCAATACCTCGCCTTACTGATTTAATCGGAATGTCAAAGGTTTCACTTGGAGAGAACATTTCATTCTCGGAGGAGTAGATAAGACTCGCGAAAGTATAATATACGTCAAATATAGTATAATACTTAATACACGTAAATTATCAAATACTCGTTTTTTCCACTAATTTTTACTAACACGATCGTCGTTTCAACTTCTTGGGTGACCTTCAGGTCATCTTGAGTCATAGCCGAGTAATCTCGAGTCAATTTCTGAAAATGACTTAAGGAATCAAAACCTGGATATTTTAAATTTTGCGGAAATTGTGATTAAATGTGTCATTAACTTGCTAAACTTGGTGAATTATGAAATTATTGGTCGCAAAATATCATGCCAGAATAATACTAAGGAGGCCTTATTCGGGAAATTGAGAAGGTCTAACTCCGGGCAGCTCGTTTCGTGAAAAACTGTTACGATAAAACGAAAAGCGTCACTGAAATGCTTATGGAGTTGGGATGGGAATCATTGAAAGAAAGACGACTCAATGCTAGGTTGAACTTAATAAATAAATTCAGATCCACATATTTCAGCACCGAGGTCTTGCAAATTATTTGCACTCCAACATACATTGGTCGCTTGGATCATGTACAGGTATACAAAATTTGGGAAATAGATACCAGAACTAGCAGACTCAAGGACTCCCTCCCACGGACAGTACGGTATAATAACTGTAGGATTACACTCGTAGATAGCAATAATGCCACTTTTCACACTCAGCGTCTAGGGGATAATTAGTTATACTCAATTGCATGCACACGCTACCTGTCTTTCACTAACCCCTTGTGTGTTGTTGTCAAAACCCTTCCCGCGTGACCGCATCAAAATGCCATTAAGTAATGTAGTGCTCTTTACAGTGTTGTT